>QRFJ01001883.1:53917-426435 GCA_006176705.1 Cocos nucifera | reverse complement strand
GTTCTGACTCAACAATTTGGTGTCTAAGGTAAGTTTGGCACAGACGACCGACTGGTTTTTAATTGGAAGCTACTCGACCTGAATGCGTTCTTGTGCGAGTTAACGGCATATTCCTTCCACCGGTCTCACTTACCTGGCCATATCTGTTGACACAGTTCTGATCTGAGGTGGTCAATAATCCGAGCTGACCCATGCCACTAGGTTAGTCATAATTGTTATGACTAAGCCAAGTCTAGTTTAATGAGACCTGAATCAATTCTCCCTAAGAAAAGATTAAGTCCGAGGTCTTCCACCATTGTAGACGTGCGGGCCCTTCCCGGGGTTGATTGTTCTCGGCTGGATACAGTGGCTCAGTTGCACCGGGAAGACGCAACCATGTCTATTAGGCATTGGATGCTATGGGCTGGAGGATGAGTTGGGCTCAATATTCCGGATACGGTGAGAGACCCAATTAGGAACCCAGTCTATGCAAATGGTGGGTCTGACTTAACTAAGGAGTGGATCAATATTCCGGATACGGTGAGATTCATGAATTAGAGACCAAGTTTGGGTGCACCATGATTAGAGAATCATTGAACAAGAGTTGTTCACTCATTGGCTAACCCATCACCAATAACTGTTAGGTGAGGTGATGAGTCAGTTGGTGAGACCGCACCACCCACTAGAAATCATCAATCGCGGAGATTTTCGCATCTCTACAGAGGGAGTGTAGGGATCCGAGAAAATAGTGGGAGCTAATTTGTTTAAAAATAAAATCCCTAAACAAATTGGTCAAGTCAAAATTACAGTATCTAACTAGAATCTTTGACTCTCTACAGGAAAATGTCTGCGTCCAACCCACTGGCACGTATCCTAGACACACATAGACTGACTGGACCCAATTATAAAGATTGGCTCAGGAACTACAAAATTGTTTTGGGTTCAGAGAAGTTAACACATGTTTTGGACCAGGACCCTCCCACCTTACCAGCTCGTCCATCCACTGAACAGAGAGCGTCTCTGGAAAAATGGATTGACGAAGACAATAAGGCCAGATACTACATGTTGGGCTCGATGTCTGATGAGCTCCAGCGCCAACATGAAGATATCGGGACTGCTCGCCAAATGTTGGCTCACCTGCAGGAGATGTTTGGTGAACAGAGTCGCGCAGCCAAATATCAAGTCACGAAATGACTTTTTAAGGCTAAGATGCGTGATGGGCAGTCAGTCCAAGATCACTGTCTGACAATGATCAAGGACATGGAAGAGCTTGAGAAGCTCGGTGTGAAGTTGGACTTGGATCTGCAGAACGATATTATTCTGCAATCCTTGACTGATGCATATGGGCAATTCATCATGAATTACCACATGCATAAACTTCAAAATTCCTTGGCCGAGTTGATGAATATGCTGGTTACCGCTGAGCTTTCTATGAAAGGTTCTAAAGGCTCAGTTCTTGCTATGGAACGGACTTCTTCCAAAAGAAAGTCTTATGGAAAGAAAAAGAAGTCTGTGAAAAAGCAAAAGGTAGAAGGATCAAAGAAGAAGAAGGCAGAACCGAAGAAGAAGGTCGATGGCAAAGGAAAGTGTTTCCATTGCAACAGCGACGGCCATTGGAAGCGGAACTGCCCTACTTACCTGGCCACCCTAAAGAACAAGAAGGAAGGTCCTTCTGGAGGTATGCTCGTTATTGAGTCTAACCTTACGGTTTCTTCTGCATCCAGTTGGGTGCTTGACTCTGGATTCTAGTGCTCATCTGTGCACTTCTATGCAGGGTCTTGAGGATAGCAGGAGGCTGAGGGATGGAGACATGATCCTACGCGTCGGTAATGGAGCAAGAGTTGCTGCAGTAGCCGTGGGAACATACCCTCTGCGATTACCATCTGGTTTAGACTTAGTTTTAAAAGACTGTTATTATGTGCCTGCAGCTAGCAGGAATTTGATTTCTGTTTCATGCTTAGCACAAGAAGGTTATGTGATCACCTTCTTTAAGGACCATTGTAACATTCTTTATGAAAGAAATAAAATTGCAAATGGTTTCCTTGTTAATGGTCTTTATCAGTTGCATATTGATGTACCTGTTTTAACTATCGAGCAAAACGTGAATGCCAAACGACCTAGGGATAGTCCAAACGACAGATATCTATGGCACCTGAGATTAGGTCATATAGCAGAAGATAGGATTAACAAATTGGAGAAAAATGGGCTATTGAGTCCATTGACTTTTGAGTCATATCCAACTTGTGAATCTTGTCTTCAAGGCAAAATGACTAAACTCCCTTTTGTTGGACATGGGGAGAGGGCCACAGATCTCCTTGCCCTAGTACATACTGATGTGTGCGGCCCATTCGATGTGCCGGCTAGAGGCAATTTTGTCTACTTCATTACCTTTACCGATGATCTGTCTAGGTATGGGTATGTGTATCTTATGAGACATAAGTCTGAAGCCTTTGAAAAGTTCAAAGAATTCAGACATGAAGTAGAAAAACAAACTGGAAAACCCATTAAGGTTCTTCGATCAGATCGAGGAGGTGAATACCTTAGCCGGGAATTCCTAGACTATCTTAAGGAAAATGGCATAGTCTCTCAATGGACTCCACCAGGAACACCTCAACTCAACGGGGTTTCAGAACGGAGAAATCGGACTCTATTGGATATGGTTCGATCCATGATGAGCTTCACAGACCTCCCAGATTTTCTTTGGGGACATTCATTATTAACTTCAATTTATTTACTGAATAGGGTTCCCTCTAAAACCGTTCCTACCACACCGTATGAGATATGGCACGGTAAGAAACCAAGTCTGAGTCATCTCAGAATTTGGGGTTGTCCGGCTTATGTCAAAAGACAACAAGCGGACAAGTTAGAGTTTAGGTCCTTTAGAGCTCGATTCATAGGATATCCTAAAGAGTCATTAGGATACTATTTCTACATTCCAGAAGACCACAATGTGATTGTGAGTCGACATGCCATATTTCTTGAAAAATAGTTTATTCAAGATAGTGGCATTGGAAAGCAGATTAAGCTTGATGAGAAAGTCTCACAAGCAGAAAGAGCTAAGGACCAAGTGGAACCAAATCAGGTTGAGCCAATAAGAACACTACCTCCTCCACCTCGTAGATCGGAAAGAGTTTCCCGTCCCCCTGAAAGATACTTAGGTATTATTTCAGAGGATGTAGAGGAAATGTTCCTCATAGGTAATGGTGCTCATGGTGATGATCCCAAAACCTACAACGAGGCGATATCAGATATCGACTCCGAGAAATGGCTTGAGGCAATGAAGTCAGAGAATCGACTCGATGCACTCAAACCAAGTCTGGACCTTGGTAGATCCACCAGAAGGTATAGTACCTATTGGGTGTAAATGGATCTTCAAGAGAAAGATTGGTGCAGATGGGAATGTGGAGACATTCAAGGCTAGACTGGTGGCAAAAGGTTATAGTCAACGTGAAGGCATTGACTATCAGGATACCTTTTCCCCAGGTAGCTATGCTAAAATCCATCCGCACATTGCTTGCTGTTGCAGCCTATTTCGATTATGAAATATGGCAAATGGACGTGAAAACGGCATTCCTAAATGGATATCTTGAGGAAGATATCTATATGGAACAGCCGCTAGGTTTCACATCCAGTGATACTGATCACAAGGTTTGCAAGCTGCAAAGGTCCATATATGGACTTAAGCAAGCATCTCGGAGCTGGAACACTCGTTTCAATGATGTGATCAAAAAGTTTGGTTTCATCAAAAATGAAGAGGAACCATGTGTTTTCAAAAGGGTCAGTGGGAGCGCTGTTGTCTTCCTCGTATTGTACGTGGATGACATCCTCCTTATTGGGAATGATATTCCCATGTTGACATCAGTCAAGATGTGGTTGTCTAAGGAATTCTCCATGAAAGACCTAGGTGAAGCATCCTTTATTCTAGGAATTAAGGTCTATAGGGATAGACCGAATAGGATGCTAGGACTTTCACAGAAGATGTACATAGAGGAAGTACTAAAGAGGTTTAGTATGGAAAACTCTAAGAGGGGATTAATACCCTTCAGACATGGTATTCATCTTTCCAAGAAGATGTGCCCCAGCACACCTGAGGAAATAGAACGCATGAGCAAGATCCCTTATGCTTCTGCAATAGGGAGCCTCATGTATGCCATGCTATGTACACGACCTGATATAGCCCATGCTGTGAGTGTCACAAGCAGATATCAGTCAAATCCAGGTGAAGAACACTGGACTTCTGTGAAATGTATCCTTAAGTACTTGAGAAGAACTAAGGATATGATGTTATGGTCTTTGGTAATGGAGAACTCCAAGTCCAGGGATACACAGACTCGGACTTCATGTCCGATATAGATGATCGAAAGTCGACATCTGATATTCAGACTGTTTGTGTGCAATGGAAGAGTACATCCTGCAGATTCCACCATGCAAAGGGACATTCTAATTTAAGAAATTTATTACAGAGCTGGAGTGATGCCATCAGATCATCCGCTCCATAGCCCTAGAAGGAGTTACCTAGATGTATAAGCAAAGAAAGTTACGTTGAGGTCAAGAGAGTCAACTCCACAGATAATGTGGCAGACCCACTTACAAAGCCGTTGGGCCAGCAGAAGATCGAAGCCCACCTTGAGAAGATGGGACTTAGACTTGTAGCCAATTGGCTTTAGGACAAGTGGGAGATTGTTAGATATATGTGCCCTAGAAGCCAGAATTGGCTGACACTTGTAATACACTTCTAGGGGCAAAATTTATAATTTTGACTATAATTAATAAATGGGTTATTTTCTATCACACATGTGTATTTAGTGTCTGTGATACATCCTTTGAGTTAATGGTAATGATAATTCATATTTTCAAGAGTTGAAAATTTAAGACATGAATAATCATTATTAACTCATAAACAGCTCCCGACCATAGGATCATCACGAGGATGGTGATTGATCCGGAAGGTTGGTGTACGATCGCTTCTCTTTAGTAGATGAGTCTTGAGTCTACGGTGTGGAGACACCGGAGCGAGAGTACAGGTACTCGTTAGAGAACGAGGGCACTGAGCGTGACCACCTCGAGTAGTCATTAGGAAGTCTACCTTCTCGTCAATGACTGACTCGATGCTGCAGTAGTGTGTCTGGTTCTTTGACCTGAGATGCATCGGCAGTTCACCTTGAGGGTGTTATAGTTTGACTACACCATTACTCGGTCTCCTAGCCATATGGAACCCTGAGGTGTATGTTGGCTATAGCATGTTCATTGTAGGAACTGGATTGCATCAAGATGGGATCTATCTACCTCGGTGGTAGAGGAGTAGCCCTATGATGATCATGAGAATCAAGTCCAGAAATCCATGGCCATGGTAGAGTGAAATAATAGAAAGAGTTTCTATTTAGATTTTCACATTGGACTCGAATCGAATGATTACATCATATGACAGAGACTAGGGTTTGACGAGTTCACCTTAACCCTAATCTGATCGGGGCTCAAGATAGAAGAACTTAATCACACAGGTAGCTGCACCAAGAGGTTCGCATTCAGCTCTGATGGGTTGCCACCATATACTGCTAGGTGTCACTGGTGGATTTTGGGAGCAATTAGAATGATTTAGATGATCGATCATTCTGGTTGTTCGAATCAGAAGAGTTCTGATCCATCGAAAGGAGTTTCGATGATGTCTATGATAGAGATCATGACATATCCCATTACCATACAGAACTGAACCTAACTGGGTCACACAAACAAGGGTTTGAATCTGGTGATCATCAATTGAACTGATCTAGTTCAATTGATCTGAATGAGATTCAATTAGGTTCAAGGAAATCGTGCTAGCACTCGATTGAACCTAACGTTCTTCTTTTACTATCATAAATAAGTTGTCCTGACTGAGCCAAAGGAGTTTGTGCTCAATCAGAGGCCTTCATATGGTCTGACTGGAGGTTGTCCAAGTCAGAATAGGTTGTCTTATTTGTAAGACATTACCTGCCATTTTTGGTCACCTGCCATTTCTTGTTCTTTGACTTTGGTCAAAAGTCTACCTTTGACTGGTCAAACGTTGACCATTGACCCTTTGACTTTTGACCACATGTCATGCACCTATTGGAGAGCTGGTGGGGGCTTGTCCCCCTGCCAGAACCTGGCAAGGAGAAGGGCGCACGCCAAGGGTGGCGTGAGCCCAAGTAGGAGGCGCCTAGGAGTCCTTGTTGGACAAGGACTCCACCTCCCTTTAGGATTCCAATTAGAGTTCTACTAAGAATCCAGTTTGACTGGTCTTAGGCGCCCTCTAAGGAGGAATCCAGGGGTCTCTTTTTCAACCAATCAGATTTAGATCTGATTTCACAAAGGGTTGTGATTGGTTGAGAGGAAGAAGAGTTGGATCACGCTTAGTCTATAAATAAGACCCTGCGCCCAACCCTAATCCTAAAAGTCTTATTGAAAGAGATTTCCCACGTCCAAGGCTGCCTCTCCCCTCCTTCTCCACGCCATACTCTCTTCTCCCCTTGCTCTCCACGTCCAAAAGTGTTTTGGACTTAGTTTGGTGCGATTCAGATCAAGGAAAGGCGATCAAAAGCAAGAAGGCTGCGCTGCTGCAAAAGGACGACTGCAGATCTTCAAAAGAGTTTTGAAGATCCTCCAGATCAGATCCAGATCTGATTTTTGGAGGTGTGATAGAGAAGAAGAGGTTCTCCAGATCCAACCCGAGTGGATACCGGTAGAGGCCAGGCGCTTGCGTGGCTAAGATCCAGAACCTTCCGCTGCAATCAGGATCATCTACAGGGTAATAGGATTACCCAAATCAGGTAAATTGAAATTTGATTTAATTTATCTTATTTTATTTTATTTATTAAAATAATAAGAATCAGATCTGAAACATATCAAGATCTGATTAAGGTCAAGAGAAAATTTTTGAAATATATCTCTTGATCTAATCAGATCTGGACGAACCTGGACCGGGAAATCAGGATTTCCCTTCACTGTTCCCAACTTGTCCGCAATACGATCCGACCGCATTGAGTTTTATATCAAGCACAAGTAGTCTTTTTCGCCCCGCTCCTCGTGAGGTCATCGCACGTCTAGCCGTCAAAGGTAAGGGTCGGGCCCCCCTTAGCAGGGTTGAGTAGCATGCTTCCAGGCCTGATCTCCTCTGACTTCTCCGACCCCGTGACTCGTCGAAAACTTTATCTTCAAATAATAGGTTGACACCACCGCCCAAAGCGCATTTAGACCAGGTCGACCGAGGATCGCATTATAGGTGGACGGAGTCCTTACGACTAGGAAGTCGACCTACGCTTTGGCCAATTTTGGGTGTTGCCCTGCCGTCATAGCCAAAGTTATTGTGCCTTCAACTGGTACAGTGTTGCCAGCGAACCCTATCAGTGGGCAATTCATAGGCCCCAAGCAGTCATCGGGTAATGACATTTTTGAGAAGGTGTCGTAGAACAATACATCACCTGAGCTTTCATTATCCACCAAAATGCGGTGTACATCGTAATCGGTGATGTTCAAAGAAATTACAACCACGTCATTATGCAGAAATTGAATCCCCAAGCCATCTACCTCGGTGAAGGTCACAGGCTCCTTGGTCCTCCGCCTCTTTGTTGGTCCCTCAGATCCGTCAGCCTCCCCCTGATGAAGTCCTCCCGAGATAGTGTTGATGACGCCAAGAGGTGGCCGATCTTCCTGCTGGTTTTCCTCACTTGGCGGTAACTCTCTCGGCCGATCTTCTCGCCCTTCAGTTCGTCTTTGCAGAAATCGGCTAAGCCTTCCTCGTCTGACGAGCTCTTCGATCTCGTCCTGGAGCTGGATGCATTCCTCAGTGTCGTGACCGTGGTCATGATGGTAGAGACAGAACTTGTTGGGATTGCGTTTGCTGGGATGGGAACGCATTCTCTTCGATCTCGAAAGTCGTTCCTTGATCTCCATCAGCACTTGGGCCTTCGGGGCGTTGAGAGGGGCGTAATTGTGAAATTGCCGTTGGGGAGAACTTTGGCGCTGAGGGGAACCTCGGCGTGCCCTTCCGTCAGGGGTTCCCTGCCTCCGAGCTCAAGGGGGAGTTCGGGCTCGCCCGCGACTGGGGGGAGTCCGGGAACGTGGTCGATTCGCCAAAGGTCGAGCTTCAGTCCGCTTCCTTTCTTCAGCAGATCTGTCTAGCCCGTCGATTCGCCGCTTGCCGCCGACCTCATCGTCCTTAGCCTTGAAGGCCTCCTCTGCCCGGGCATAACTTTCGGCCCGAGCCAGCATGTCGGTAAAGTCCCTGGGATACTTCTTTTCCAGGGAGAACAATAGATCATTCTTCTGAAGATCGACTTTGAGAGCGGCCATGGCGACTAACTGGTCCAGGTCCCGGACCTTTAGTGCAGTAGTATTAAATCGGGTAATGTAAGCCCGGATGGATTTTCCCTCCTTCTACCTAATGGCCATTAGGGAATCCGAACTTCGGCGTGGACGCCGACTACTGACGAAGTGGGCTGCAAATTGTTGACTCATTTGGTCAAACGATAGGATGAAACTCGGCTTGAGCACCGAGTACCAGTTCCTGGCGGCTCCTTTAAGGGTAGAGGGGAAAGCCTGGCACAATATGGCGTCTGGCGCGCCATGGAGCGGCATTGTCGTCCGAAAGGCTTCCAAGTGGTCGACTGGGTCGGTGGTCCCATCATAGCTCTCGAACTGCAGAAGCTTGAAGTTCGGTGGGATTGATTCCTGCATGATTTTCTGCGAAAAAGGAGGGTCGGTTCGGACCTCATTACCGTATGAGGAAGGAGCGTGACGGAGTTCTTCGATTCGTCGGCTCATTTCTAAGAGCCTTTGATCCAGAAGATCTTCGCGATCTCTGATCTCCAAGGTCTTCCTGTTGAATGGGTGCAAAGCTTCACCCTGGGATGAGCTGCGGTCCGAACAAGGGCTCTCCTTCCATTGCCTTCCTTTTCTGGGGATTGGAGGTCGAGTAGCCCATGTCGATTGCCTCTGGACTGGACCACACGGCTTTGGAGAATCCTGCGTCGATTGAACTAGTACGATGGCCTGCTGGTGCATGGCCTGCACCACTTGAACTACCTCAGTGAGGCCACGAATCTACTGGACGAGCAGGTTAAACTGCTCAGCATCTACCGCGGCTACAGACTGATCCTGGACCGCCGGGGATGGAGCGGTAGCGGACGGACCCGAACGAGACGGGCTGCGGAGGTTGCCGATCGTCGGGCTGCAGAATGAGCCTGGGTCACCAGGGCTGGAGCAGGAGCGGACGGACTCGAATGGGATCGGGCTGCGGAGGCCGTCGATCGCCCGGTGGAGGCTCTCCTGGGGGGCATCTTTTCTCTTTGGAAAGGAATTTAAATTAAGAGGAAGAGAGATTTCTCGAGCACTCCTTTAAGAACAAAGGAACTCTGGCTTCCTTTAAGAGAGGAATCTTTGCCGGTAGCCGTCCTCCTTCTAGCGCCAATCTGTTGACGCAGAAACTGGTCGTCGCCAGAATTTGCTGGAGTGGAGGCAGATGGGGTCGCCGCCAGAGACCTGCAAAACAAAGTTCCATCCGAAGCTGATGGGGAATGGCTCCGATAGGACCTTCCGACGATCAAGTCAGCTTCAATCAACAGGAATGGAGTGCTCGGTAGAGTTTAGAGGAGGAGAAAGGGATTTTCAGAACCTAGCGTAAGTGTATCCGGAGGGTCCTTTTTATAGAAGGAGCTTGTTGTAACCGCCTTGATTAATGATTGTCGTAACTGTCCTGATTAATACCGATCGTTATTGTCGATCGTTATTGACTCGATAAATACCGATCGTTATTATCGTGTAACCGTAGCGGGATCGTCTGTCGGAATCCACATAAGAAGTTCGGCCTTCATGGAAGTTCGGCCATTGACAAGTCCGCTGAAGAGGTTCGCAGGGAGTCCGGCTTCCGTAGAAGCTCGGCCGCTGGAGAAGTCCACAGGGAGTTCGGCTTCCGTAGAAGCTCAGCCGCTGGAGAAGTCCGCAGGGAGTCCGGCTTCCATAGAAGCTCGGCGATTGGGAAATTAGAAGGAGTTCGGCCGCTAAGTGGTTCGGCAAAGGCTCGTCCGCTGAGGAGTTCGACCGCTGGGAGTATGAAGCTCGGCCGTTGGAGAGTTCGGTCGGTTGAAGGACTTCGGCTGAGGCCCGACCGCTGAGGAGGTCGGCCGGATGTAGGAGTTCGGCTAAGGCTCGTCCGCTGAAGCTCTTCCGTGGCTATTGGCCGCATCAGGCTGGGCATCGAAATTGACTTTGACAGGAGCGGGGTTTATCCGCAATAGGTTCTAATATAATTATTTTATCTTATTAGACTTGAAAATTATCATTATAGATATTGAGGAGTATCAGAAGGAAGAGATTTGTTTATGCAAAGATGGTGATTATTATGAGGCACACCGAAATATAAATCAAATGGATCTTAAGTCCACATAGGAGTTGAAGAACCATAAACATTAATTGGCAAACAACCAGCTGTAGTTTGCATGCCTATCCATTAATTGCAGCATTATATCTTGTTGATATATGTGATCCAGCAGAGCGAAATTGGTCTATAATTCAAACATACTAAATCCATGGTGCTAGGGTTAATTACTTAGTTCAAGCTTCTAGCCAAGCATGTCTTGGGTTCTATTTCTGCAAATTTTAGGGCCTTCTGTTTTGGTAAAAAATTTAGAAACTTCCGATAAGGCGAAGTGTTTACACTTCCTACTTAGGAAACAATGGTGATCATATTGGTAGTCCTTCTACACCTTATCTTCTGACAGCCTCAAAATTATCATTTTGTAGCATGGTTCTACCATTGAAATTAAATTCCATGACTGTAGAATCAAAGGCACGAGTACATTAGATTGCTAAATTAAAATGATTGCCAAATTGTGACACAGACCCCATAATAAATTAAGATGCAACCTGCCATATATATAAACTAATTATTATTATTATCGCTGTCATTGTCATTGTCACCCTAGTTTTGTTCATTTGCTTGTTTAGTTGATGCTTTCTTTTTTTTTTTTTTCATTTTTATGCTCATTGCACTGCCAATCAAAGTCATGAGGCCACGTGAATTGACCAATCTGATTTGTTTTTGGGCTGGGCTCAGATGCCTTATCTCCAAGAGCAACGGCCTTCTATTGATGTTCTGTCAGTATCTGATTGGTTGGCAAAGGTGTGGTCGTGAAATGGGGCTGACACGTCAGCACAATATCATAGTCCCCATCACAGATCCGAGAATAATGTCCCTAATCTGACTTAATCTTGATGTCACGATGAGGCTTCAAATTAGGCCTTGGCAGGTCAATCTAAGCCTACACTCTCCAAAGACATTTAACCAACCCCATTTGCCTCATTCCTTGACTACCGTCCAACAGGCCTGTTTTCCTTCCAATTACAAATGTTCATCAACGCCCAGCCTATTATAAGCTGCAAATGATCGGGTTGATCTATGATCCAATCTAATCCGATCCATTTAGATCTGATCCAATCCATTTTAAAAGACCCGCAGAGTCGAGTTGGATTCTAAAATTGAACCTATTCAATATTCTGAATCGAATCTAAATTTACTGAATTTAGATCCTACTTAATTCAATTTGATCCGAATTCAATATTAAGGCCAATATATAAACTATAAAGTAAATAGAGTTGAATTGAAATTCTAAATGCTCTTATAGAATTATTTTTTTAAAAATATTTTACTCAATTTGACCGTGAGATTTTAAAAAATTATTTATAAATTAAGAGCCAAGGAAAAATCCATAAACTTTGTATATATTAGTTTATCATACGAATTAGTTCGGACCAAAATTTAGGCTCGAATCATATCTAAAATTTTTAAATTAAAATCGGATTATATATGGATCCGATCCAATCCAAATGATCCAATGGGATAAACTTTTTAATCATGAATATGATCCAATTCGATTTGATTTTCAATTGAATTAGATCTGAATTTAACATTAAAATTTGATTAAGGAATCAAATTGAATCAAGGTCGCTCATAATCTGATCCAATCCGGCCCATTTGCACTCCTAAGCCTATATTATCATATGATGTCCATCATTGCCACAATGGGAATATAATTCCAATGAGGACTTATTTGGATAATCCTTTATCATCTAGTGGAATTTGTGGAATCGAAAACATCAAATCGAAGTTAGAGCTTGTTAATCCTGTGCCATCTGGTAGAATTAGTAGCACTAAAAACATCAAATCGAAGAGAAAGAGGGCCAGAGGGGATTACGGAACACCGCTGGAAAGAAACATACGTGTGAAGGTCTATTTTCTTCCTACAAGAATGGACCGAGAGAGATCTAGTTAATTTATCCTTATATCTTTTAATGTGGAAAATCTTATTCCCAATTCTATGGATCTAGCAGGATTATCCAAGCAGACCATTAAAGTTTGTCAAGTATCCATCCAACTAGCGATGTAACTTGGGGCATGTTGAACCAAGTATCCTTCCCACCGATCTGACAGGTTGCGCTTGCAAATTTATTTGGGTAGATGGGGTTGTGGCCTTTAATTTTAGTCCCTACAATTGGAACTGGTCCACTGGGTCGTCTTAATTCCTTATATATTTTTTTGGCCCAGTCTGACCCAGTTTTTTAGCCATTGGGTTTGGGTTTGGGTCCAGGAAATTATCCATTTGAACACTCAAGCTAGGATGCAGAATATATGTTTCTGCTTAGATCCAACATTGGCTTGATCCCGTGTATTAACCTGGTCTGAAACAAGTCAAAAATTAGATGACCTAAAAAACCCATGATTTCTCAATCACTTTCCCATGTTTAGGGTTCACACATAGAGTATCGAGGTTATTTATTTATAAATTGAACGCTGGACTATGTTTGTAACATTATTGGTAGTAATCTGCATTGATACGCTTGTCATCTAAGTTTCCATCTTGTTAGCCAAGTTATTATAAGTCTTCCTTCAAAAAAATTGTACTTTTCTTTCTCATTGTGGTACTATGGAAGTGCATTGGTTGAATTTTGGCCATCCTTGACTTGATGCAGGTCCAACGGCTCGGAAAATTTTAAAAATTCCCATGGATCTTGTTAGTGCAGAAAATGATGCGGATGCTAGAGTTTGCTAGAGCTGGTGAAGAAGTGTCCGCTGACGAAACCTGCAAAATAAAGTTCTTGAAGAAAAAATTAGATTTTTTCTGCTGCAGGATACATCTGATCGGATCAGATTTATAGTAAAATAATTTTAAAATTTTTTTATAATTCGATCAGATCTAAGATTTTTTATATTTGATTAGATTGATCTAAAATTTAGAAGTAAAATAAAAATAAAAATAGTAATAACAGTTATCACCTGATCGGATAAACCGTTTATCCATTGTGATGATTTGATGACTGATCTGAGATTTTGATTGAGCTGCACACATATCCGACCTCTACTAATATCCACTCGGATCAGATCTGGAAGTCTCCTCCTTCTGAATCTGATCTCCAAAGATCCGATCTGATGTCTTTCCATAGAGCCTTCAAAATGAACTCCGAAGGCTGCACGTTCGTCTCATGAACACTGTCGTTTCTCATTGATTTTTGCGTCAATGAAACTTGATCTTTGCTCATAGGTTTTGCCCAATTCTTAGGCATGGAGAAGAGGAAGAGGATCAGATGAGGGAGGCGTAGAGATGGTGATTTTGGCAGGACTTTGTCGTAGAGAATTTTCTATATGCAACAACTTGCGTAGGGTCCTATTTATAGACCAAACCAAGAGTCCCTTCGCATGTGACTTTGAACAGGTCAAAGCCAACAAGCAGAAGGACTCTCCCACGATCTCCACGCCCCACACCCCTTTTTTCAGATTTTTGTCGCATAAAAATAAAGGAATATGGCGTAGAACAATTTGGGCTAAGATTAAGTTGGCACATACTCTTATCTCCTAAGAGTTTGAACTATTCAAACTTTTGACCCATTCAAACTTGATTTGAATCGGACACCTCCATACATATCCACTAGGGGCGCATTCCATAAGGGGATATGCACCCTCTCTTCCTCACATAACATCTAGGGATGCACGCCCAAGAGAAAAAATCAAGGGGGCGCCACCTATTTCTTTCCTACAAACTGGGTTAACATTTGACCATTGTCCTGTTCCCATCTCATAGGATTTTGGATAAACATTTTTCAAGTCCCATCCAATAGAATTAGGTCAAGTCCTAACTAAGTTAGAACAAGCCTTGATCAGGCCAGGACTCGGTCCAGTCAGATCAAGAAAAATCCATCTAGAATTTTTGGAAGAGGCTTGTCCAAATTTCATCTCATGATTTTAGGACAAGCCCTAATCTAGCAAAGACAACCCTTGTCTTGTTTCCATCTTATGAAATTTAAGACAAGCCTTGATCAAGCCAGGACAAGGTATGGTCAGATCAAGATAAATCTCTATAGAATTTTTGGATAAGCCTTGTCCAAATAGTTCCACAAATTAGCAGGTCTTTCTGGATCGGGTTGATCCAGAAAGACTATAGAAAAAGAATGTTAAGCTCAATCGTGTGCTAGCACGATTTTCTTAAATCTAATTGGATCTAATCCAAATCAATCAAACAGGTTAGCTTAGTTGATGACATCCAGACCCAAACTCTTATTTGTATGATCTAATTAGGTTCAGTTCTGTATGATAGTGGGATATATCATGATCTCCATCATCGACATCATTAAAATACCTTTCGATGGACTAGAACTCTTCCGATTCATCCAATTAAAATCGTCGACCATCAAGATAACTCTAATTGATCCTAAAATTCATCAGTAATATTTAGCAGTATATAGTAGCAATCCATCAAAATCGAATAGCGAACCTCTCGGTGCAGCTACTTATGTGATTGAATTCTTCTATCATGAGCCCCGACAAAATTAGGGTTAAGGTAAACTCGTCAAACCCAACACCTATCATATGAATGAATCATTCGATTTGAGTATGATGTGAAACCCTAATAGAAACATCTTTCTATTATTTCGCACTACCATGGTCATGAATTTTAAGACTCGATCTCATGATCATCATAGGACCACTCCTCCTCTACCGAGGTTGATAGATCCCATCTTGGTGCGATCCAATTTTTACAATAAACATGCTATAGCCAACATACACCTTAGGATTTCAAATGGCTAGGAGATCGAGTTATGGTATAATCAAACTATAACACCCTCAAGGTGAACTGCCGATGCACCTCAGATCATAGAACTAGACACATGCTGTAGCATCGAGCTAGTCATCGATGAAAAGATAGGCTTCCTTATGACTGCTCGAGGTGGTCACGCTCAGTGCCCTCATTCTCTAACGAGTACCTGTACTCTCACTTTGGTGTCTCCATACTATAGAATCAAGACTTATCTATCCTAAGAAAGTGATCATATACCGATCTTCCGGATTGATCACCATTCTTGTGATGATGCTATGATCGAAAGTAATTTATGAATTAATTATGATAACTCATGCCTTAAATTCTCAACTCTTTAGAATATATGTTATCATGCCTATTAACTCAATAGATGTATCACAGATACTTTAATATACAATGTGATAGAATAAATAATCCTTTAATTTATTTTAAGTCAAAATTATAAAAATATTCCTAGAAAATATTTAACAAGTGTCAGCTAATCTGGCTTCTAGGGTACACATCTAACAAACTCCTACTTAACATAAAGCCAATTGGCTATAAATCTAAGTTTCATCTTCTCAAGATGGGTTTGGATCTTCTGCGAGCCTAAAAGCTTCATCATTGGATCAACCACATGGTCTACGGAGTCAACTCTCTTAACCTCGATGTGTTTCTTCTTGAGGTAATCATGGATGAGGTGAAATCATCTTCTTGGAACTCTGCCAACTTACAGTACCACCAGTGCATAGGAATAAACTTTTAGATGTTGACTTTCGATCATCTATGTCAGACATAAAGTTTGAGTCTGCATATCCCTAGACCTAGAGTTCACCATGCTGAACCTCTTCAGCACCTCCTCTATATGAAAGACCCAGCATGCTCTTCAGTCTATCTCTATAGATCTAAAATGAAGGATGCTTTACTTAGGTCTTTCAGAGAAAATTTTTTAGATAACCATCCTTTGATCTATGTCAGCATGAAATATCATTCTCAATTAGGATGATATTATCCATATACAATATGAGGAAGACAACTGTGCTCCCATTGATCTTCTTGAATATGCTTGATTTTTTTTCATTCTTGATGAAATCAAATGATTTGATTAACATCAAGCATTTCAATTTTGAGATGCTTGCTTAAGTTCATAGATGAACCTTTGCAGCTTGCAGACCTTTATGATCATCATCACTAGATGTGAAAATAAATGACTGTTCCATATAAATATCTTTCTCAAGATATCCAAGTATGAACTCCATTATCACATCCATCTATCATATTTCATAATTGAAATATGCTACAATGGCAAGCAATGTATGGATGGATGGCCACTGACGAGAAGATAACCTAATACCCTTTTACCACTAGCCTAGCTTTGAATGTCTCTACATTTTCATCTGCATATATCTTTCTTTTGAAGATTCATTTATATCTAATAGGTACTATAACTTTAGATGGATCTACCAAGATCCAGATTTAGTTCGAGTGTATCAAGTCAATCTTTAACTTCATTGCCTCTTACTAATTCTCAGAGTCGATATCTGATATCACCTCATCATAGGTTCTGAGATCATCACCATAAATTCATTTTTCATGAGAAATATTTTTTCTACATTCTCTAAGATAGTACCTTACCTTCAGAAGGATGAAAAATTCTATTGGACCTACGAGATGGAGGAGGTAGTGAATTATGGATTGGCTCCGACTAACTAGGTTCCTGAGGTTCTTTGGCTCGTTGCGCTTTGGAGACTTTCTTCTTGAGCCTAATCTATCTTTCGATGTCACCATCTTGAACAAACTATTTTTTAAGAAAAATGATGTATCAACCCATAATCATATTGTAGTCTTCCAAAAGATAGAAGTAATATTCTAATAACTCTTTAGGATATCCAATAAATCGAGCTCTAAAAGACCTAAATTCTAACTTATCCGCTGTTGAACAACTCCAATTCTGAGATGACTCAGACTTAACTTCTTACCATGCCATATCTCATACGGTATGATAGGAACGATTTTAGATGGAACCCTATTAAACTATATCCCTAAAAAAACTCAGAAAGATCCATAAAGCTCATCATGGATCAGACCATATCTAATAGAGTCTGATTTCTTCATTCTGAAATTCTGTTAAGTTAAGGCATTTCAGACGAAGTCCATTATGAGACTATACCATTATCCTTGAGATAGTTCAAAAATTTTTGACTAAGATATTCACCTCCTCGATCTGATCGAAGAATCTTAATAGACTTTCCAGTTTGCTTTTTTACTTTATTTTTAAATTTTTTGAATTTTTTAATGGCTTCAGACTTATGTCATATCAAGTACACATATCCATATCAAGATAGATTATTGATAAAGTTAATAAAGTAGTCATAATTGCCTCTGATCGGCACATCGAATGGGCTGCACACATCTATATGTATCAGGGCAAGTAGGTCTGTGGTCCTTTTCCATGTCCCATAAAAGGAAGCTTGATCATTTTATCTTGAAGGCATGATTCATAAATCGGATATGACTCGAAAGTCAATGGACTCATTAATCTAGATTTTTCTAATTTATTAATCCTATCTTCAGCTATATGACCTAGTCTAAGGTGCCACAGGTACCTTTCGTTAACACTATCTCTAGATCATTTTGATCCTATGGCATTCACATTTTGCTCGACAAACTCAATGACGAGCATTCCTTCAGAAGATCCTTCTTTCTGCTTATTTTTTAGGTTGGCCAGGTACACAGGGCAGTCCCACTTTCAATGGCCATCAAAGTTGCAGTGGAAACACCTTTTCTTCTCCATGGCCATCTTCTTCGGCTCGCTCTTCTTTTTTTCTTCTATTTTCTACTTCCTCGCAAACTTATTCTTCTTTCCAAAAGAATTTCTCTTGAAAGAAGTATGCTCCATAGCCAGAACTGAGTTCTTTGAACTCTTTAAATTTTGCTCAATAGTAACCAGCATGTTTATTAACTCGGCCAAGATGCACTAGAGCTTATTCATATGAAAGTTCATAATGAACTATCCATACGAATCAATCAAGGACTGCAGGATCATATCAATCTGCAGTTCCTTATCCATCAAGACTTTAAGCTTCTCAAGCTCTTTAGGTCCTTGATCATTGCCAAGCAATAATCTTAGACCAACCACCCATCATGTATTTGCACCTTAAAAAATCTCTTCGAGACTTAATAACGTGCTGCGCAACTCTGATTACCAAACAACCATTGTAGGTGTGCCAATGTTTGGCGAGTAGTCCTGATGTCTTCATGTTAGTGCTGCAATTCATCTGACATTGAGCCCAATATATGGCATCTTACTTTGTTATGATCGTCAGACTACTTCTCATGAGACATTCTCTGATCAACAGTCGGACAGGCTGGTAAAGAGGAGGTCCTGGTCTAATACATAGGTCAACTTTTTTTGAACCCAAAACATTTTTGAAGTTCTTTAGCCAATCCTTATAAATTGGTCTGGTCAACTTGTGGGTATCTAGGATTTGAGCTAGGAGTTTTGATGCAGACATTTTTCTATAGAGAATCAAAATTTCTAATTAGATTTATAATTTGACTCAATCAATTTATTTAGAAACTTTATTTTTAAATAAATTAGGCTCTCACTATTTTCTCGGATCCCTACACTCTCTTGGTAGAGATGCAAAAATCTTCATGATCATTGATTTCTAGTGGATGGTACGGTCTCATCGACTGGCTCACCATCTCATTTAATAGTTATTGATGATGGATCAATTGATGAGTGGACAACTCTTGTCCAATATTTTTTTAAACATGGTGCACCCAAACCTAGTCTCTAATTCATGAAGCTCATCATGTCCGAAATATTGCTCCACTCCTTAGTTAAGTCAAACCCACCATTTGCATAAATTGAATTCTTGATTGGATCCCTCACCGTATCTGGAATATTAAGCCCAATCCATTCTCCAACACAGTATCTAATGCCTAATAGACATGGTTGCATCTTTCTAGTACAACTGAACCACTATATTCAGTCGAGAATAATCAACCCCAGAAAGAGTCCGCACATCTATAATGGTGAAAGACCTAGGACTTAATATTTTCTTTGGAAGATTTGATTTGGTCTCTTAGACTCAACTAGTTATAACATTTATGACTAACCTAGTGGCATGGGTTAACTCAAATTGTTAGCCACCTCAAATTAGAACTGGATCGACTCAATTGATCAGGTAAGTGAGATCAGTGGGAGGAATATGCCATTAACTCATCGTGAATACATTCAGATCGAGTAGCTTCCAATTAAAAATAACTGATCATATTTGCAATACTTACCTTAGACACCGACTTGTCTGATCATAATTGATCGAGTTAGCTTATAATCCAGGCTTGAACTGCAGAGCCAAATTAGGTCTTAACTTGATCGACCATATGTGACTGTGAGTCGACCTTGACCCATACTTAATCCTATTAGGTTGGTCAAATCTTAGCACTCTTGATCCCACCTAACTAACTCTTGATTCGGTTTGATCAACCGCTAGACCTAATTGAGCTACCCATATTCGAACCCATGATTTATGAAGGTATCTTAGATTTGAAAATTCATAATTTTAGACCTAATTAATTTCATAAATTTAATTCTTAATTAAGTTCAAGGATTCAATAACAAAACATGCATAAAAATTTTAGGATTTCAGGATCTAGAGTTTTGCAAAAAAGTAAGTTTTCGATTTCTGATTAAGGACAAACGCGTAGCACCCCTACACATCATAAGAGCATCCTATTAAATGAGAAGAGAGGGCCTTTAAATCCTTCTTACTCTTATGACCGGATGGCCAAGAAAATATCTTAATCAAAAATATGAACTATACTATAAAACTATTAAATCTAAAACATAGAACTGTTACATGATTTAAGATCTAATCTATACATGTTTTGCATACATCTTATGTATCAAATTTAATATTTAAATTAATATTTTAGATCTGATTACATCTGATGTAATATCTAAAAATAAAATTTTAAATGATCTAATAAAAAAAATTTAATCTAGACTTCATGGCATAGATCTATGGAACTAGTTTAGACATGCATTGCATATGTCATGCATATGAAATTTTTAAATATATCTCATGCTTTCAGATCGAATTATATCATATATAATATTTGAAATTTAACTAATCTAATCACATAATCTTCAAAAAATTAAATAAATATTTTATTAAATTTTTTATCTAGACTATGAGATTAAATTAGAGATCTAGTCTAGACTTACACTGTCTATATCACATAAATCAAAATTTTAAATTAGAACTTATGTTTCAAATCTGATTACATCTAATGTAACATCTAAAACTTAAATGATTAAATCATAAAAAATTAAATCAGATCTAATCTAAAATATATTTAAAAACTATCATGATATAAAATAATAGATCTACAGTAGAACATGCATTGTTTATGTCAGACATATATATATATAATATGTAATTTTTAATTTTAGATCTGATTGCATCCTATGTAACATCTAAAAATCAAATATCAGTTCATAAAAAAAAAATTTTTAGATCAATCTAAAGATAGATCTGGAAGCAGCAATCAGGCTCTGATATCAGTTGAAAAAAAAATCAAATTTTCCTACCATAGGATGCATCTAATCGGATCATATTTATAGTGGAATAATTTTAAAATTTTTTTATAATCTGATTAGATCTGAGAGTTTTCAAATCTGATTAGATTGATCTAAAATTTAAAAAAATAAAAATAAAAATAGTGATAATAATTATCATCTAATTGGGTAAACCATTTATCCGTTGTGATGATCTGATGATTGATCCAAGGTTCTGATTGAGCCGCACACGTGTCTGACCTCTATCGGTATCCACTAGGATCAAATCTAAAAGTCTCCTCCTTCTGGATCTGATCTCTAAAGATCAAATCTGATGTCTTTCCATAGAGCCTTCAAAATGAACTCCGAAGGCTGCACGTTCATCTCACGAACACTATCGTCTCTCGCTGATCTTCGCATCAATAGAACTTGATCTTTGCTCGTAGGTTTTACCCAACTCTTAGGCATGGAGATGATGATTTTGGTAGGGCTTCACCATAGAGAATTTATATGCAACAGCTTGTGCAGGGCCCTATTTATAGATCAAACCAAGAGTTCTTTCACATGTGACTTTGAACAGGTCAAAACCAATAAGCAGAAGGACTCTCCCATGATCTCCACACCCCACATCCCTTTTATCATATTTTTGTTGCACAAAAATAAAGGGATATGGCATGGAACAATTTGGGATAAGATTAAGTTGGTGCACACTCTTATATCCCAAGAGTTTGAACTATTTAAACTTTTGATCCATTTAAACTTGATTTGAATGGGACACCTCCATACATATCCACTAGGGGCGCACTCCATAAGGGGATGTGTGCCCTCTCTTCCTCACATAACATCTAGGGATGCACGCCCAAGAGAAAAAATTAAGGGTGCGCCACCTATTTCTTTCCTGCAAACTGGGTCAACATTTGACCCTTGTCATATTCCCATCTCATGAGATTTTGAACAAATATTTTTCAAGTCCCATCCAATGGAATTAGGTCAAGTCCTTACCAAGTTAGAATAAGCCTTGATCAGGCTAGGACTCGGTCCAATCATATCAAGAAAAATTCATCTAGAATTTTTGAGAGAGGCATGTCCAAATTTCATCTCATGATTTTAGGACAAGCCCTAATCTGGCAAAGATAACCCTTATCTTATTTCCCTCTTATGAGATTTAGGATAAATCTTGATCAGGCCAGGATAAGGTCTAGTCAAATCAAGACGAATCCTAATAGAGTTTTCAGATAAGCCTTGTCCAAATAGTTTCATAAATTAGCAGGTCTTGTCATGTTTCCATCCGATGGATTAGGACAAGCTTAGATCAAGTTAGGATAAGACTTTTCTGATCTGGATAAGTTTTAGCCAGACTAGGACAAACTCATATAAGGCTTCTAGATGAGCTAAATCTAATTTGGTATAGTCAAGACGATCCAGAAAGACTATAGAAAAAGAATGTTAGGCTTAATTATGTGCTAGCATGATTTTCTTAAACCTAATTGGATCTAATCCAAATCAATCGAATTGGATTAGCTTAATTGATGACATTCAGATCCAAATTCTTATTTCTATGATCTAGTTAGGTTTAGTTCGGTATGGTAATGAAATATATCATGATCTTCATCACCGACATCATCGAAACATCTTTCGATGGACCAGAATTCTTTTGATTCATCCAATTAGAATCATCGATCATCAAGATAATTCTAATTGATCCCAAAATCCATCAATGACTCCTAGCAATATATGGTGGCAATCTATCAATACTAAATAGCAAACCTCTCAATGCAGCTATCTGTGTGATTGGGTTCTTCTATTATGAGCTCCGATGGGATTAGGGTTAAGGTAAACTCGACAAACCCAACATCCATCATATGAATAAATCATTCGATTCGAGTTTGATGTGAAACCCTAATAGAAATATCTTTTTATTATTTCATACTACCATGGCCATGAGTTTTAGGACTCAATCTCATGATCATCATAGGATCGCTCTTTTATCGAGGTTGATAGATTCCATCTTGGTGCAATTCAATTTCTACAATGAACATGCTATAGCCAACATACACCTTAGGATTCCAAATAGCTAGGAGATCGAGTTATGGTGTAGTCAAACTATAACACCCTCAAGGTGAACTGCCAATGCACCTTAGATCAAAGAACTTAACACATGCTGCAGCATCGAGCTAGTCATCGATAAGAAGGTAGGCTTTCTTATGACTACTTGAGATGATCATGCTTAGTGCCCTCATTCTCTAATAAGTATCTATACTCTCGCTTCGGTGTCTCCACATCATAGACTCAAGACTCATCTATCCTAAGAAAGTGATCATACACCAATCTTCTGGATCGATCACCATCCTCATGATGATCCTACGATTAGGAGTAATTTATGAGTTAATTATGATAACTCATGTCTTAAATTCTCAACTCTTGAAAATATGTGTTATCATGCCTATTAACTCAATGGATATATCATAGATACTTTAATACACAATGTAATAGAATAAATAATCCTTTAATTTATTTTAAGTCAAAATTATAAAAATATTTCTAGAAAGTATTTAATAAGTGTCAACCAATCTAGCTTCTAGAGCACACATCTAACAGTCCTGGCTGGAGTTGGCTCCAATAGGATCCTTCAACGGTCAAGTTAATTTTCTGACTAATAGAAATATACTTAGGAGAAAATAAGCAGAGATGAGAGCTTAGAAAGAAAATATATATCTAGAGGATTCCTTATATGGATGGAGCACGTAACAGATTGATAGTGACAGTCATAACCATCTGCTAGTAGATCATTCGGGCCATGTGGAGTTTATTATAGAGGGTGAGCTATTATTTATCGCAACTTGTAGGTGGTTGAAGTTAATTTACTAGAGTTCGGTTGATAGGTTGGAGACTTCTATGCTTAGAAGCAAATTGTTCAAATAGAAATTAGGATCGGGCTGGCTGATCTTGAAAATCGGCTTCTAAATCATGGAGGGCAAACTTGTAAGTCAATTGAATTTTACTATTATTGCTTTTGATAGCTTTGGGGAGCTTGGCCACCTTTAAGGTCGGTCGGGAGTGGACATAAATGATCAAGCTAGAGACCAGGGAGAGGATAGTGGGTTCCTAACTAGGGACCATGGCCAAAGTTTCTCAGAGTAGATCGACCGAGATGGTAGAAATCTGAGTTTCATTGGCGAATGAGATGGACGAAGGTCAAGACTCAGGACTCCCTGTAGGTATTGCCTTCACTATTTTTTGAAGTTTGGCATATACTGAAGATCCCTTTGGAACCAACCCCTGCTATCAAGCTTCGGACCTCCAAATCACCCCAAATCTTCCACGGCCACAGCAAGAGAGGCCACCAGAGCCCCTTCGAATAGTTCCCTAGCCATTCCAAAACTTGCCTCCCTCTGAAAGGTGGTGATGCCAATGCCATCTCCGGATCCTAGCCGTGGTCCACTTGAACAACCACTGCTAAATTAGCGACTAAAAGCACAGTTGAAAATATCAAAAAAAAAATCAATGGAGATCATTGTCATGAAATTTTTGTGGCCAATAAAACAACTAAATAAAGTTTCTACAGCCGTTAAAATTTTCTACTAGGTCCTAATAAATCTATTTTTAATTTATTGCTAAATAGTTTAGCAATGGATTAAAAATGAATTTGCTCATATTGTTAAGTTTCTCGTAGCTAATTAGCAACGGAGATCATATCCATTACTCTTCCATTTTCGTTGCTAAGTTTGTTTAGCAACGAGATAGCAAAAGAATTATTCTGTTATTCATTTTTGAGTAACGGGTTTGCGAACCAAATAATTTTCATAAATTTTTCATTACAAATTAGTTACTAATCTATTGTTAAATTTTTAAAATTTTATTGCTAGTCCATTGCTATTCTGTTGTAAAGCCATTGCAACTGTTTTAGTATTCAATTGGAAATTCATTTCTATTCAGTTGCTAAAGTTTTAGTATTCCATTGCAACTTTATTTCTATTGCGTTAGTAAATTTTTTAGATTTCATTGTAAATCTGATTTTATTGTATTGCTAAAGTTTTAATATTTCATTGTAATTTCATTTCTAATCCGCTACATAAATTTCAAATATCCATTGTTAATATATTATAAATCTATTGCTAATTGATGTATTCTAAAATTTCTTTCCGTTATTAATCCATTGCTAAATTATTATTTTTTTATAATTTTTTTGATATATTTTTCAAAACCTAATATTTATATATGCTTGCTATACATCCAATAACCATAATAATTTTAAGCCATCCAACAACAATATCAATTCTTCATTCAATAACACCAAAAAATTAATAAAGTACATATATTATAAAGTATGCATGGTTTATCAAACTGTGCATAAAATACACATAGTATCAAGATAAATAATAAATATATAAAGTGCGTATCATACGCATATGTAAAATATATATATCCAACAAGGTTCTCATACATAAAATAAAAGATACTAAGAAATGAGGACTATGGAGTTCCTAGGTGCATATTACCACCATTGATATTTGTCCATCTCTATCGCTCCCTGATGCATGATGCTCCAAAATAGATGTTTAATATCATATATTAAGAAATAAAGAAATGATAAAGAAAAGCACAAGTAAAGAAAAAGTAAAAGTAATATTTTTTCTTATCTCTTGTGGAGCTGAAGATGGTGCCATAGAAGTATGTTGTGTTCATTAGCAGAACTATAGTAAGATTCCTTTTTGAAGATCCAAGATGCTTAGATAGAGAGGATGATGGCACTGGTGATGGATGTGGAGTGGTCGTAGCCTGAAAGATTTACTGTATTATCTCCAAACTATTACTCATCTTCTGCATATCATTCTTGAGATGATACATTTCCTGAGTCAATGGATCGTTAGGCTATCTTGTTCGATTCGAAGTTGCCCGAGCCAATAGATTGTTAGGCTGTATTGTTTGGTTCGAAGTTGCCATACTAGATGCACCTATAGATGATGGCCTGCTAGAAATAAATGTATGTTGACTCAATCCAAATACTCTATCCTTTTTGCAACATCTAGCCGCCTCCATCTAAAAATCAACATCAAAATGAGGTTGGGTCGTTGGGTCTTCACAATACTTTTGATGCATCATCTGGTCATATCATTTCAATAATACAAGTACACATAATATACTTAAGTATTTTAATAAAAACATGTAAACAAAATCCAAAGCATCCAAATAAATTAAATAGGTGCATATAACTTACATGTTAAATAAATTAAATAGGTGCATCCAAAGCATCCAAACCAACTTCAATTGGTACAAGTTAAATTTGATGAATATAACTTACATGCTCCTTTAAACATTTTAGAAACTCTAATTCATGCATCTTCTCAATCTCTGCATCAGTGATGTCTGGATGAATCTTTCTTACATCATCATCAAATTATCTATCTCATTAAAAGCATTGAGAAATGTAACATAGATAACCTGAAAATAATGGATCATTGGATACATAATGAGATATATAATGTAGATAGCCTTAAAAACTTACTCATGGTATTATTCAACCTCAATGCAATTTAGGAGGACATATAGCTCGATAGCATGTGTCTCTTCATCAGTCAAATATCTCGTCCAACTTTTTTCAAATGCACGATCATGTCTTGTGAATAGGGATAAATGACCTTCTGCATCATCAAAACCTCCATCATCATTCTGGGGGACTCTAGTGTGTCGGGTTTGAATATGAGGTTCAAAGTAATGTGAACAAAAATTAGAAATTTTTTCAATGATGTATGCTTCGCTTATTAAACCTTCTATGCTAGCTTTGTTGCCAACTTTTTTCTTCAAGTCATGCATACACCTATAATGTCATGTTCAAGGATTTATTGCTACTAGTAAGGATATGTGAGAGATGAGAAAATAATAAAAAAATATCTTTGAAAAAGATACATCCATCTGTATTGGACTGGCCTACTTACTTTTGCTTCATATGGCAAATGTATAGGTAGATGCACCATTGAATTGAATAATACTAAAGAAAATATCTTCTCTAACTTATAAATTATCTCCACAATACTCTTCTCAAGTAACTTCATTTTATCAATATGCAATTCTGGAACACATAAATATTTGAAAAACTGGCTTAGTTCAGCCAATGCGCCCCATAACAATTTAGGTAACATATCATGGAATGCCAAAGGCAATAATTTTTACAAGAATATATGACATGAAGGATCAGGTCGCACATTAGATCGATCAGAGGAGGAGGTAGTAGATTTCAAATTTAAATCCAATCTGGCATGCGATGTATAGATCTAAATTAGATAAACAAGTTATAAATTAGCATTAGACAGGGAGTGATAAATTGTTTATCATCTTGGGTAGGTAGCAATTTACTACAATTGATAATCATGATTTGAGGAGGTCCGCTATCGAGCTGCACAGACACCTGGTCTCTACAGGTATGCACTCAGACCTAGCCTAGGAAGCTTTCTCTCAATCCAATCCGCCTACTCCAAGGTGGATTTGAAGGCTCCTGAATCTGCAATCGAACCAATTTCAGAGGTTGCCAGATCAACTACTACTAGAAAAAGGCTATTTAACAATGGACAAAATCCATTGCTAAACTATTTACCAATAGATTGGCAATGGATTAGTAATGAATTTGCTTGCATTGTTAAATTTTTTGTAGCTAATTAGCTATGAAACTCATATCCGTTGTTATTCTGTTGCTAAATTTTTTTAGGAATGGAATAGCAATAGAATTATTCCATTGCTTATTTTTGCACAACAAGTTTATGATTCAAATAATTTTCGTGGCTCTCCCATTGCAAATTCGTTGCTAAACTTTTAAATTTTTATTGCTAGTCCATTGCTATTTCATTGTAAAATTGGTTGCTATTATTTTAGTATGCCATTGCAAATCCATTATTATTCAGTTGCTAAGATTTTAGTATTCCATTGCAACTCCTTTTCTATTTGCCAAATGTTTTTGCTAAATTTTTAATATTTCATTGCAATTCCATTTTTAAGTTGTTGCATAAATTTTAAATATCCATTCCTAATATATTGTAAATCCATTGCTAATATCTTGTAAATCCATTGCTAATTCATAGATTCTAAATTTTTTTTCTGTTGCTAATCCATTGCTAAATTATTATTTTTTATATTTTTTTGATTATATTTTTTGAAACATAATATTTATATATACCTATTATACATCTAATAATAACTACAATCATTGCAAACCATCCAACAACAATACTAATTCTTCATTCAATAATAATAAAAAATTAATAAAGTACATATATTATAAAATATGCATAGTATATCAAAATGCATATAAACTATACAGAGTGAATATCATATGCATATGTAAAGTACATATACCCAACAAGATTCTCATATATAAAATAAAAGATGCTAAGAAATGAAGACTATGGAGTTCCTAGATACATATTGCCACCACCGGTGTTTTATCTATCTCTATCGCTCACGCTCTGAAGTAGATGCTTAACATCATACATTAAGAAATAAGAAAATGATAAAGAAAAGCACAAGTAAAGAAAAAGTAAAAGTAACATTTTTTGCCTCTTATGGAGATAAAGATGGTGCCATAGAAGTATGTTGTATATTCATTGGCAGCTGTATCCAACCAAGAGAAGAAGTCCACCAAGTACCTAGCCAATTTCATGGTGTAGACTTAGGAATCAAAGGAGGAACTGTAGTAGAATTTCTTTCTAAAGATCCAAGATGCTTAGATATAGAGGATGATGGCACCATTGATGGATGTGGAGTGGTTATAATCTGAAGGATTTGCTGCATCATCTTTAAACTATTGTTCATCTTTTTACATATCATTCTTGAGCTGATGCATTTCTTGAGTCAATGGATCATCAAGCTATCTTGTTTGGTTCGAGGTTGCCATACTAGATGGACCTATAGATGATGGACTGTTAGAAATAAATGTATGCTTAGTCAATCTAAATACTCTACCCTTTTTGCATGGTCCAGCCGCCTCCATCCAAGAATCAACATCAAAATGAGGTTGGATTGTTGAGTCTTCACCATACTTTCTATGCATAATCTGATCATGTGATTCTTATAATAAAAGTACACATAACATGCTTAAGTATTTTAATAAAAACATACAAATGAAATTCAAAGCATCCAAATAAATTAAATAGGTGCATATGCATCTAAGATCATGTAATTACAATTAATGTTCATTAGTTACGCTACCTATCTTTGCCTTTTCATTCACAAAGTCACCATTCTTATCTTAGTGCATGTGGTCAAATACCTCCTTACACGTCACCGGCCGACCAAGCTTAGTTGAATGGTAAATTTCTTTTACTATTCCAGTTCATCCGACCAAAGTTTAGTAGATTTTGCAATTATCAAGATGAACCTTAAATTAGACATTAAATTAGAGTAAAGAAGTTCGGCTATTACATTAATTTAGACATTGACGAGAATGATCATGGTTTCCAGGATGAACCTTCCTTTATTGAAGCTCTGAACTTAATCGTATTTGAAAGCTGGTCTTTGGAAACTTGTCTGGACCAGGGGGTCGACTTGAGTGAAGCTTGGATCTGATCATCACGATTCCAGACAACACTGCACCAAGGTTGGACTTTCGGTTGGACTTCAGTGGTAGCTATTTTATCCCCAACAAATATTATTAAAACTTCTTTCAACAGATTTGAACTCTTTTCAATTCAAATAATTAAAAATTATTAATTACCAAAATAATTTTCATTGATCCCATAATCTATTAGTGATACCTAGCAGTATGTAGTGGCAATCCAGCAGAACTGAATATGAACCTCTATGTGCAGTTACCATGAATCTAGTTCTTCTGTTGTAAGTTCTAATAAGATGCAGGTCAAGGATAACTCATTAAATCCATTCGTTCGTCATATACTAGATTCAATCGACTCAAGTCTATGTGAAATCTTATAAAAAAATTTTTTCATCATTTACCTACCATGGTCATGGATTTTAGGACTTAGTCTCATGAACTATATTGGACCTCTTCCTATCTACCAGCATTGACAGATTTTATCTTGGTGCACTTTTTATTCCTATAATAGTCCTACTGTAGCTAACATACACCATAAGATTCTGAATGGCTAGATAATCAAGTGATTATGTAGTCAAACTACAGCAACTCCACTGTAAATAGTCGAGATACCATAGGTAGAAAAACTATCTATACAACTGCAATATCGAGTAACTCACTGATGAGTAGATAAGCATCCTAGTGACTTCTCTTGCTAGTTATGCTCAGCATCCTTAATCTCTATCAAGCACATGCACTCTCTTCAGTGTCCCACATTATCGACTCGAGACTCATCTATCTATAAAAGAAAGCGACCTGTGCACTATTCTATCTAGATTAGTTATCATTTCCATGATGATCCATCGATCGATAGTATTTAGGAATCAACCACTAATGATACATGCCTCAAATCCTCAACTTTTGAGAATACATGTCATCATCCATTAATTCTTCGGAGGATTCATGGACATAATTTAAATATAACATGAATAAAAAATGATCTAAATTTTATTTATTTTAAAATTTAATTATAAAATTATACTCCTAGAATGTATATATGTGTCAGCTGATATAGCTTCTAGGGTATACATCTAACATAAGGTACCATGATGATCTCAGATCTAAAGATCACTTATACATACAAACACATTTGAGGTTGGGATTGATTTTGAGGGAGAGATTTCTTTATATTTGAGACATACAGACACATTTGGGGAGAAAACACTCACTAGCTAGAATGGGCTATCGAAAGCTGAATGACAAATGGGTCAAGAGAGCTTCTGGATAAGAGTAGCTATAGACTCAAGATAGAGCGGGACCAAATTAGCCTGTAGATATTTTTTTGGCACAGTCTTTGACTGAAACAACAGCAGACCCATTCACCACTCTTCCAAATCGATCAGCTAGAGTTCATCCTCCACCAGCTCAAACTAATGATGATCAGGTAGCTTGGATTATCCACTCTATTTTAGATGGACTGAGATCATAGATGGAGGAGATCCAGATTGAGATAGCAAGACTAGCATCTGAGGTTGGGCATCTGACTCAGCTTATAGAGTAGAGAGAGGTCCAGTATGTCCCTAGATATGTTCACATCACTCTTAACTTCTATGGGATAATTGATGGATATTCTGAGGACCCATGCTCCACCAGCATCGACAGTAGCAACGACTATAGCAGCAGCATTAGTTGTAGTTGAGGCAGCAGTAGCAGTGGCTGAGGCAGCAGTATCAGCAGCAGCCACGGAGATGGTTGAAGCAGAGCTAGATATTTTTTTATTCCACCTTCAGTTTCTAAGCCTCCTTCCAATGCATTCGATCAGCTACCTACCGCACAGCCTCCTCCTAGACCTCTTAGGATATATTTTCGAGCTAGAGGTCTATCCACTAGCACTAGGAGTAGGCGAGTGACCAGAGCTAGCTCCTCCACCACACTGGATATCCCATAGGTTATCTTATATAGGTCTTAGCATATATATCTATATGGTGTATTAGGATTTAGTCATGGTATTAGGACTTAGAAATGATATGTTGTCCGTATCATCTTGTTCTTGATGATACTTTATCTTAGGATCTTGTTTGTATTGTATAGAAGTACTTGTACTATTTGGGTATCTTTTTGTATGCAATACATATCCCTATGAATTATGTATTTCTTTTTATATATGTATGAATGTTTTTTTTCTTGCTATTCATTCTTTGATGATGACAAAAATGAGGAGAAAAAGATAAGCATAAAGAAAGAAAGAGGATATACACAAAGATGAAAGAGAAAGAGATAAGCATAAAGATATATACTTTAAAAATAACAAGAAGAATGAAATAAAGGCAACAAGTGACTCATGTGAGGATTTGTGGTGCTCCCAAGCCTTGGAAGGCCATGGGAGGAGCCAGGATATTGGCTCCGAAAAGACTAAAAAATGTGTAGTCCTAAGACTAGGACAGAAGTTGTCCTAGGATGGAGGCGGTGTTTAGCCCTCCATAGGCTCAAGGTCCAGAAGTTGAGGATCTTCAAGAGCTTTATTGATGCTTCAGAGACCTAGAACACAAGGTGGAGCAAGAAATCAAAATCGGAGCATGAAGACTACAAAAAAGAACATTTTTGTAGGTTAGCCAGCTTAGTCCAAGATTGGATTGGCTAAGTTTCAGAGGATAGGCCAAACAAAAAGATGTATTTCAGCTAAGTCTCAGAGCAGTACTGATTGTTCCAACATTTGATATCAGAGTCTGATGGTGTGTGGAAAAGAAGGAGAAGCCATACAAGGTGAAAACAAAAATATGCATGAGTATTCCACGATATGTCTCAAATCTACCTTTGTTATTGCTGTGGTTTGGCCAATCGAGAGCAGCGGATTAAAGGTGGAGACTGAGAGGATTAATGAAAAGAGTTTTTCCTAGGGTAAAAGGTTTGGGTATGATTTGTTGGTCGGTCTTAGAGGAAAGGCTGGGATGTATGATGGGTGATAGGCAAGGAGCACTGGAGCGCTGTAGTAGCACTTTTCTGAAGATGCAGGACTGAGAGAGTCTTGACGGTGCAGTAGTTGAGGAAGGTATCTCAGTAGAAAGCATCAAAGTTCTCTAAAAAGATGGGTAGTGTGGGGCTATTTGATGGATGAAAAGATATTTTCCAAGGGATAATGGTTGAAGGAAGGCTGAAGAAGCGACTATACATTCTTTGATTGAAGGAAGGTGGAAAAGTAGTCGGAGATGTATTCAATGATTCGATCAGGGCATGGATTTGCAGAGCCTTGGGATGATGGAGATCGATGATCCATGAAGGTCCAGTAGGTTAGGATTGAGCGGCTGTAGAGCGGTGTAGAGACGAGTCAGGAAGCATCGAAGTGTTGTAGTAGCGCTACCTTGGAGGCAAGGGGCTGAGAGAGGCTTGGTGGTGCAATAGCCGAGGGAGGTATCTCAGCAGAGAGTATCAAGAGGCATCTCAAGAAGACCTGGAGCAGGTCTTAGGGAGTGCCAGGAGGTCTCAGATAGTCGAGAGTGTTCTAGATTAGGTTTCTTCTATAGAAGCATTAGGGAGAGTCATGGTTCATGTGGAGAATGAGTTGTGTGCAGCAAGAGAGGATCCAGATACCTATGAGAGGTGGTGTCGAGATGAGGCAGAAAGCACTGAAGTGCTGCAGTAGTACTTTTCTAAAGGCATGAGATTGAGAGAGGGTCGATGGTGCAGCAGTCGAGGGAGGTATCTCAGCGGAGAGTATTAGAAGGCATCTCAAAAAGATTAGGAGCAGGTCTTAGAGAGAGCCAGGAAGTTTCAGAAGCCTCGGGATGAAATAGGTAGGTCTGAGCCCAGGATAGGGTTTGAGCTATAGTTCTTTCGAGCACAACTAAAGCGATGGCTGGTGCAGGGCAAAAGAGAAGGCTAGGATGAAATTTTCTAGGGTTCAGTTGTTGGATTTAAAAGAGTTGGATAAGCTCTTGGATTTTGGAGGTACCCATAGATTATGGTGGTATCCGAGATGGCTTCGAAGAGGGCCATGGAGTATGGAGGATTCGAAGGGATAGCGATGGTGTACGAGGTGCAGCGGTAGATCTAGTAGTGCAGCATTGGATGGTTGACCTCGGATGACTCGATGATAGAGTCAGGATCTTCTGCAGCATTAAATGGACTTCGATTTTAGATGGAGCACCAGAAAGATGGCTTCATAGGTGAAGCTCTGAAGTGGTGGCTTCATAGGTGGAGAGAAAATTTGGCATGAGTTTAGAATGGAGGGATGCAGGAGGATCGATATCCTAGCACCAGCACTAGTGATACATAGTTTCAAGTTGAGTGATATATGTAGGTAGACAGATGTAGCTTTGAGGAGATCATATCAGATGGTACAGCATGTGCTGGCATAAGAATGCTGTAGGTTCTCTAGAAAAGTTCAAAAAAGATGATGCAACTGCTAAGCAGAAAGGATCCTAGCTATAATCTAGGATGGTGCTGAGAAGCAAGCCAAGACTTTAGCTATGGAGGCAGTCATCTCAAAGGCCTCAAGGATGTACAATAGCTGAAAAGGATTGGCTGATGTGATGCTTATACAAAGGGCTGTCAGGGTGTGCAGCGATAGTGGGATCGTGTAGGAGGATATTGTCCAAGATTTGCCAAGACTTGGAAACACCAAGGAGGAGATTGTGAGGATTTATGGTGCTCCCAAGTCTTGGAAGACCATGGGAGAAGCTAGGATATTGGCTTCAGGAAGATTAGGACAGGAGTTGTTCTAGGATGGAGGTGGTGTTTAGCCCTCCATGGGCTCAAGGTTTAGGAGTTGAGAGCTTTGAGAGGCTTGGTTGGTTCTTTGGAGATCTAGAATACAAGATGGAGCAAGAAACCAAAGTCGAAGCATGAAAACTACAGAAAAAGATTTTTCTGTAGGTTAGTCGACTCAGTTCAGGACTAGGTTGGCTAAGTCTCAGAGGATAGGCCAAATAGAAAGACGCATTTTGGAACTATAGGCTGGCATGCAATTGGATCAGCTCAGTCTGAAATTGAACTGATCTAGTCTCAAGTTAGTCCGCTCGATGCTTAGACTGAGCCAGCTCAGTGCACGAGTAGAGCTACGCGAAGGGTCTAATTGGGGTTAAGATAGGAACTTATCCTAGGGGTCTTAAGGCCTGGTTTGAGATATCTTAAGGAGGCTAACTCATGTATGGGTCGGGTTTAAATTCAGGAGATGAGAGCATGGAAGACATGGGTGTGCATGAGCTCGGTGAGTACTTTCATATATTAGGTTAGCTAAGAAAGTTTTTGGTCGGGCCTAATGGCTATGTCTAAATACATAGGTTATATTAGGATTTTCAAGGGTGCAAGCAATATAGATCTTTTCTTCCTCAATCTCTCTTCTCTCTTCTATTTAGTATTATTGCCCTAAGTTCTTGAAGAAGCTTTAGAGAGAGGGGATGCCTCCCTCAAGCCCAAGAAGAGAGGTGCCCTAGCATAGATCTAGGTGATGATCTATGGTATGCTGCCCTTAGAGAACAAAGATCTCTCCATATCCATGCTAAAGATTAGAGACTTCCGCAACATGGTATCAGGACTTATGATGTCAAGAGAATTGGTGTCTGAGCGATATCATGGTTCTTTACAATTGGTATCAGAGCAGTACTGATTGTTTTAACAACTCATATTTTAAAAATTTTGAAAATGTGATACATACTTTAACATTCCAAAAAAATTTTGGCACAAAATGGCACATACCATAAAATTCAGAAATTTCTTAATTAATGGCACATCTTACTTTCAACGAATAGAAAAGGGGGAGGATCCTTGAAATCAAAATAATAAATCACTATAAAATGGATGAACTTCTATATAATCTGAATTTGCATTGGTTATAGATATGGAATGTTACTTTCTTCATCTGAATACTTTTTGAATTTGCAAATATTATGCATGAACTCAAAGGTTTTGTCATCATAAAAAAAAGGAAGAATGTTGATCCTAGGTATGATTTTGATAAATAATAAAATATTTGAGTCGATTTTTGGTACTGACAATTTGGTTAGAATATTTAAGACAAAGTTCAGAAAGATAGAAATCTATTTCAATGATGCTCCATGTTTGAATGAAAGAATCAATGAAAAGAAGCAAAAGGAGATCAAGCTAAATAATTTCAAAAGAGTATTGCGTCATGAACCAACTTAAAGAAAGATTAAAGATAAATTTGGCATAGTTTCAACATTTAGCACAGATCAAGTGTCAACTCTAGATTGATAAGAGCCAACTTACAGGCTCAAACAGGCACCATGCTCAAAATAGAGGACTTTAGTATGAACCCTATTGCATGAGTCGACTAGGAGTCGACTCTTGGAGAAGTTGACTTATGAAAAGCAGGAGCCGACTCCCATCTTGGAAAAGGCACCAGTCCAAGAATAGAATATTGAATTTTTCATCTTGCAACTAGAGTTGACTCACAAAATCCAGGAGTCGATTTTGGCATGCAGAACTGGCACGAGATAGAAATATAAAGAGTCAGAATTTTTCATCCTATAGCTGGAGTCGACTTAAGGCTTTGGAAAGTTGAATCCCAAGCTTCTGACAGCCTCAATGTCTAGTTTGTAGAACTGCTTAGATTTCATTTTAGATGCTCTAAATGGCTTTTTTTGGCATTCCAATGGCTATAAATCCATTTTTGAACTTCTTAACTTGAATTAGAAGGCTTCTAAGATCAGATTAAGGCTAAAAAACTTAAGATATAAAGGCAAGAAAGTGAAAAATATTAGTAAGATTTCAGAAACTATGTGTTGTCCAAATAGTGAGCCTAAAAGAGCCTTCATTTCTGTTCAACCACTCAACCAGCTGTGCAATCAAGGCAATCTCAAGTGAAGGAAGGAAGCGTTCATTGAAAAAGTCCTCCAGCTACTCAGCTTGTGCATCAAAGCCTCAAATCTACTCTTCAAAAGGAGTTTGCTCTTGTTTTAAATTTCTGCATTCTAAAATTTTTATATTTCAAGTTTCAAAGGACTGAAACTTAGGGAATAGGCTCATCCAAGTCTTGAATTGGATTTGTACAAGCCTAGGAGTGGCTTGAAATTAGGTTTTGGTTGGTTAGCCCACAAAATTAATTGAATTTAGATTATGAATTTGAAAAAAAAAATAATCTTGCTGTAATCTTAAAGATTATAGTAAAATTCTCAAGTGGAGTGCTTGAGAAATGGATGTAGGTGTTGGGTTTAACACCAAACCACTATAAAAATCTTATAGCTTTGTATGTGTGATTTTCTTCATTAGCTATTATTATTTTATGCTCATTTAATCACAGCATTTTTAGCATAATAGTATTTTAATTCTACACATACATTTAGTAATCTAAAAATTTTTGAAAAACTCAATTCACCCTTCCTCTTGGATTGTTTGTCTTGATAACATAGTGGTACCATAGATCTCAATAATTGATATCCGAGCAGTACCGATTGTTACAATAATTGGTATCAGGACTTGATGGTGCATGTAAGAGAGAGAAGTCATATAGGGTAAAATAAAAAATCTATACAAGTATTCCGCGATATGTCTCAGATCTATCTTTGTTATTGCTGTGGTTTGGCCAACTGGGAGCAACCAATTGAAGATAGAGATTAAGAAGATTAATGAGAAGAAATTTTTTTGGAATGAAAGATTTGGGTGCATGATTTGCTTACCGATCTTGGTGGAAAGATCAGGATGTATGATGGTAGATAAGGCAAAAGCGCTGGAGTGCTGCAGTAGTACTTTCCTGGAGATGCAGGGCTAAGAAAGGCTTAGTGGTATAGCAGTCGAGGAAGGTATCTCAGCAGAAAGCATCAGGCTTCTCTAGAAAGTTGGATAGTGTGGAGCTATTTGATCGATGAAGAGAGATTTTCTAAGAGATAATGGTCGAAGGAAGGCTGAAGAAGCGGCTATATGTCCTTCGGTGATACAAAGATGGGAAAGTAGTCGGGGATGTATTCAACGGTTCGAGCAGAGCATAGATTTATGGAGCCTTAAGGATGATGAAAATGGATGATCCATGGAGGTCCAGCAAGTCGGGGCTGGGCAATGGATTACGTTTCTTCTGCAAGAGCATCAAGAAGAGTCGTGGATCAGGTGGAGGATGGATTATGTGTAGCCAGAGAAGATCTAAATACCTATGAGGAGGTAATATCGAGATGAGGCAGGGAGTACTGGAGTGCTGCAGTAGAGCTTTTTTGAAGGCACGGGGTTGAGAGAGACTCGATGGTGCAGTAGTCGAGGAAGGTATCTCAGTAGAGAGTATTAGGAGGCATCTCAAGAAGATGAGGAGCAGGTCTCAGGGAGAGCCAAGGAGTCTCAGAAGCCTCAAAATGAGATAGGTGGGTCTGAGCCTAGGGCAGGGTTTAAGCTGTAGTTCCTCCAGACACAACTGAAGCGATGGCCAGTGTAGGAGCAGAAGAGAAGAAGTGCTAGGGTACAATTTCCTAGAGTTCAGTCACTGGATTCAGAAGAGTTGGATGAACTCTTGGATTTCGAAGGTGCCTATGGGTTGCGGAGGTATTCGAGATGGCTTCGCAAAGATCCACAGAGTGAGGAGGATTCGAAGGAGCAACGATGATTTTGAGGTATAGCTGTAGGTCCAGCAGTGTAGTATTGGATGGTTGGCCTCGAGGGACTTGAATATAGAGTCAGTTTTGTAGGAAAATCCTGATTTCCTAGATCAGGTTCGTTCAAATCTGATCAGATCAAGAGATATATTTCAAAATTTTTTTTCTTGATCCCAATCAGATCTTGATGTATTTCAGATCTGATTCTTATTATTTTAATAAACAAAATAAAATAAGGATAAATTAAATCAAATTTAATTTACCTAAATTTGGGTAATCCGATTACCCTGTTGATGATCCCGTTTGCAGCGAAAGATTCTGGATCTAGCCATGCAAGCGCCTGGCCTCTACCGATATCCACTCGATCTGATCTAGAGATCCTCTTCTTCTCTATCACACCTCCAAAAATTAGATCTGGATATGATCTGGAGGATCTTCAAAACTCTTTTTGAAGATCTGCAGTCGTCCTTTGCAGCAGTGCAGCCTTCTTGCTTTTGATCACCTTTCTTTGATCTGGATTGCACCAACCAAGGTCCAAAACTTCTTTTGGACATGGAGAGCAAGGGAAGAAGATGGTTTGACATGGAGGAAGAGGGGAGAGACAGCCTTGGGGCATGGGGTTTTCAATTCTCAATTGAATCCTTTGTTTGAGTTGGGCACAGGGTCTTATTTATAGACTGACTGTGATCCAGCTTCTCTTATTCCCAACCAATCACAACCCTTTATGAAATCAGATCTAAATCTGATTGGTGGGAATAGAGTCCCTTAGATTCCTACTTAGAGGGCGCCTAAGATCAGTCAAAGTTGGTTTTAGGAAGAACTCTAATTGGAATCCAAAAGAGAGGTGGAGTCCTTGTTCAACAAGGACTCCAAGATTCCTCCAAACTTGGGCTCATGCCACCCTTGGCGTGCGCCCTCCTCCTTGCCAGATTTTGGCAGGGGCACAGGCCCCCACCAGCTCTCCAATAGGTGCATGACATGTGGTCAAAAGTCAAAGGGTCAATGGTCAATGTTTGACCAATCAAAGGTAGACTTTTGACCAAAGTCAAAGAACAAGAAATGACAGGTGACCAAAAATGGCAGGTAATGTCTTACAAATAAGATAACCTTTTTTGACTTGGACAACCTCCAGTCAGACCATATGAAGGCCTCTGATTGAGCACAAACTCCTTTGGCTCAGACAGGACAACTTATTTATGATAGCAAAAGAAGAACGTTAGGTTCAATCGAGTGCTAGCACGATTTCCTTGAACCTAATTGAATCTCATTCAGATCAATTGAACTAGATCAGTTCAATTGATGATCACTAGATTCAAACCCTTGTTTGTGTGACCCAGTTAGGTTCAGTTCTGTATGGTAATGGGATATGTCATGATCTCTATCATGGACATCATCAAACACCTTTCGATGGATCAGAACTCTTTTGATTCGAACAGCTAGAATGATCGATCATCTAAATCATTCTAATTGCTCCCAATCCACAGTGACACCTAGCAGTATATGGTGGTAACCCATCAGAGCTGAATGTGAACCTCTTGGTGAGCTATCTGTGTGATTCAGTTCTTCTATCTTGAGCCCCGATCAGATTAGGGTTAAGGTGAACTCGTCAAACCCTAGTCTCTGTCATATGATGTAATCATTCGATTCGAGTCCAATATGAAAATCTAAATAAAAACTCTTTCTATTATTTCACTCTACCATGGCCATGGATTTCTGGACTTGATTCTCATGATCATCATAGGGCTGCTCCTCTACCACGAGGTAGATAGATTCCATCTTGATGTCATCCAGTTTCTACAATGAACATGCTATAGCCAACATACACCTCAGGGTTTCATATGGCTAGGAGATCGAGTAATGGTGTAGTCAAACTATAACACCCTCAAGGTGAACTGTCGATGCATCTCAGGTCAAAGAACCAGACACACTACTGCAGCATCGAGTCAGTCATCGATGAGAAGGTAGACTCCCTAATGACTACTCGAGGTGGTCACGCTCAGTGCCCTCGTTCTCTAATGAGTACCTATACTCTCATTCCGATGTCTCCACACCATAGACTTAAGACTCATCTACTGAAGAGAAGCGATTGTACACCAACCTTCTGGATCAATCACCATCCTCGTGATGATCCTATGCTCGGGTGCAATTTATGAGTTAATAATGATTATTTATGTCTTAAATTTTCAACTCTTGAAAATATGAATTATCACTGCCATTAACTCAAAGGATGTATCACAGACACTAAATACACATATGTGATAGAAAATAACCCATTTATTACTTTTAGTCAAAATTATAATTTTGCCCCTAGAAGTATATTACAAGTGTCAGCCAATTCTGGCTTCTAGGGCACATATATCTAACAAGTTTCTGCAGCATTAGATGGACTTCAGGTATAGGTGGAGCTCCGCAATGGTGGCTTCATAGATGGAGAGAAAATTTGGTATGAGTTCAGAGTGAAAGAGTGTAGGTGGATTGATATTCTAGCATCAACACCGATGATGCATAGTTACAGATGGAGCAACATATGCAGGTGGATAGGCATAGCTCTAAGAAGATCATGTCAGGTGATACAGTATTTGCTGGTATAGGGATGCTGTAGGTTCTTCAAAAAAATTCAGAAAAAGTGATGCAGCTGCTAAATAGAAGGGATCCTACAATTCTAGGATGGTGCAAAGAAGCAAGCATAAGTCTTTAGCAGTGGAGGCAGTCATCCCAAAGGCCTTAAAGGGTCCACAACAACTGCAGAAGATTGGCAGAGGTGATATTTGCACAAGGAGCTATCGGGATGAGCAGTAATAATAGGATCGTGCAAGAGGGCATTACTAAGGGGTTTGCCAAGGCTTAAGGCACCAAGATGGAGATTATGAGGATTGGTGGTGCTTCCAAGATTTGATAGGCCATGAAAGGAGTCAGGGTATTGACTCCAGAAGACTAGGATAGGTGTGGTCCTAGGATAAGGACAGGAGTTATCCTAAGGTGGAAGCAGTGCTTAGCCCTCCATAGAATTGAGATTCAAGTGTTGAGGGGCTTGGTTAGTACTTCGAAGATCTAGGATACAAGGTGGAGCAAGGAACCAAAGCCAAGGCATGAAAACTGCAAAAAAGGGCTTCTTCTGTAGGTTAACTGGCTCAATCAGATGCTGGATTGATAAAATCTCAGTGGTCAGGCCAAATAAAAAGGTGCACGTTTGGGATTGCAGGCACGGTACCCAGTCTTAGGTTAGTCGGCTCAGTCTCAGCACTGAGCTGGCTCAGTGTGCGGATAGAGTTACACAAGGATCTATTTGGGACTAGGATAGGAACTTGTCCTAGAGGTCTTAAGACCTAGCTTGAGAGGTCTTAAGGAGGCTAACTCATATATGGGTCGAGTTTAGATCTAGGAGATGAGAGCATGAAAGACATGGATGTACATATGTTATGACAATCGGTACCACTTGGATACCAATCTATTGGGTTATCAACTACTTTGATACCACTTGTTAAGGATCTAGTACTGAGTTATTATGGCAAAAAGAAGAAAAAAATAAAATAAAAAAATAATCAAGTACATGGATTAGTCCATAGGGCATGCAAAGCTTCATAATGAAAGAGAAAAATAGGTATAAGAGGAGAATATCCACTCTTAACTTACTGTACATAATTCTCTCTCAACTCGAAGCTACTCTCACAAAAGCTCTCTCAGAATTCTAAGAAAATCCTCAAAAGCTACAAGATGCTCTGCCCTCACAGTCTCCTCTGCCCTCACAGTCTCCTCATCGGATGCTATGCACTTATTGCTTCTCTCTCTTGCGGGCTGCATGTACTCGATGCTCTACCAAGTTTTTTTCGATGGTTGCCTGAACCTCTCTACATGCCTTTCATGCTATACGTGTTATCATTTCTACTCCACAATATCTTAGCCTTTTAAATAGGATGAGAATCCTCTTCTTAGTAGGTCATAGGAGTCCTAATAGGGCTCTTTCTTCTAATATGAGTCGAACATGATCTTGATGGAGTCTTGAAATATTTTTCAACCTTTAGATTATGACCACAACCCTCCATGGCCGTTGGATCTTGTGGTCTATGTGCAACTCCCGTAGATCCCTTGTATTAATTACAATCCGAGTCTAAACAGAAAAGCCCATCTGTTCTATTCGCCTCCATCGAGCCAGCTCAATCAGGGGTCGAGCTAGCTTAATTGGATGTTGCTCGAACTCCTATGTTCTGTCTACCTAAAAGAGACATCTCAATTGTGATTTGAGCCAACTCGATCTCAGCCCGAGCTGATTCAACCATGTATCTGAGCTAGCTCGACTGCTTGCTGATACTGATTCTTCTTTGCTGTGGATTAAATTTGAGGCATCAAAATTCTAACAATCTTCATCTCGACTCGACATTCAGCCTTCATCTAACTTTGAGAGCTTATGATCCATCTCACCTCCATGCCCTAAGGCACTCTTGCTGATCATGGATGGGCAAACATGGGAGTCGAGCCAGGCCGCTCGATTCCATCTCCATCATGAGCTGTGTCCACTCTAATCAAAGATCTGCTCGGAGAATTCTTCTATGATAATAGAAACTTCACTCTGCGATGTCACCTCTCGTCCTTCTGAGTCTTTCATCTCGTGTCCGATCCACCTCTACCTGGAGCTCCATCTCATATTGGACTTCCTCTGGCTCCTGAAACTCCACCTCGTATTGAACTTTTTGCTAGATAGTAATATCCTCTTATCCTCTTCTTTTCCTCCAATATCATCTTATTATTGCGCATGACCTTCAGAATTCCATCATCAGCTACCCACCTATAGCCATTTGAATCCAGTCTGCTCAGTGAGATAAGATTCTGCTTAAAATTGGATATGTATCAGACCTCTCCCAATCTTCTTACCGCACCATCATGTGTCCTTCAGTTAATCATTTCGATACCTCTAATCATACAGCTCGATCTATCCGATAGATAAATAATACCATCACTACTCTCTAAGGAGTCAAACTGCTTCTTTCTGCAACAAACATGGTATGTGCATACAGAATCTAAAATTCACTATTGAAAAGAAGTAGATAACTCATCAGATATCTCTAGAACATCATCCTTTGACTCGCTACTGGTTGTCGCTGTAGTAGCCCTCATTCGATCCTTGAGTTATGGACAATCTTTAACTTGATGCCCCAATTTATCACACATATAGCATTTGATCTTGTTTTGGTCCCTCATCTTGGACTTGGATCATCCTCCTCATGATCCTCTGCCACTCCGTCTACTGCCTCTTGCTCCTTTAGAGATCGCCAAAGTTGAGCTACCGCCATCTAAGTTTGAAGCTAGATTCTCTCTCCTGAGAATCTCATTTTGGAGTATTATTATAGTGACCTCATCTATTTTGATGGTGCTCTTTTTTACCAGAAGAGCAGTTACCAAGGACTCATACGAGGGAGGAAGCGATGTTAGCAAGATCGATGCCTTGATCTTCTTCTCAACTTTTTTGCCAATGCTGAGAAGGTTGTTGAGGATCTTTTGAAAGTTGGATAGATACTCCTACATGCTCTGACCTTCATCCATCCACAGTTGGTAGGACCACCTCCAAAGAAATAGCATGTTGGTGAGCGACTTTGCCATGTACAACTCCTCGAGCTTGGACCACAGCACCATTGGAGAAGTCTCGCCAAGTACATAGATCATGATATCATCCACTAGGTACAAGTGGATTGTGCTCACCGTCTGCATCTGGATCCGCTTCCAATTCTTCATCTTCATGGTAGCTGACACCTCATCGTTAAAGAGAGCATCGATCAACCCATGTTGGATGAGGACATCCTTTACTCTTGCTTGCCACAAGGAGAAATTATCTTTTTTATCAAATCTATTGATCTTCATCTTGATTTTGCTTGTCTTCTCCATATTCTTCAATCTCTATCCACTGCTATAATCTACACTCCGATACTATGTGGCTCTGATACCAATCTATTAGGACAATTAATACTACTCTGATACCAATCTGTTAGGATATCAGCTACTCTGATACCATTTATTAAGGATCTAGTATCAAATTATTATGGCAGAAAGAAAAAAAAAATAAAATAAAAAAATAATCAAGTACGTGGATCAGCTCAAAGGCTCACCTCCATGGGATATACAAAGCTTCACTATGAAAGAAAAAATAGATATAAGAGGAGAACACCCACCATCAACTCACCGAACATAAATCTCTCTCAATTAGAAGCTATCCTTATAAAAACTCTCAGAATTTCAAGAAGATCCTTAGAAGCTACAAGATACTCTACCCTCACAGCCTCCTCGTTGGATGCTATGCACTTGTTGCTTCTCTCTTTCACGGGCTGCACGTACTCGATGCTCTGCCAAGCTCCTCTCGATGACTGTCTGAGCCTCTCTATGTGCCTCTCACGCTACACGTGCTACCTTTTCTGCTCCACAGCATCTCAGCCTTTTAAATAAGATGAGAATTCTTTTCTTAGCAGGTCACAGGAGTCCTAATAGGGCTCTTTCTCCTAATATGAGTCGAACATGATCTTGATAGAGTCTTGAAATATTTTCTAACCTTTAGATCATGACCGTAACCCTCCATGACCGCTGGATCTTATGGTCCACGTGCAACTCCTAGAGACCTCTTGAATTAATCATAATCTGAGTTCAAACAGAAAATTTCATCTATTCTATTTGCCTTCGTCGAGCCAGCTCGGTTAGGAGTCAAGGTGGCTCAACTGCATCTTGCCTAAACTCCTACTGTTTGTCTGCCTGAGAGAGTCGGCTTGGCTGTGGTTTGAGCCGACTCAATCTTAGCCCGAGCTGACTCGATCCTGTATCCGAGCCAGCTCGACTGCTTATTGATACTGATTCTCCTCTACTGTGGATCAAATTCGAGATGTTAAAATTCTAACAATATGAGCTCAGTGAGTACTTTCATTTATTGGGTTAGTTAGGAAAGTTTTTAGTCGGGCCTAATGGTTATATATAAATACATAGGTTATATTAAGATTTTCATTAGTGCAGTGAATACAGATCTTTTCTTCCTCAATCTTTTTTCTCTCTTCTCTCTTCTCTCTAGTGTTGTTACTCTAGGTTCTCGAAGAAGTCCTAGAAAGAGGGGGCGCCTCTCTTAAGCCCTAGAAATGAGGCACCCCAGCATAGATCTAGATGATAGATTTATGGTATGCTGCTCTTAGAGAAGGAAGGTCTCTCCATATCTATGCTAAAGATTGGAGGTTTCCGTAATATGGTACCACACCTAGGTGATATCAGAATGATGCACCAATATTTGGTATCAGATGGTACCATGGATCTCAATAATTGCTATCAGAATAGTACTGATTGTTATAACAAGACTGTGGAATTGAAACTCAAAGCATGATTTTGTCTCGAAACTAATGCTCTTTTCTGTGAGCAACTGTATATACTAAAGTCTCTTTTAACTATTAAGTAATAATATCACTGAGTTAGGCTTTTCCTAACTCATTACAATAGAAAAAAAAAAACCTTTTAGTTCTCTATAAGCTTTTACCATAGTGAATATTTACTTCATTCAATTTGGTTAATCTATGAACTTATCAAAATCTTATATCCAATATACTCCTATCTAATAGCACCAATATTTGAAACTTGGACCAGACTAGCCGATTCAACTAGGGACCAATAGGCCTTGGGTTTGAGTTTTTTAGAATTTTGGATTTAGAAAAAAATGATAAAAACTAGCAAATTCGGACAGACCAATTAATCGGTCGGTCCAAGTCGTGTTGCCCCCCAACCTTTTTAGGTGGGTTTTGGACTTATCATATGCAACATTTGAGCCCTGAGAAATTGGTAGATAGAATTGGCATTGTGCTCTTGGACTTTCTCCACCTCGTGCTCTCTCTCTCTCTCTCTCTCTCTCTCTCTCTCTCTCTCTCTCTCTCTCTCTCTCTCTCCTTCTTTGAACGTGCTATGCTCTTAAAGAAGAAGAGGTGGCTGATGGCGAAGGAACTCATAAGGTTTTCAAATCGATGGCATGCCATTTCTCACGTTTTCTTATTGGCAGTTGTTTGGGTTTTCGGTGGAATATGTTGTTTAGATTCATAGAACCATCATATATTTTTTTTTTCTTCTTGAGGAATTTGTGCAAATCTTCTGTCATCATTGTCAGATGGGAAGGAGAGGTGCATATGGTTGTTGGGGCAGAAGTGGGAGATGGCAGCATGGAGGTTGCTAGTGATGATGTGGAGGACATCCAAGGTGCAGAGAGAAAAGTCAAAAGATGGAGGGATTGAGATTATTTAAATTTTTTTTTATATTTTTTATAATTTAAAAAATAAAAAATATATTTATGATATCAGTATGTTGTTATGCTAATATCATCAATCAAATCGGCCTAAATCAATCTGACAGACAAACAGGTAAATCAACTAGAGCACCAAGTCATCTTTCCATCTAGTTTTCAAAATATTCAGAGAAGTAGGGGTTGAAGGAAGAAAATAATAATTCTTCTATAAAAGATGCAATCAAGTCGAGTCTAATCTAATTAAAAACTAGAGCTCAACTAAATTCAAAATTATGATAGATCAAATTTGATCTTGATAATTATAACCGATGGCTAAGAATATTGTTTAATATATATTTTTGATGGTCTCAACATTCTGCTTAAATTATTATAGTATATTTCGAGATCCGCACATGGTGGGATAGATAATGTGCGGCTATCCTCTTCCAAATAATCGATGGAGATGGTATTCAAATCCAAATCTCCATTACAACCACTAAAACATTTCACCAACTTTATAAGCTAGCACCTTCTGATTAGCGCCAACTATGATCTCCGGTTTTTGGTTGCGAGTTATCAGTGCTCCACGCTATCGAACTACAAAGGTGCCTATATTCAAGGAACCTCGGACAGAAGAAAATAAAAGAAATGAAAACAAACAAAAAGCCTTAAAAATCAAGCACTGGTCACCATCGTGGCGCCCATAAACGCAACCACATCAATTCCAAGAGACCTCTCAAACCTCGCCCTCCTTGTGAGTCTCGATGATGACGTCGGACTTGGGGTAGGCAACGCAGGTCAGCACGTAGCCCTTCTCCAACTGGTCGTCGTCGAGCATGCTGCCGTCAGACTGGTCCACCTCGCCGCCCACTATTTTCCCGACGCACGACACGCACGAGCCCGCCCGGCACGAGTACGGCAAGTCGATCCCCATTTCCTCCGCCTGATCCAGGATGTACACGTCGTCCGGGCAGTCGAACACCTGTTCTCCCTCCGGCGTTATAAGCTTGACGTTGAACACCGCCATGGCCGTCACTCGCCCCTGGCCGGACTCGAGCCCGAAGAGCGCCCGCCCGGTGCGCGGCAAGGCGCCCAGGCTCACCGTGCTCGGCCCGCCGTGGTGGCGCCGGGCGAAGGGCGTGCCCAAGGCTGCGCTCAACAGAGCTGTGCTCGCTGAGGCTGCTGCCATTGGAAACAGCAAAAGAGTTGTTTCTGTGCGTGTGTGGTGAGAGAGAGAGGGAAGATGGAGAGAGAGGGCTCGGCAAAGGAGCTGGAGATGGATGATCGAAGGGAGAGGATGGCGTGTGCGAAATATAGGGTGGAGGGATGGGTCGCGTGGATGATATCTTGACACGTGGCGGAAATCTGTGGTGACCTTATCCCTATTTCGGTAGGGCTGAGGAAGGAGGCTCGCACGATCTGATTGGGTGCGGGTGATTGTGGCAGGGTAGGGTGAGGCGACGGTGCCGGTTGTATCTTTCGCATCGAAGTATGATTGATTTCTTACTCGGCTATGAGCCATTAACTCATTTTGGACATAGTTTTCAAAATCTAACGGATGGAAGAGAGATTCATAGATTTTGATAGCGGTGCAAAACACAAACCTATGATTAATGTTGTAAAAAAAAAAAAATCAATTGTTCTTTCACATCTGAACATATAAGATGAGAGGTGTAGAACATGTTGGATTCAGATTCGAATATATGACATAATTTTTACATATTGCTTTTTAATGGACATTTATAACATCATTTAGATAATATTTTTTGACAGCTAAAACAACCTTGCATTTGTGGAGGAGAAATCCTTTTAATAACTTAACTGATCATATACCTAATTTTATTTGTAATATAGGGCTTGTAAATTATTTCTACGTACCTATCAGTGGTGTATACCATTTTTCTCATCTTTATTATAATTTTATCTAAAGTTATCAACTTACGGGCAAAATGAACACAGTATTAGAATAAATTGAAATATGAAATATGAATATGAAGTGCATAAATTGCTAGCTATACGTGACATTCCTACAAGAATATAATAAATATATTTAACATTATTATTGAGATAAATATTATATCTCATCCACGAAATCCTAAAATGATATAGTATGTTTATTGGAATATATCCTAGGATTTAATTTAGATTATTTTTTAATGGGCCAAGGTTGTCGCACCTTGATGATCCGATGGTCTCTCTGGAATTTGTGGTGAGAATTGGCGATGGGACGTTTGGCTGGGGATCCATAGTTTTGGATGGTTTCTAAGTTAGTTCCAACGTCTGAGGTGATGAAACGCCAGTAGACAAGTTCTGGACCTATATTGATGGTTCTTTAATGAACGACCACTGTGAGGCAGGTATTGTGGCCGGCGTGCGCCCGCTTACCTTTGGTTGTTGTGGTTGGTTGCATTGGGAAGTAACGTGAGGGATTGCGAGCCATACAAAATGCGTGGTTGCATGAGTTTTGTGTTTGACATGGACAAGCGTTTACCCCTCAAATTGCAAAAGGAGATATTTGAGCCATGCATTCTTAGACAACCATTTAGTTCTATACCAACCAAAGGTAGAGGTGGAGCACTTCGCACCATTTATCCCAACACACAAGATGAGGTTAGCACAATTTGATTCAAGGGCTATATGACATGATCTAACGGGTGGATATATATTCTAGAATGATTGATGCTGGGTGGAACAAATATTAGGGCAATCCATACAGCATGCCATATTTAATGACCACATTCCATGTTATTCTTGGATAAGCTAGTTACATGGTACATTGGATTTAGAACATACATCTTCATGGTACATGCTCAAGTCCTGCTGCTTACTATATAACTAGTGTAGACTCTTTTTGAGGGTGAGCGTTTAGCTAGTCTAGTAGATGGTCGGCTCTATGCAATCACATTCAATATAACGAGTTGAGATCCTCTAATTTAATCCAGAAAGTGTTTGAACTCCAATATGGAATTGCTCCAACCAAATTCATTATTGTTCATGCTTCAACTATAAAATCCTATTTAAGTAATTATTAGATGATACTTGTTGCAGCAGGACTTCAAATTTTTGAAGAGATTCGAGCTGGAGAGCTAGTCAGGTTAGTTCGATGTAGATCACGGGCCAATCTGCAAGAAAAGTCGAAGAACCGGTAAAGTATCTTCCAATTTAGGATATTCCGATGCTTAAGTTAGCTGAAACTTTATCAACAGATAGTAGAAATGGGGATTGAAAGACAATAAGAGAGGATTTGAGTGAGGAGTGATTCGATCTTCCTTCAGTGGAAAAGTCAAAAATGATTTCAATAGAGTTTCGGCTCTATGAATCTTGTGCTTTTGCTTATCTTCCAAAAGAATATCCTATCTCTCTATTTATAAAGAAGTTTGATTAAGTCTTAAGAAATTTTATTAGACCGTTAGTTTGTTATGATCAGCTGGATTGCAGCCGTTGGCCGTTTGCCTTGATGGTAATTAGCTAAGTATAGTTGGAGAAGAATCACTTGGTTGGAGTGTAGTTGACATTTAGTTGGTATTTGAAACATGCTGAAGTCCGTAAATTACCAATCTGAATTGTATGGCGAGGTTGGTGTTTTATTGATCTCAACATCAGCGGGGGCACAACTCACCCATAGAGTCGATGACATCGATGTTTTATCGATTTTGAAAGAGTAAACTGATCATGGAGAGACTGATCTCGTGTTCAAATGGATTGTTGCTACATAAGGTCGGTGAAAATCCGATCTCTTATGAAATTGTCAGTTCTCAGAAGAGCAAAATATTGATCCAATTCTATATAGCTATGATAAGGTCGGTCAATTGCTGATCTTGATCCATATTTAGCATGGTCGCTGAGGATAATGGTCTGCCATTCTAGGCATTGTGGTGGTCGATATATTATCAATTTAGACCTGATCACCGAATCTAGCCACCTGGCTAAGGCACGAATCAACCCGCTCCCAGATAAGCTTTTTACCAATCTAGGATTAAAATTTATTTCTAATAGCCATCTGGGATGACGACTTTTCTGATGATGCCATGTATACAGCAAGGGTTACTTGTACCAATAGTTGTTCTTCACTTTTTAGACTTAGAATGGGATTCCTTTAGTGACAAGCATGGAAAGTCACTTCTCAAAGGTCATTCGATAGCTTTTCGTATCGAGATTTATGCCATGCGACCGCTAAATTAAATTTTTAAATGATTTGAAGTGACAGGCCATCTTGTTCGCCATTTCTGTCATACTTTGGCAGTTAAGGAAGTATGGGAGAAAGCAAAATCATCATTGGCTACTTTATTGTGACCTAGGCGACGTGGGGCACGTGGCGTTCGTCCATTGATCGACAAATCATCATATGGAATAAGCTTACATGGCTTAATCAAAATGGGTGTGCTGAAATGACTTCTCTGCGGTCTCTTTGGATAACTGACAAATGGCTTAAATTTGATGGTGAGCGGATTAATCTGGGCTATTGCCTTCCCCTATATATTAGATAGATATCCATTCCTCTCTCATTTTACTATTTTTTCCTTTAGAGCAAGAGTCTTGCTGCCAGAGTTTTAGGAGCTTCCATGTGCCTAGACAGTCGGAGAAGCAGGCGGTTCCTGTGGTTGCCAGAGCTGAAGGAGAAAGCCATCAGAATTTGCAGAGAAGGTTCCCTTTTCTCCTAGGTAGATTTCTCCTTTCTCCTTTTTGGTTCAGGATCTTTTTTTCTTAGGGTTTTTCTTTTCCTCCTCCTATTACTTTCTTCTTGTTTGGTCCTTCCTTAGTTTCCCTTGTCCTCTTTTTTCATCCTAACCATGTCCTCCCAAGAAAGCACCTCTCCTGATGGTAGTAGGGGGAGACAATCTCGGGTGGCCAAGACATCTGGTTAACCCAATCCCGACTTGCCATCGAGATAGGTGATCCATCTCAAGCAACCACTAAGGCTAGTATCTCTGGCCATGATCGTTCGAATTCTTTGATGAGGGAATTCTTGGACTATTTTGGCCTAAGTACTGAGCCTTCAATCTTAATTGATGCTAACTTAGAGAAGCTCAAGAAGAAATACTTTATCCTTGAGAGCTTTCAACTTAGTGCCCCCAGTCCAAGTGACCGGGTCCTACGATCTTTGGAGAGTTGTGTGTCTTTCTATGATGAGTCGCTTTGATCTAGGTTGCATTTTTCTCTGTACTTCTTTATCTGTAATATGTTAGATTACTATGGCTTGCAACCAACTCAGGTCACTCTCAATACCATTAGGATCATCTTAGTTTTCATCATTTGTTGTAGTTTTATAGCTGTAGATCATAAAGTTTTTCTTTTTAAGACCCTTTTTGTATTGAAGAAATATCTCACTGAGAAAGATTGATAGTACTTTTCACCTCGACCTAACCATAAATTTGATCCTTCTCTCCCTTCTTCAATCCACGACTGGAAAAGTCATTTTTTTCTTTATTTCATCTAACACTCTTTGAGATTTTGGTATTAGCTAGGATAAACCTCAGCTTAACTAGAACTCTAATAAATCCATCTTTCCTAGGGATAAGGAGGCCTTCGAGAAACTACTAGATATGAAGGTGCCCAAGCTCAGTCAACTAATGATGGATCAATCACTATTCGACTCCAGTATCAACCTCATCTCCATCTAGGATGAGTCTGTCATCGAATTTTCTTCAAATTTTTTTGTACTTGATTTTCATCTGATCATCACATTTCTCTCTGATTGCTGTAGCACTCATGAGGTTTGATCCCTGAAGACTGGTGAAGCAAAAGAAGAGAAAGTCAGAATCTTCCGACCCTCCACTAGTAAAGAAAGGAAAGGGGAAAGAAGTCGCTGGCTCCACCTTGGCATCTCCTAGATCTGCACCTCCATCCAGTGCAGGGTCGATAGTGATCAATGCAGAGCCCGTCAGTGCCCATCCTTCAACAACACCTACTCCGATGTCCCGAGGACATTGACAATCTATCGAGGTGGTCTGTCCACCTTACAAGAAGTCGATCACCCACTCGAGATCAAGTCCTACCATCGCACCGTCGAGGTTTAGTCCATCAACTACACCGATCTCAGCCCTCACTCACCAGACTCGACCATTTGAAGGGTCGAAGGTTCCACCGATCGACCCACTGTTGTCTCTATCGATCGGATCGACCTCTCCCAGGCCTCCATGCGGGACTTTGCAACTCTCAACAAAGATCTCTTGGATGTCGTGATGCCGCAGTATGACCTACGTGCACGTAAGAGGGACCTGGGACCGAATTATTAGATATGTGTATCCTAAAAGTCAGATTAGCTGACACTTGTAATATACTTCTAAGGGCAAAATTATAATTTTAATTATAAATAATAAAATAAATTATTTTCTATCATAGTGTGTATTTGAAAATGTTTGTGATATATCCCTTGAGTTAATGGTAATGATAGTTCAAATTTTTAAGAGTTGAGAATTTAAGACATGAATTTTCATTATTAACTCATAAAATGCTCTCGATCGTAGGATCATTATGAGGATGGTGATTGATCCGGAAGGTTGATGTACGATCTCTTCTTTTGGATAGATGAGTCTTGAGTCTACAGTATAGAGATACCAGAGTGAGAGTACAGGTACTCATTAGAGAACAAGGACATTGAGCGTGACCACCTCGAGCAGTCATAAAAAAATCTACTTTTTTATCGATGACTGACTCGAAGCTACAGTAGTGTGTCTAATTCTTTGACCTAAGGTGCATCGACAGTTCACCTTGAGGGTGTTGTAGTTTGACTATACCATAACTCGATCTCCTAGCCATTCAAAATCTTGATGTGTATGTTGACTATAGCATATTCATTGTAGAAATTAGATTGTACCAATAGGTGATCTATCTACCTCGGTAGATAAGGAGTAGCCCTATGATGATCATGAGAATCAAGTCCATAAGCCCATAGCTATGGTAGAGTGAAATAATAGAAAGAGTTTCTATTAGAATTTTTACATTGGACTTGAATCGAATGATTAATTCATATGATGAAAATTAGGTTTTGACGAGATCATCTTAACCCTAATTCGATCGGAGCTCAATATAGAGAAACTTAATCATATAGGTAACTGCATCGAGAGGTTCGCTTTCAGCTCTGATGGATTGCCACCATATGTTGCTAGATATCACTGATAGATTTTGAGAGCAATTAGAATGATTTGGTTGATCAATCATACTTATTGTCTGAATTAAAAAAGTTTTGATCCATCGAAAGATATTTCGATGATGTCAATGATAGAGATTGCGACATATTCCATTACCATATGAAACTGAACCTAACTGGATCACACAAATAAAGGTTTGGATCTGGATATCATCAATTGAACTAATCTAGTTCAATTGATTTGAATAAGATTTAATTAGGTTTAAAAAAATCATGCTAGCACACGATTGAGCCTAATGTTCTTCTTTAATAATCATTAAAGCTTATCTCGACTAAGCCAAATGTATTTGGACTCACTCAAGAATCTTTACTTGGTCTGACTAGAGCTTGTCTAGATCAGAAAAGGATTATCTTAATTTATGAGATAAATTTAAGATAACACCTACCATTTTCAATCACCTGCTAATTCCTATTTTTGGACATTGATCAAATGTTGATCCTGGATACTTGAACATCTGCCGATGTATCATGCGCCTATAAGAGAGTACCTGAAACCTTGTCCCCCTGCTAAATGCAGATAGAAAGAGGGCTCATGCTTAAGGAGACATGCGCCCTATGAGGATAAAGGAGGAGTCCCATATAGATGGGACTCTAGGGTTGCTTCAGGGGATTAAATTGTGTGGCACCAAGAAGACTTATTTGACCCAGTCTTGGTGCCACCTAAGGAGAGTTTTGAGGGTCTCTAATCTGATTGAATTAGATAATATCATCCCATCAATCAGATTTAGATTTGATTGCACAAAGGATCGTGATTGGCTAGGATGATGTGGCACTGCATGGTGCAGCAGGATCTATATAAATTCTGTCTATGCTTAGAATTCAATTCTTCTACCTTTAGCCTAGGCCACATAGCCCCTCTCCCTCCTTCTCCATACCACCCTCTAGTCCTCTCTCTCCTCTTCACGTCTAATGGGTTTTGGGCACAAAGAAGGTGCGATCCAAGCAAGTGAAAGGTGCTAGAAAAGAAAGAAGGCAGTACTGCTGCAAGAGACAACGATAGTTCTTCAAAAGATGTTTTGAAGATCTTCATGATCAGATCTATATCTAATTTTTGGAGAATTAATTGAGAAGAAAAAAATCTTTAGATCTTGTCTGAGTGGATACTAGTAGAGGCTAGGCACTTACGTGGCTACATCCAGAATCTTAAGCAAATATCAAAATTAACATAGGTTAATTAGATTATCCAAAATAAAGGTATAATTAAATTATATTTAATTTTATTTTTATTTTTATTATTAGATCAATAAGATAAAATCTAAGGAGTCTCAGATCTGATTAGGATCTTAGAAATTTTTTTTTAAAATATCCCTTCTGATCCAATTAGATCTGAATGAATCTGATCCGAAAAATAAATTTTTTTCTTCAATTGATATCAGAGCCAGATTTCATAATTCATTAGATCTAATTTTAATTTATTTTTGATCTGATAATTAGATAATTTTACATATCACATTAGATGTGATTATATCTGAAATTAAAAAATTAAATAATCTAGATCTAAGATGTATACGATGTATGACTAGACTAGGAATAGAATTATTCTATGTATAGTCTAGCATGATCATAATTTTAATTAATTATAATTTTTAGATCTATTTATTTATTATTTTTTAATATTATAAATATTATAATTAGATCTAAAAAATAAAAAAAATAAATTTATTTAATTTGTTCATATGAGATATGATAGATACATGTTTAGACTAGTTGTAGAATAGTTCTACAAAATTATCTAGAATAAATTTTAATTTAATATGATTAAATTTAAATCTTATTTTTTAGATATTTATGAGATAATTTAAATCTAAAAACATGCATGATATAAATACATGAGATGTATGCAAAACATATTTTTAGTTAGATTGATTTTTTATATGTGATTTATGATGTAGATCTAACTAGTTTTGTAGATTTATCATGTTTCTGATTAAGGTGTTCTCCTTGATCGTCCGATCATAAGAACGAAGTAGAATTTAAAGATCCTCTCCTTCCATTCGATGGAATGTTCTTATGGTGTGTAGGGATGCTGCACGTTCGATCTTAATCAAAAATTAAAACTTATTTTCTACAAAATTCTAGATCCTAAAACCCTAGAATTTTATATACATGTTTTGTTTATGCTAAATTTAATTAAAAATTAAGATTATGAAATATATTAGATCTAAAATTAAAAAATTTTCAAATCTTAAATATATTCATAAAATTGGGTTCGGGCTTGGATAGCTCAATTAGGTCTAGCAGTTGATCAAACCGAATCAAGAGTTGGTTAGGTGGGATCAAGAGTACTTAAATTGACCAGCCTAATAGGATTAAGTCTGGGTCAAGGTTGAGTCACATGAGTGATCGATCAAGTTAAGACCTTATTAGGCTCAGTGGTTAGAGTCTGGATTGTAGGCTAACCCGATTGGTTCTAGCTCAACAATTTGGTATCTAAGGTAAGTTTGGCAGATATGATCTATTGGTTTTTAATTAAGAGCTACTCGACTCGAATGTATTCTTATCGAGTTAATGACATATTTCTTCCACCAGTCTCACTTACCTAACCATATTTGTCGGCCCAATCCTGATCTAAGGTGGCTAACAATATGAGCTAATCCATGCCACTAGATTAGTCATAATGGTTATGGCTATATCAAGTTAAGTTTAAAGGAACCTAAATCAAATCTCCCTAAAAAAAGATTAAATCTAAGGTCTTCCACCATTGTAGATGTGCGGGCTCTTTTCGGGGTTGATTATTCTCGGCTGGTCATAGTGGTTCAGTTGCATCGAAAAGATACAACTATGTCTATTAGGTATTGAATGCTACAGATTGAAGGATGGATTGGGCCCAATATTCTAAATACGGTAAGAGATTTGATTAGGAATTCAATCTATGCAAATGATGGGTCTGACTTAACTAAGGAATGGATCAATATTTCGGACATGGTGAGATTCATGAATTAGAGATCAAGTCTGGGTGCACTATGATTAGAGAATCATTGGACAAGAGTTGTTCACTCATTGGCTAACCCATCATCAATAACTATTAGGTGAGGTAATGAGTCAGTTGGTGGGACTGCACCACCTACTAAAAATCAGTAATCATGGAGATTTTTGCATCTCTACAAAGAGAGTGTAAGGATCCAAAAAAATAGTTAGAGCTAATTTATTTAAAAATCAAATCTCTAAACAAATTGATCAAGTCTTAATTACAAAATCTAACTAGAAACTTTGACTCTCTACAGAAAAAAAAAAATATCTGCGTCCAACCCACTAGCCCGTATCCTGGACATCCATAGACTGATCGAATTCAATTATAAAAATTGGCTTCGAAACTTTAAAATTATTTTGGGTTCTAAGAAGTTGACTCATATATTAGATCAGGATCCCTCCATCTTACCAGCTCGTCCGTCCGCTAAATAGAAAGCGTCTCTTGATAAATAAACGGATGAAGATAATAAGGTCAGATACTATATGTTGGGCTTAATATCTGATGAGCTTCAACACCAACATGAAGATATCAAGACTGTCTGTCAAATATTGGCTCACCTGCAAGAGTTGTTTGGTGAGCAGAATCGCACAGCCAAATATCAGATCACTAAATGACTATTTAAAGCTAAATGCATGATGGCAGTCATCCAAGCATTATCTAATAAGATCAGACTTAGAGCTTGAGAAGCTCGGGGAATTAGATCAGGATCTGCAGATGATATACTCTGTAATTCTTGACTGATGCGTATGGACAGTTCATCCTGAACTATCAATGCATAACTCAAATACTCTAGCCGAGCTTAAATTGCTGGTTATACTGAGCTTTTATGAAGGTTCTAAAAGTCAGTACTTGCTATGGATGAACTTCTTTCAGAAATTTTTTTGGAAGAAGAGAAGTCTATGAAAATAAAGATGAAGGGAAAAAAAAGAAGCAGAGTGAAGAGAAGCCACTGATAAGAAAAGTATTTTCATGTAATACTGACAGTCACGGGAAAGTGAAACTATCTGCAACTTGACCACCTTGAGATAAGAAGGAGACAGTCTTGAAGGTATGCTCGTTATTGATCTAACCTTATGATTTCTTCTGCATCCAGTTAGATGTGACTCTGATTCTAGTGCTCATTTATACACTTTTATGCAGAATCTTGAGGATAACAGAAGGCCGAGGGATGGTGAGATGATCCTAGATGTCGAAAATGGAGCAAGGATTGCTGCTATGGCCGTGGAAACCTATCCTCTTCGACCACCATCTGGCTTAGATTTAGTACTTAGGGATTGTTATTATGTGCCTACTGCAAGCAGAAATTTGATTTCTATTTCATGTTTAGCACAAGAAGGCTATGTAATTAGTTTTTTTAAGGACCATTATAATACTTTTTATGAAAGAAAATCGAACTATTGAGTCCGTTGACTTTCGAGTCATATCCAATTTCTGAATCATATCTCTATGACAAAATGACTAAGCTCCCTTTTATAGGACATGGAAAAAGGGCCACTGAACTACTTGCCCTAGTACATACTGATGTGTGCGGCCTATTTGATGTATCGACTAGAGGCAACTTTGACTACTTCATAATCTTTATCGATGATTTATCTCGGTATGGTATGTGTATCTTATGAGACACAAGTCTGAAGCCTTTGAAAAGTTTAAGAAATTTAGACATGAAGTTGAAAAGCAAACTAGAAAATCTATTAAGGTTCGTCGATCAGATCAAGGAGATGAATACCTTAGTCGAAAATTCTTAGACTATCTCAAGCAAAATGGCATATTCTCTCAATGGACTCCACCTGAAATACCTCAACTCAATAGAGTTTTAGAATGAAGGAATTGGATCCTATTAGATATGGTCCGATCTATGATGAGCTTCACAGACCTTTCTGATTTTTTATAAGACATAGTCTGTTAACTGCTATATATTTACTGAATAGAATTTTTTGTAAAATCGTTCCTACCATACCGTATGAGATATAGCATGATAAGAAACTAAGTCTGAGTCATCTCAGAATTTGGAATTGTCCGGCTCATGTCAAAAGACAACAAGCGGATAAGTTAGACTATGGATCCTTTAGAGCTCGATTCATAGGATATTCTAAAGAGTCATTAGGATATTATTTCTACATTCCAAAAGATCAGAATGTGATTGTGAGTCGGCATGCCATCTTTCTTAAAAATTAGTTTATTCAAGATGGTGGCATTGGAAAGCAGATCAAGCTCAAGAAAAAAATCTCATAAGAGCAACGAGCTAAGGACCCCATGGAACCAAATCAGATTGAGCCAATACAATCACTACCTCCTTCACCTCGTAGATCAAAAAGGATTTTCCATCCCTCTGAGAGGTACTTAGTTACTATTTCAGAGGAAGTAGAGAAAATGTTCGTTGTAGGTAATGGAGTTCATGGTGATGATCCCAAAATCTATGACGAGGCAATATCGGATATCGACTTCGAAAAATAGTTAGAGGCAATGAAGTTAGAAATTGACTCGATGTACTCAAACCAAGTCTGGACCTTGGTAGATCCACCAGAAGGTATAATACCTATTGGGTGTAAATAGATCTACAAGAGAAAGATTGTGCTGATGAAAATGTGGAGACATTCAAAGCTAGAATAGTGGCAAAAGGGTATAATCAGCACGAAGAAATTGACTATCAGAATACCTTTTTGTCAGTAGCCATGCTAAAATCCATCCGTACATTGCTTGCTGTTGTAGCCTATTTCGATTATGAAATATGACAAATGGATGTAAAAACGACGTTCTTAAATAGATACCTTAAGAAAGATATCTATATGGAATAGCCACTAGGTTTCTCATCTAGTGATGTTGATCACAAAGTATGCAAGCTGCAAAGATCTATATATGGACTTAAGCAAGCATCTTGGAGCTGGATACTCATTTTAATAATATGATCAAATTATTTAATTTCATCAAGAATGAGGAGAAACCATGTATTTTCAAAAAGATCAGTGGGAGCGCTATTGTCTTCCTCGTACTGTACGTGGATGATATCCTCTTTATTGAGAATGATATTTTTATATTGATCATAGTTAAAATATGGTTATCTAAAGAATTCTCCATGAAAGATCTAGAAGAAGCATCCTTTATTTTAAGAATTAAGGTCTATAGAGATAGACCAAATATGATGCTAGGTCTTTCACAGAAGATGTACATAGAGGAAGTGCTAAAAAGGTTTAGCATGAAAAACTCCAAGTGGGGATTGGTATCCTTCAGACATGGCATTCATCTCTCTAAGAAAATGTGTCCCAACACATCTGAGGGGATCGAATGCATAAGCAAGATCCCTTATGCTTTAGTAATAGGGAGCCTCACGTATGCCATGTTATGTACACGACCTAATATAGCCCATGCTGTGAGTATCATGAGCAGATATCAGTTGAATCCAGGTGAAGAACACTGGACTTCTGTGAAATGTATCCTTAAGTACTTGAGAAGAACTAAGGATATGATGTTAGTTTTTGGTAATGGAGAACTCCAAGTTTAGGGATATACAAACTCGGATTTTATGTCTGATATAGATGATCGAAAGTCGCATCTAAGAGTCTATTTATGTGTAATGGTAGTGCTGTCAGTTGGAAGAGTTTCAAACAAACAGTGATAGCAGATTCCACCATGAAAGCAGCGTACATCGCTGCATCAAAAGCTACGAAGGAGGCATTCTGATGCAAGAAGGTTGCCATAGAGATCGAAGTGATGCCATTCCTCTGTACTGCGACAATAATGGCGCCATAGCTCTTGCTAAGGAGTCGAGGTCTCACCAAAAATTTAAGCACATCGAGCGGTGATACCACCTCATCCATGATTACCTTGAGAAAGATTACGTCGAGGTCAAGATAGTTGACTCCACAGACAATGCAGTAGACCCACTTATAAAGTCGTTGGGCCATCAGAAGATCGAAGCCATCTTAAGAAGATGGGACTTAGATTTGTAGCTAATTAGCTTTAGATCAGGTGGGAGTTTGTTAGATATGTGTGTCCTACAAGCCAGATTGGCTGATACTTATAATACACTTCTAAGAGCAAAATTATAATTTTAACTATAAATAATAAAATAAATTATTTTCTATCATAATGTATATTTGAAAGTGTCTGTGATACATCCCTTAAGTTAATGGTAATGATAGTTCATATTTTCAAGAGTTGAAAATTTAAGACATGAATTTTCATTATTAACTCATAAAATGCTTCCGACCGTAGGATCATCATGAGGATGGTGATTGATTCGAAAGGTTAGTGTATGATCACTTATTTTGGATAGATGAGTTTTGAGTCTATGGTGTAGAGACATCGGAGTGAGAGTACAGATACTCATTAGAGAATGAGGGCACTGAGCGTGACCACCTCGAGCAGTCATGAGAAAGTCTACCTTCTCGTTGATGACTGGCTCGAAGCTGCAATAGTGTATTTGGTTCTTTGACCTGAGGTGCATCAGCAGTTCACCTTAAGAGTGTTGTAGTTTGACTACACCATAATTCGGTCTCTTAGCTATTCGAAATCCTGAGGTGTATGTTGGCTATAGCATGTTCATTGTAGGAATTAGATTGTACCAATAGAGGATCTATCTACCTTGATAGATGAGGAGTAGCCCTATGATGATCATGAGAATCAAGTACATAAGCCCATGGCCATGGCAGAGTGAAATAATAGAAAGAGTTTCTATTAGGATTTTCACATTGGACTTGAATCGAATGATTAATTCATATGACAGATATTAGGTTTTGACGAGATCACCTTAATCCTAATCCGATCGGAGCTCAAGATAGAGAAACTTAATCACATAGGTAACTGCACCGAGAGGTTCGCTTTCAGCTCTGATGGATTGCCACCATATGCTATTAGATGTCACTGGTGGATTTTGGGAGCAATTAGAATGATTTGGATGATCGATCATACTAGTTATCTGAATCAAAAAAGTTCTGATCCATCAAAAGATATTTCGATGATGTCGATAATAGAGATTGCAACATATCCCATTACCATATGGAACTGAACCAAACTAGGTTACGCAAACAAAGGTTTGGATTTGGATGTCATTAATTGGACTAACCCAATTCAATTGATTTGAATGAGATTCAATTATGTTCAAGAAAATCGTGCTAGCACATGATTGAGCATAATGTTCTTCTTTAATAATCATTAAAGCTTGTCTCGACTGAGCCAAATATGTTTGGGCTTACTTAAGAATTTTTACTTGGTTTGATTGGAGCTTGTCTAGATCAAAAAAGAGTTATCTTAATTTATGAGATAAATTTAAGACAACACTTGCCATTTTCGATCACCTACTAATTTCTGTTTTCGGACATTGGACAAATATTGACCCTAGACACTTGGACATCTGCCCATATATCATGCGACTATAGGAGAGTACTTGGGGCCTTGTCTTCCTGCTAAATGTAGATAGAAAGAGGGTGCAGGCCTAAGGAGGCGTGTGCCCCATGAGGATAAAGGAGGAGTTCCATACAGATGGGACTCTAGGGTTGCTTTAGGGGATTAAATTATGTGGTGCCAAGAAGACTTGTTTGACCCAGTCTTGGCACCACCTAAGAAGAGTTTTGAGGGTCTCTAATCTGATTGGATCAGATGATGTCATCCCACCAATTAGATTTAGATCTGATTGCATAAAGGGCCGTGATTGGCCAGGATGATGTGGCACTGCATGGCGCAGCAGGGTCTATATAATCCCTGTCTGTGCTTAGAATTCAATTCTTCTACCTTTAGCCCATGCCACATAGCCCCTCTCCCTCCTTCTCTATGCCACCCTCTGGTCCTCTCTCTCCTCTCCATACCCAAGGAATTTTGGGCATGAAGAAGGTGCGATCCAAGCAAGTGAAAGGTGCCAGCAAAGGAAGAAGGCAGCACTGCTGCAAGAGACAATGACAGTTATTCAAAAGATATTTTGAAGACCTTCAAGATTAGATATATGTCTAATTTTTGGAGGATTGATTGAGAAGGAGAAGATCTTTAGATTCTATCCGAATGGATATCGGTAGAGGCAAGGTACTTGCGTGGCTACATCCAGAACCTTAGGCAAACATCAGGATCATCACAAGATAATTAGATTATCCAAAATAAAGATATAATTAAATTAGATTTAATTTTATTTTTATTTTTATTATCAGATCAATAAGATTAGATCTGAGGAGTCTTAGATTTGATTAGGATCTTAGAGAAAAATTTTTAAAATATCCCTCTCGATCCAATCAGATTTGAACGAATCTGATCCAAAAAATAGGTTTTTTTCTTCATGGATGAGTTGCTTAACCAAGATTTTTGCAGCAATCTAGATGTAAGGAAGTTCTTCCTCTTTCTTCTCTCTTCTCCTCTCTTTTTTTTTGACATCAATTTTTTATTGACCTAACCCTTTTCTTCTTTTTTTTCTTTTTCGATAGGTTGCCTGCTACTTTAGATTGTTCACCAAGCATATATAGGGGTTGGGTAAAAATAAGAAGTCTTTGGAGGAGGCTTTATAGTTCATGAGGGACTGCTAGAAAGTGGTAGAGGAAAAAGCCACCAAGGAGGAGAAGCTTGCTATGGGGCTGAAGAAGCAATTCCAAGAGAAGCTTAATAAAATAATGGAGAAGAATAAGGCCTTGTTGGACCTCTAGAGGAAGGCCAATGATGGAGAGAAGAAGCTGCTGGTGCTGCGGCAAAAGATTTCCAAGATTTTGGAGTTAGAGGCTTAAATAAAGGAGTTGGAGGAGATAGTATCTTCTCGGGATGAGATGCTGGCTGCCCACGACAAGATCCTTCTGGTATACCAAAGTGATTTGGAACATTAGAAGGCTGTTGTTGCTCGGGTAGTAGAGGAGTACAAGTCCTCTAAGGCTTTCGAGGAGGAGGAGATAGAGGCATTAGGGAAGGCCTACGATAATGGGTTTTACAGCTGTAAGGATCTAGTTGGGAAACTCTTTCCCACCCTAGATCTGAATGGTGTTACCCATGAGTCCGGTCTCGCCCTGGCCTCAAGGGATAATGTTCAGATGACGCCATAAGTAGGTTCTCCTGCAGAAGCACCTCAGTCTGCCCCCAAGGTGTTTGCCATCTTTCGCCCCAAAGTCAAGGCTTTGGGCTCTAATGAAGTTCCAGTGCCTACTCCCACACCTACCGAAGTTTCGGCCCCTGTCGAGGTCATTTCATTGGAGGATGACCCGACAACAATTTCGGCCAAAGCTCCTCAGGTAGACACCTAATTCTTGTATCTTCTCCTTTTTTCTTTTTATTTTTGTAACTTTTGTATCAGCCTAGTTTAGGCTTTTGTAAAAAATCTCTTTAATGAAATGAAAATTTTCTTCTATCATGTCTATGAGTGTATGATGTCAGCTTTTTCTGATCTGATGTAACTTGCTTTTGAAGCTTTATGAGTTTAATTCAGGTTTTTTTTTAAAGTAATGAGTAGATGACTCCACCTTAGTGAACTATCGATGTGGTTTGTACTTCAGGTCTGGATACTAGTGATCCAAAATATGACCGATCGAGAGTCCCATCATAAAAGTCCAAGATAACATGATAACTTTGACCCGATGGTCGGTATCAAACCAAAATTCAATGCAATTTTGATCAAGAGACCAATAATTAATAGAGAATCGATATAATATCAAATAGGAGGTGGGTGTCCAATGGAAACCCAATATGACATTGATTCGAGGATCGATAATTAATAGAAATTTAATATAATATCAATCTAAAGATCAGTATTTATTAAAAATTTCATATTCCACCAATCTGGAGATCAGTATTTTGGAGAAATCTAAGATATCATTGATCTGGAGATCGATATTTCATAGAGATCCAATATATCACCAATCTAGAGATCGGTATTTTGAAGAGATCCAAAATTTCATCAATCTGGAGATTAGTATCAGATAGAAGTCCATATATCATCAATCCAGAAATTGGTATTATATAGAAGTCCATATATCATCGATCTGGAGATCAATATTAGATAGAAGTCCATATATCATCGATCCAGAGATTGGTATTAGATAGAAGTCCATATATCATCGATCCAGAGATCGATATTGGAGAGATCTTATCTCCTATGTCCTTCGGAGCTTTTATCGATTCAGAGATTGGATTTAGGAAAAATTTTATCTCTTGTGCCTTTCAAGGCTCTGCTGATCTTGAGATTGGATTTAGAGGAGATCTTATGTCCCATGCCCTTTGGAGCTTGTCGATCTTGAGATCAGATTTAGGAAAGATCTTATCTCCTATGCCCTTTTAGGCTCTACCAATCCAGAGATTGGATTTTTACTGAGATGACAAGAAGAATTCAATATTTTGGAGAAGTCTTCAATGAGATAGAATTTTTAGAGCTTTATTCAAAATTTATTAATAATACACTAAGATTTTCAGTATTCTATGTTCTAGGATTACTTGAACCATCTAGATTTTCAATCTTATAGGCTTTGATCGAATTACTTCGGTAACTCGATATGGCACTTCCCAATTTGGGGCTAGTTTTTCTTATTCCAGGAGTTTTGAAACTTCCACTCGATGAAGAACCAGATCACCTTTGGAAAAAATCTTTGACTTTACTTTGGCATTGTAATATCTGACTACCTTCTATTTATAGGTTGTCATTCAGACTTGAGATCCTTTTTTGATTTTCTCTAATAAGTCGAGGTCGGTTCTCAATCGATCTAAGTTACTTTCTTCATAAAAGTTCTCCACTCTTGGTGTTGGAAGGCTAATTTTCATATGTTGATAAGCATCATAAATTCACCAATAAAAGTATTAATTTATTAATTAATTTATATTAATTTTTAAGAATTATTAATTAATTTATATATAATTTTTGAAAAATTCATATTTTTATTAATTAAAAAATTAATTAAAAAATAATAAAAAAATAATAAAAATTAAAAAATAAAATTTTGTTATCAATAGAAAGAGCTCATTTTTCTGATCATAACAAAATAAATTTCAAGAAAAATGGAGCTAAAATGGAAAAGATATGAATTTTTAAAAATATAAAATAAATAAAAATTAAATAAAAAAAAATGGCTCAGCCGGCTCCGCAAGCCGAGCCACCAAGCTAAGCCGAGCCACCAAGCCAAGCCAAGCCATCAAAGCCGACTCAGCCATTGAAGCCATCAGCCGGTCTACGATCCAGGCGTGGACCGCCAGCTCAGCAAAATCCGGCGAATCAGAGCTTGCCACGTGGTGGACCTAGACCCCTTAAGGGTCTACAGAAATTTATCGCGGCTCACAAGGGTAATTTAGTCTTTTCGTCAGACAACAACGGCGCTGATTGGTTGCGGTGTGCGATGCGGCCGGTCCACGTGGTCCATGGGAACAGTTATTGCGTGATCGGACGGATGTGGTTGTTTGCAGTCAGGATCGGATGGCTGTGGTTGCTTCTGAATTTTATTCAAATACAAACATCACGCGGATCACCATCGGACGGCAGCGCTCGATCCAGGCAATGAACCGAAGGTCCAGAAAGCTCCTGACGGCGATCAAACTCTCAGGCGCATGATTTGCGGCCAGATTTCCTCCATCTAACGCGATCCAACGGCCAGAATTTAATTCGACCCGATCTGAGTTGATCTGCATCCGATTTTGATGATTTTTGGACCGTTGGATTTCTGTTGAATAACTGGATTTTATCAGAGTCATATCAGAGCTATTTTGATTCAAATTTTATCCAAATTTCTTTGTATTTTGACGATTACAAAGGCTATTAGTCCCATATTGCCTTTAGAAAAAAATATCCAGCCCTCCTAGCACTATAAAAAGGATCCTAGGCCTCCAGAAATCAATATCTCCAATCAAGGTGAAGCTTTGGTATAGGGCGAAGCCAGGCAATGAGTTAAAGGCTGCTTCAAAGCAATGGGTGCCGAGAAGAAGAGCCAAGCTTCTACACCTTCTTTCTGCCAATGCCGATCTAAGATCAGAGATCAGGCTATTTTATTTTTTTTATATTCTATGTATTTAAATTCTAAAATTTTAATTAATAAAAGTTTTATTTTTGTATTTTAATTTTTTGCTTTTAATTTTTATTGTAATTTAATTTCTATATTTTAATTATTATTTTTTATTTTATTGCAAGTAGATGCTAAGATCTAACTAATAGATCTTAGTACCAAATTTAAATTTCTGCACCTTTTAATTTTCCGACTTCACTTTTGATCTCGAAACTCTTCTTTTTTATCTTTTTCTTTTATAAAATCAAAGATTTCAAATCTAAAATACTACCTTCCCCGTGGATTCAACCCGACTCACTACTATCTATACATTTTCAATGATTTTAAGAAGTCGGATTAAATTGATAAACACGGTGTCTTAACGACAACATCGCGTTCCTATCAAGTTTTTGGCGCCGTTGCCGGGAAAGGTTTTTGATTTTTGATTTTGATTTCTTTGATTTATTTTAAAAAATAATTCCGATAAATGCGTCCCTATCAAGTTTTTGGCGCCGTTGCCGGGGAAGGAATAGATGCTATTTTTTTCTTTGATTTCTTTGATTTTTTTTGTAAATTAATTATATATTTTTTAGTATTGCTTACTAATTTTTTTTATTTATTTTGTAGAAAAAAAAGAGAAAAAACGAAGAAAGCATCTAATTTTGGTAAGATCAATCCTAACCCTAGTCCTCTTTTCTTTTTATTTATTTATTTATTTATTTTATTTTTAAATTAATTTAAAAAAATATCCATTTAAACCTAATTAAAAGCCTCATGATAAGATTAGAAATCCTAACTGTTTAGAGCATGCATCATATTAGTTTTATTTTTATTTTTATTTTTTTTGGTGATTGCTGAAGGCAAGGTAAGCCTTTCAGAATACAATTAGTTAAAATTGCATAGAACCCTTTGATTGAATTTTTTTTTTTGCATATCATATTAAATCAAATTAAGGGCACAATCCAATTAAACAAGATAAGGTGGAGATTTGATCACCCTTCCTTAGCCCACAAACAACCAACCAGCATCCTGCATTGACCTAAGCCTTTAATTTTAAAATCAATTAGACATCAACCCTAGGAACTCGAGCTCAATAGGATAAGGAATCCTAAGAGTTGAACCGGGTTAGGATAAGTCAATTTGACTGGTGTCTAGGAAAGTGGTTCAGGGACGATTGGGCCCGAAGGAAGGTGGTTTCTAATTGATTCCGTTCGCTTACCTGGCCAAGCATAATTGGTGTCTAAGGCAAGCAACGGGGGGACTCCCACCGACCTTACACTTACCTGGCTAGTTGATTGGCTAATCCTACACTTGGAGGGCTTGAAGGTGACCTTGGCAGTTAGGAGCTGTCTAGATCTAGGATAACCCTTAGTCAGGATTGATTGACCAACTTGATTGCTAACCAACATTAAGATCTAATTAAACCTAATTCTTCTCTTTCTTCTTAGTTCTAGGACTCCTTAGGACCTCTTCTTTAGAACTCTTTTTTCTTTCTTCTCCTTTCTCCTCTAAAAATAAAATAAAATAAAAATTAAACTAACTAAAAATTAATAATTAAATTAAATTAAATTAAATTAAAATTAATAAATAAAAATAATTAAAAAATTAATTTTTAATATAATAAAATAATAATAATAATAATAAATAAATAAAATATTCTAAAAATTTTTAAACCATACATTAGGGTTACACTAATACATGCATGGTAGGAAATCGCTTTTTCTGATTTAGTTGAACTTAATTGAATGGTTGATTCACATTAAACATAATAATCAAATGGCTAATATGAATCTAATAGTCCAAAAATTAGATAAAGTTGACCTTCTTGATCAGAAAATAGATCAACTCCTAACCCTAGGTCAACAATCTTCTAATTATCAGGAGATTTATTCAATCTGTGCTAGCCCAACCCATCATGTAAGTGAATATCCTATGACTGCACAATTTTCATATTTTATCCAAGAACAAGTTCAAGCTACTCAAGGATACTCCAAATTGATTAATGATCCATTTTCAAATTCATATAATTCAGATTGGAGTAACTTTAATTTTTCTTGGACATCCCAACAGACTCAGGCTCAGACCCAAATTTCACTTGAGCAAAATTATCAAAATTATGCCTATAATAATGGTCAGCCTAGTCAGTTTAACCAGCCATCATATTATAATCAGCCTTCATACCCACCTCCTCAACAGACCAATCTAGCTGATGATAGATTTAACCAACTTCAATAATTAATTCTAACTCAATAGCAATCTATCACCAGACTAGAAGCTCAAATAGGATAATTAGTTGAGTCTAACATGAGGAGAGAACTAGATCAACTACCGAACCTACCAATTTCAAATAACCCACCTAATGACCACCAACCACCTGGATTAAATTATCAATCTAATGTTTCATCTAAGAATCTCCAATTTGAGAATGCCAAAGTAATTCCTGAACTTAAAAGCTATAGGATTCTTATGGACCCATACCAAGATCAGGTGAGAGAGGCTAGTATTGATGCTAGCCAAAATAAAAATTTAGAGAAACTGGTTAGTACTGAGACTAACCACATAGAAGAACCCAAGCCAGGAATTAGTACTGATGCTAGTTCCAAGTTTAAATGAGATAGAAATAAGGGAAAAGAGAATAGATGATTTACCCGAGACTTATAAACCTAATGTCCTATTCCCTTCAATCCTAGAAGCTGGTTCTTCTTATAAAAATCAAAAGGCATGTCAAGGATCACATTAATTTACCTCCAGAATTAAAATCGCCTTTAGTCACCATTCCAGCACCCATTGAATCAAACTTAACTCCTAAAACTCCATTCATGAGCATTTTAGAAAAACAAATAGGAGAAATTCTTAATAAACATGGGTCTGAGAATGGAATCATAAAATATATCCCTAAAATTAACAGTGAATATATCAATAATAGGGATTAAAAATTAAATTTTCTGAGATTAGCAATCTAAAACCATTGGAATTTGTCAATCCAATATTCGACACAGGATAGTGAGCTACATTGTGTCTGGCTGAAGACGGTAAACTTAGCGCTTGTTGGGAAGGCAACCCAATATTTAGTTTTTATCTAATTTATCTTTTTATTTTTTTTTAGGATAATTTGAATAAGTTGGAGGGAGAGCTCAAATTTGTAAAGGCATGTGCTGGACCAAAAAATAAATAAATAAATAAATAAATAAATATACTGAGTTAGGTGTATTCTTCCATTTTTTTATTACATCCTTTATTTTTTCTTCTTCTCCATTGAGGACAATGTCGATTAAGTTGGGGGAGAGAAAAATAAAAATTTTAAAATTTTAAGTCCTCGAAAAAGTTAGTATTTAGTATTTAGATACCTGATTATGCTTAAGAATCGAATTAAACTAAGCATTTTAAAAAAAAAATTGATGCACAGATTAGAGAATCTATGAGATATTGAGGAATCAAGTATTAAGAAAATTCAATAAAGAGTTAAGTCCAGAACATAAAATTTTTTTTTTTCTTGGAGCATTTCTAATTATTTCTACTAGCATCAAAGAAAAGTCTACTTTTTATAGGCTTGTGTAGGATAACTATACATTTCTTCATATAAAAATTTATTTTAATAAAATAGTTTTCAAGTACTTCTCACTGAGTAACCGGGCCTCTTTGCCTAAGCAAGCATTGAGTTTCACGTCAAAAGGTGGGAAGGGCAAAGAAGCTCATTGTAAAGCTAGTCTTAACTCGTAGCCTATTTGATTCGAGCTAGTAAGCCCGAGGGGTATTCTATACCTAGTGCCCTAAAGCCAACTGGTTTTGGGAGTCATTGGCCCAAGACTCGCTACATGGATCAAATAGAAAGCTTAAGGAGTTAAGACACTCAATAGTGGTACACAACGTTAAAAAAAAAAAAAAAAAAAAAAAAAAAAACATTGGTTTCCCACCAAGTAACCGGGTTCCGTTGCCTAAGTAAGCAATGATATTCGTGTCAAAAAGTGGGCAATGTGAAAATAAAAATTAATAAATGAAGAATGGAAGTAGCAATACACTTGTCTATATGAAAGTTTAGACAAATCAGAGATAAAAGTGGAATAATTTAGAAAAAGTTCTGAAAAATTTAATGTTCTTTACTTAATTTTTCTATTGATAAGTATTAATACCCCAATGATATGTCTCATTTAAGCTCTACTGAATATCAATGGCCATTTTAAAAATTGCTTAGGTAAAATTCGAAACTCTAAAGTTAAAAGGTATTTAAAACTAAATTTTTTTTTTACTCGAGGACGAGCAAAGCTTAAATTAGGGGGTGTGATAAGCATCATAAATTCATCAATAAAAATATTAATTTATTAATTAATTTATATTAATTTTTAAGAATTATTAATCAATTTATATATAATTTTTGAAAAATTCATATTTTTATTAATTAAAAAATTAATTAAAAAAATAAAAAAATAATAAAAATTAAAAAATAAAATTTTATTATCAATAGAAAGAGATCATTTTTCTGATCATAATGAAATAAATTTCAAGAAAAATAGAGTTAAAATGGAAAAGATATGAATTTTTAAAAAATATAAAATAAATAAAAATTAAATAGAAAAGAAAATGGCTCAGCCGGCTCCGTAAGCCGAGCCACTAAGCCAAGCCGAGCCACCAAGCCAAGCTAAGCCATCAAAGCCGACTCAGCCATTGAAGCCATCAGCCGGTCTACGATCCAGGCGTGGACCGCCAGCTCAGCAAAATCTGGCGAATCAGAGCCTGCCACGTGGTGGACCTAGACCCCTTAAGGGTCTACAGAAATTTATCGCGGCTCACAAGGGTAATTTAGTCTTTTCGTCCGATAATAGTGGCGCTGATTGGTTGCGGTGTGCGGTGCGGCCGGTCCATGCGGTCCATGGGAACAGTTATTGCGTGATTGGACGGATGTGGTTGTTTGCGGTCAGGATCGGACGGCTGTGGTTGCTTCAGAATTTTATTCAGATACAAACATCACGCGGATCACCATCGGATGGTAGCGCTCGATTCGGGCGATGATCCGACGGTCCAGAAAGCTCCCGACTACGATCAAACTCTCAGGCGCATGATTTACGACCAGATTTCCTCCATCTAGCGCGATCCAACGGCCAAAATTTAATCCGACCCGATCTGAGTTGATCTGCATCCGATTTTGATAATTTTTGGACCGTTGGATTTCTGTTGAATGGCTGGATTTTATCAGATTTATCAGAGTCATATCAGAGCTATTTGGATTCAAATTTTATCCGAATTTCTTTGTATTTTGACGATTACAAAGGCTATTAGTCCCATATTGCCTTTAGAAAAAAATATCCAGCCCTCCTAGCACTATAAAAAGGATCCTAGGCCTCCAGAAATCAATATCTCCGATCAAGATGAAGCTTTGGTACAGGGTGAAGCCAGGCTATGGGTTAAAGGCTGCTTCGAAGCAATGGGTGTCGAGAAGAAGAGCCGAGCTTCTACACCATCTTTCTGCCAATGCCGATCCAAGATCAGAGATCAGACTATTTTTTTTTTTATATTCTATATATTTAAATTCTAAAATTTTAATTAATAAAAGTTTTATTTTTGCATTTTAATTTCTTATTTTTAATTTTTATTATAATTTAATTTCTATATTTTAATTATTACTTTTTATTTTATTGCAAGTAGATGCTAAGATCTAACTAATAGATCTTAGTACCAAATTTAAATTTCTGCACCTTTTAATTTTTGCTTTTAATTTTCCAACTTCACTTTTGATCTCGAAACTCTTCTTTTTTATCTTTTTCTTTTATAAAATCAAAGATTTCAAATCTAAAATACTACCTTCCCTGTGGATTCGATCCGACTCACTACTATCTATACATTTTCAATGATTTTAAGAAGTCGGATTAAACTGATAAACACGGTGTCTTAACGACAACATCGCATTCCTATCACATGTATTACCGCCTTTGATCCAAACGTGAGTTTGAAGGGTATTTCTCTAGTTGGTCGCCTGGGGGTGGTTCTATAAGTTCAAAAAATATTATATAGTTCATCAACCTAGAGATCTTTGGCTTCAGTGAGCTTGATTTTCAGACCTTGAAGAATTATCCAGTTTGTGATCTCAGCTTCTCCATTAGATTGGGGATGTCCTACTGAGATTAGTCTATGATTGATATGCAACTTAAAATAGAATTTTCTAAATTTCTCATTATTGAATTGCTTCCCATTATCAGTGATAATAATTCAGGGTAAATTGAAATGATAGATAATTAACTTCCAAATAAAGTTTAATGATAATTATTATAAATTACTAAATAATAGCATTTAAATCATATATTAATTAATATTTATTTTAAAAAAATTAATATTTTTATTAGTATTTTGTAGGAAAAAAGTTCATCAATATGAAGAGCTTAATTTATGGATTCTAACGAAACAAATTTTACTTAAATCAGAGCTAAAACAAAAAAGATATGAAGCCCAAAAGTTAAAATAAAAAGAAAAAAAAGACTGGTACACGGTGGACGGACTGGTCGGTCCATGGAATGGGCGCGGACCACCCAGCTTAGTAGGCATGATGAATCAAAGAGTGACACATGGCAGACCTAAACCCTTAAAGGATTTACAAAAAAACCCATGCGGCATACAGGGGCATTTGGATCATTTAATCCGATGTGACAGGTGGTGATTGGCTGCAATTTTCAGGCATCCCGATCTATGGCGGTCTATGGCTATAGGGATGAGCGATCAGATGGCTCTCAATGAAGTTGGTCTGCTTCCAATGGTTGTGAATGAATCCTAGTTTGATTAGGTTATAAGCTTCATCTAAGCACGATCCAATGGCAAAAAGTCACCCAGACGAAGATCCGATGGTAAGAATGAAATCTGGGTATTGATCTAAGGATTTATGACTAATTTTTGATGGATTTTGGACTGTTTGATCATAGATCAATGGCCAGAATTATCAGGATATTTGATTTCGATCCAGACTCAGTTTTTGACTCCAAAAATAGCTCTAAAGACTCTATTTCCTCCTCTATATAGTGGCAGATCATTTATCTTATTTAGAAATTGCACCAACTGAGAACATACCTATTAATGAGTCCTTTCCTGATGAATAATTATTTTTAGTAATATAAAAATCATAGTGTGTTGACATAGTAAATTTCTTAGCCACCGGCCAAATTTCTATGCACTGGACTACTAAGGACAAGAATGAATTTTTCTCTCAAGTAAAGTATTTATTTGGGATGATCCATACTTATTCAAATAATGTCCTGACTAAATCATAAGAAAATGTGTCTCTGAGAATGAAGTTAGGAGCATTTTATCCTTTTGCCATGACCAAGCTTATGGTGGTCATTTTGGAGCTAAAAAGGCTACAGCTAAAGTGCTCTAATATGGATTCTATTAGCCGAAACTATTTAGAGATGCCCATAAATACTATAAAAATTATGTTAGATATCAACAAATAGATCAGATGACAAAGAAAGATATGATGCCTATGAATTCAATTTTAATTGTAGAGATTTTTGATGTATGGGGAATAGACTTCATGGGACCATTTCCAAAATCTTTTAGAAATGAATATATCTTACTAGCTGTTGATTATGTATCCAAGTGGGTAGAGGTAGTACCATGCAAAACCAATGATAGTAGGATATTATTATCAATTTTTTTAAAAAAAATATCCTATCCCGATTTGGTACACCTAGAGCTATTATCAGTGATCATGGAACACACTTCTGCAACCAATCCTTTGTATCACTGATGAAGAAATATAACATTACCCAAAACTTGTCACACCCTATCATCCACAAATGAGTGCGCAAGTTGAAGTTTCCAATCACCAAATCAAGTTGATCTTAGAGAAGACGGTAAGCTCCAATAGAAAAGATTGGTCATGAAAACTAAAAGACATATTCTGGTCATATCGCACAGCTTTCAAGACCAACCTAGAAATATCTCCATATAGGCTTGTTTTTGGTAAAGCATGTCACTTGCTGGTAGAATTAGAACATAGGGCAATGTAGGCCATTAAGTAACTAAACATGAACTTGGATGCAGCCAGTAATCTGCAAAAATTATAAATGAATAAACTTGAGGAAATAAGAAATGAAGCCTATAAAAATGCCAAAATTTATAAAGAAAGAACTAAAGCTTTTTGCGATCAAGCAATTAATAAAAAATTATTTACACCTAGACAAAAAGTTCTTTTATACAATTCTAGGCTATACTTATTTATGGGTAAATTAAGATCTCGATGAATTGGACCATATATTGTTAAAGAAGTCTTCTCACATTGGGCCATAGAGATTAAAAATCCAAGTAATGGTGTTACTTTTAAAGTTAATGGACAATGATTAAAACTATTCTTAGAACTACCCATTGAATCTAATGAAGAAGCTATGGCTCTTTACGAACCGATCTATTTGGATTAATTTTTTGATCTGGTCTGGCTGAAGACATTAAACTTAGCACTTACTGGGAGGCAACCTAGATTTTTGCATTTGATATTTTCTTTTTATTTTTAGTTTACCTTTCTTTTAGGATTAAGTTAGGGAGAGAATTACAAACCCATGCTGGATAAAGAACAAATAAACCCCAGATCGAGTCGAGATCAAAAATAAATCAGGTAAACTCTTTTCTTGTTATTTTTATCATTTATCACACACTATTCTTGAAAGGATGCAGTGCAGAGTTTGCAGTACTACTTTCAAATTTTTTTTAAAAAATAGCTAAAATACAATGAAAAATTAATTAATTTTTGATTATATCAGAATATTAAGTCCTACACTAAGGATTTAAATATAATATGCATGTATTCATATAGATCTGAAAATAAAACTGTGTAGCAAACTCTTTACTACATCTATCTATTCAGAACTCAATATCTTTTCGTGGATAGCTGATCACCATAATCTAAATTTATCGGATAATATTCTAATATCGCACCGCAGCCGCATATGTGTTCGGCCTCTATGGTTGGTCCACATGGAGCTTTTGATTCCAATCAGCCCCACTGGAGTGCTAGCTCCTCGCTAGGGCCTTCAATGGTTGATCACGATCGATCCAATCGATCATGTACTTTCTAATTTTTTAAATACTCTAAAAAATTAGAATATAAATACTAGAGGATGATGAAAAGATATTTCAAATTTCATGGTGATCCAATGCTCACAGCACTCGATCTCTCCACCCGAACCTAAATTTCCAAATCTAGGGTTTCACTTAGCCCAAAAATCTTGACACACTGAAAATCCTATCACGCCCTCTCTGTGTAGAGTTTTTTCATGAAATAAGTTTTTGTGGAAAGATAACTTTTAGATCTATAAGCCCTATGTAGATCATATCTAAAAATTAAGTATCCTTAGAGGTGAAAATCAAAAGAGAAGAGAGGCATGAGGGAAAAGTAAAGTGCTGTAGGATCCTGTTCACCTTCACTCCAAGATTATTTTTGCTTAAAAATAATGTCCAATCACTCTAAAATTTTTACCACATAATGATAGCCCCTATTTATGCATGCAAAATTTTTTTTATAATTTATTGACATGAATACCAAGGAAAAAATACATGGAAAAGAGATAAGGGTCGAGTGGTTGGAAGGTTTTAACCACTTACTTGATTTCAAAAATCAAGTGAGCCTCTTATCCTTATCCAACGCCCCTTCCTATGTGTTTAACATGCAAAAGAACTCTCCTTCTATGTGTGCACATTTTTATTTCTCCAAAATATGTTCAACAAATAAAAGGGAGGGCATGGGAAGCAGATAAGGTTGGATTAGTTCCAACCTCCAACAAACAGAGTTGAATTCAAAACTCAACTTACTTTGAACGGTCCAACCCTTGGACCAGATCAAAAGTAGATAAGAGAGAGGGTGCAGAAACCTTCTGGATGATAGAAAAGTTATGTACAAAATTTTGGGCATGAAATAAGAGTGAAAAAGTCAAAAATGGTGGGCGCATGAGAGAGTTTGAATTCAAACTTCATTTGATTTGGTCCTAATTGGTTTCAACCAAACTAATTAATCTAGACCCAATTAGATTAGGTTAAACTCAACCAAATTAGGCTTAGTCTAATTAAATAAAATTTTAATTAAATTAAAAATTAATTAGATCCTAGTCCTGATCAAATCAGGATCAAAACTCCCATAGCGATTAGGTCATCTTACCTGATCGGATCCAATCGAATCAATTCAATCGAACTTGATCATTCCATCGCCTCAATCAAATCCAATAATTAAATTACTAATCAATTATCTAAAAAATATCTGAGTCTAGAATTTGGATGGATTATCGGGAATAGATCCTTCAACATGAAACTCTTGAATAGTTCCAAATCAGTGGAACTCATTGGAACTAGTATTCCAAACGAATGAACTCATGATCATCAAGACCTAGACCAGTGGACTCTTGAATCATAGAGGACTCTTAAGATCCACTCGACTCTTGGTCATCCAATCATGGACCCTTGATCAGATAGAAACTGACCTATTATGTGTGACCTCATGAGGACTGAATCCTAACGATGGCATAGACTTAGTTTCTCTTCAAATCACGTAGATATCGATTTAGCAATGCTACCTGGATTGTCCTGATAGGTTTCAAATATCAAAATTACAATGCAACATCGACAAACCTATGGCATACCGGTAACCGTCATAATGCCCCCCTTGACCTCGATCCCCAAAGATGATTTAACCCCAGCTGTGCATATCCGAAACTTTCATCCGCAATAAGAATCCTACAGCAGTGTATAGCCCTTTCAGTAATTTAGCGATCTCCTATCATATAAGGGACTACCCCATCTCTTAATTTGCTCTGCAATTGACTACAGTGACGTTTGGTGAATTATATCCCTTACACATCACCAAAATGCCATAAAAGTATCTCATGAATTTCTTGTTAAGATTGACAACAAAATACTTAAATGGACATAACAAACACTATACTCAATTACATTATCGTACCTGGTAAATAATGAATACATTTGATCGCGAACATCGTTTGATGGACTAAATGATAAAAAATCCTTCTTTGTCGGTCTAAATAGTATTGAGAATTATGTCCCAAAGTCAAATCGTTTGACAGATTGGCGATTTATTTATAGCTACTTTTAAAATTAATTAAAATTAATAAAATATCCTTTAGCATCTTTTTTATCATAATTTTACATGTCTAATTAACTCCATTATTATGAGTGGAAGTTCTTAGAACTATTTTAGTTTAAATAAAGAAGCGATTAGTCCTTAATTTATTTACGATCAAATGATAGGTTGTTAATTAGAACAATAGCATCTATCGAGCATAGATCGCTAATGCCATTCCTTTTAATGTGTTTAGACACTTTTATAACAGAGTAAATGGAGAAAAGAAGGATGGCATACAAGTAAATGTATTTGTACATCACAATTGAATCGGATCCAACTCAGAGTATTCTTGCTATCGAAAATATCTCTATATAAGTAGGTATAAGTCACTTAGACCTGAGATCACTCAGTGACTTGCAAGCAACTCACTTGCAAATACGTATCGCTTTACTAAGGCTGAACTAATTGTAATTTATGCAAAAGTTCTGGCACAGTCAATACTTGCAAAGTAGGAGCTGTGATCAAGATAAAAATGACCACTCAAGAGTTGGAGAAGAATGTATTAATCTGTATTTCAAATATACAAAACTTGGCCAGGAATAATCCATTAGATGGATTTGATGATTTTTAAACAATAAATCGGACAATCCGATCAGAGTTAATAGTTGAACTCTGAGGTGTCCTACGAGCATGGGGGATGAATTATAAAAAAACTATATCCACTGGATTTCAAAAGATGTTTCTACACCTACTCTATCCAATCGTCTGGAGATATAATTGATCCTCATTTGGACCTTTGTAAAAAATTCAAAAATATTTTTATGCGCTACTGACTTACGTTCAGACTATAAGGCACCACACATTAGAGCTTATGTACAATGAATCAGATGTTTGATCAATATAAGAATCTGTTCTAGGTTAAACAATCAATACGATTTGGTGTTTAAATTAGTGCAAGTATTTAGGAGGATCGATTAGTAATAATATTACTAATTGATTTTAATTGATATAAGTCATAGACTGAGGGTAGATCTTTAAAATTAATTTAATTAGATTTGGTTTGGCTTTTGATTCAAGTCTAATTGTTTATTGCTATAACCAATGGCAAGGAGAACTAGTCCTAGTTCTAATCCAATTTCTTATTTGATTAGAAAATAAATCAAAATTAAATATAATTTAATCTAATTTAATTAAGTTTTTAAATGGATTAGAGCTTTATTTAATTGGGTTGTTGGTTAAAAGATCTTGTTTGACCAAGTCAAAATAGGAGTCCTAGTGTGATTAGGACTCCCTATCTCCTTGCACCACCTTGGTCCCAACACCCTCCATATCTATTTTTTAGGTATTTTTTATAGAAAATCCCTTTCTTCCTGATTTCCATGCCCCCTCTCTCCCTCTAAGTCATATTTGGAAGTTAGGTAGAAGACCAAGTCAAAGGAGAATTTGGTTTTGCTTAGGATTCTATGAGATAGAATCCTTGTTGACCAAAACATCTTTTCTTGAGTGTCACCCCCTTTTTTAATTAATTATTCTCTTATTCTATAAAAATAATCTTCTTTTTGGTGTGCCCTCCCTTTCTGGTCTCCATCAAAAATTGTGGAGAAGGCACCCAAGAGTTGGGTGCCCCAACAACTTTCCATGTTTGGATATTCCTAGTCTAGAAATTTGACCTAACTTGAACTTTTCTTTTTTTCTATTTATTGAATAAATTTTATTCTAAATTTTTCATGAAATATAGAGCTTTGGGAGAGGTTTGGGGTGTGCAAAAATCAGAGGAAGTGGATCTTTGGACATGGGGGTTCCATAGGCACCAAACTAGATATCTAGGTGAGAGAAAAGAGAAGAAGAAGAGGATCTTCTTCTAGGGCTATTTTATTTTTAATCTCTCCTCCTTTATTTTGAATTTTTTTAAGAGAGTCTCATATTAGCAAACTCTCATCTTTCTTCTCATATTTTGAAGATTCCAAATTTTAAAGAAGGGAGCATTGGATCGACCATCGAAGAAGGATCAACACAGTACTAGCATGCTGTGCTGATTTCCTGCATCAAACTTCAGATCAAAGATCGTAGGATCGTGTGGAGGACTCCAAGAGATTGGATGTATGTGCGGCTCATGACTTCATTCTCAAGCCTGGATCAGTAAGTTAGAACATCTAAACTTGCTCAGGTAATAGATCTGATCTATAAACTTCATACCTGCATTTGATGTAGTGTAGATCTAGATTGATTTGATCAATCATTTTTTTTCTTATTTAATTTTAATTTTTGATTTTATATCATATCTTAATCATATAATAAATATAAGATCTAGGTATTTACATGGTTCTTTAAATAAATTTTAGATTTATTTAAGTCTTTCGTTGTAAGATCTTGAAAAAATTTTAAGATCTACCTCAGAAATTCTAGATCTGATTTCTTCAATTGGTATCAGAGTCTAGATTCTTATTACATGATTTTTATGCATGTCTAAACTATTTTTTAGATTAAAACTAATTTATAATCTAATTATTATCTAAAATTAAAAATAAAATAAAATAAAATATTTTAGATTGTACGGACTGCCATAAGATTGTCCTACTGTAAGATTTACCTCTTACAGTGAATAGGTTGTCCTAGTACATGCTGATCTAAAATATTAATCATAAAATTTTAGATTAGATCTAAGAAATTTTATGATCTAATTAAAAATATTTTAATCTAATTTTAATCTTCATAAATATGTTAGATTTGATCTAGAAAGATTTATGATTGATTATTATTAAAACTGTTTCAATTATATGAACCTGTTTAGATTAGATCTAAAGTAGATTCATGTTTATATTATTTGCATATTGATTATGAATCAAACATGCAACTTAGTTGATAGAACCATGTTATAAAAATATTTTACAAACATGAAAACTATTTTCAAAAAATCAAACCCCAACCCTCAGCCCAAAACTTAATTAAGAATTAAGAAGTTGTTTGATTAGGTTCTAGGATTGTAAATTGAAGATCCTATGACACGAATCATAACACATTGGGTTAATGGGTTAGTGGGGATTAGATCCATTAATTGGGTTAGACCTAGGGTTAGATTAAAAAATGAATTTAATTAGAGAATTGACTAAATCTAATCAATTGTTATCTTAGATTAGATCAAGGATTCTCTAGATCAATTGCAATAGTTGTAGTTGGTCAAGTCCATGTCTTTAACAAGACCCAAGATAGACTTGATTCTTGGCTACGCAGTCTAGCACGAACTATTAGGTTGATCTAATTGAAACTAATTAAACTAGTTGGTGTCTAAGATAAACCTAGATCAGTGGTTTTTAATTGGCAGCCTACTTACCTGACCATTTTTGATGATGTCTAAGGCAAGCCTGGTAGATCGTTCCACTGGTCCAACTTACCTAGCCTCTTGGTGAGATTATGTTTTGATCAGATCACTTAACTATTCGAGCTGACCCATGTCAGCTAGGTAAATTAGTTTGACTGATTTAGATGCTCCTAGACCAGCCTATTAATAGTCTTCCTTAAGCTGACTTGGTGAAGTTAGTAGGATGATCATGACAAGCTGGTTAATCTGACCTACTCACTTCTATAAATTAAATTTTCTAAAATTATTAGGTTCCTAAAATAAAATAGTTATATGATAACTGGATCATAGCCTTTCATTAAAGTGGATGATAATGGATCCATCAGTTGGATAATCATTGGAGGCCCAAAGGCCTGGTGCTTATCGATTGATGAAATTATCATTCATTATATGATCTCTTGGATACATCTTTCTAAATGGTGGTCAGGTGGACCAACCAAAATTGGGCCTGATCATTCATTGGTTGGATGGGCCAAGTATGGTCATGTTAATGGTTGGACCTAACTGAACTCTTTTCTAAGAAAGCCAAAGCTAACTGATCAGGGTGTGGGGCAAAATTTAATTACTGAAAGTTATTTGGAGAAATAATTGGTTATGAACCTACCCTTAGATATACATGGATGGGCCAACCAAAGTTGGGCTTATGTACAGTCTATGTGAATTCTAGTATCCACTAAGGAATTAGGATAATTTCTTGAAGTGGAGGTAGAGGCTACCAACTCGAATAAAATAGTGGAAGAAATCTTTTGATTAAAGTCTAAATCTTTAGGTTTAATGAATTAATTACTAATTAGATTTTGATTTTTTTTTGTGCAGACATGGCCACTTCTCTACCGCTCCAATCATTGTTGGACAATGATAAGTTGGTGGGATCCAACTTCGGTAGATGGTATCAAAAGTTGAAAATTTTTTTGGAGCATGAACGGATCCTATATGTGTTGATGGATCCTGCACCTGAGGAGTTAGCTGCCAATGCACGTGGAACAATCAGAGATACTTATCAAAAGTGGCTCAGTGATCGAACCATGGTGCACTGCATTATATTGGCTATGATGAGCGATAAGTTCAGTCGCAGGTTTGAGACAGCTCAGCCAAATGAAATGCTCCAAGTGTTGGAGGATTCTTTTGGCACATTCGATGACGTTGAGAGGCACAAGACTAGTTGTGCCATCTTCAATGCTAGAATGCAAGATGGAGCCTCTGTCACTGATCATATACTGTATATGATAAAGCTAATAGAGCACTTGAGCAAACTCGATTTTCTCCTGCATGAACAACTTAAGAAAGATACAATACTAAACTCACTGCCAAAGTTCTATCTCCCTTTTCTTACTCATTACAGAATGACAAAGTCTGAAGTAAACTACCATGGCTTACTGGGGTTACTTTAGAACTTTGAGAAGGATCACCAGCTCCATAAAGAGTCGGTGAACTTAGTGGAAGGTTCGTCTTCTAGTTCTCAATCCTTTAGAAAAGGAAAGAAGAACAAGAAGAAGAAAACAAAGAAGGTGCAAGTTCAGGCTGGGACATCAGTGCAGGGCCAGATCAAGAAGATCAAGCCCGATAAGAGTCAAGCTGAATGCTTCTTTTGCAAGAAGTGGGAGCATTGGAAGAGGAACTATCCTCAGTACATTGCCTCTCTGGATCCGAATACGTAGAGAAAGAAGCAAGCTATTGCTGGGCAAGATATTTATATGATAACTTCTTGCAATTTTGTTATTTATAATATTACTGACTGAATATTGGATATCGGTAGTCCTTACCATATTTATAATTCATAACAGGGATTGCAGGTCAGTAGAAGATTCAAGCAAGATGAGAGATTCCTAAATGTTGGAGATGGAAGACCAGTTTCTATTGTAGCTTTAGAAATTTTAAAACTTGTATTTGAATCTCATATTGTTGTTCTTAGTGATTGTCATTTATGTCATAGTTTCTTTTTAAATATCATTTTTGTAGGCCTTTTGGCCATGAACAATTATGAAATTTCAATAAAGAAATGAGTTTATAATATCATTATGAATGGTGTTACTACTTTCTATGGACAATTGAATAATGGTGTATATATGTTATTACAATCTGTTAATATAGTCTATTCTACTGGCAAGCACCCTAGATTAGATAGTGTATCAGATATCTACTTATGGTAATGTAGGCTAGGTCATATAAACAAGAATAGGATAAATAGGTTGACTCAGGAGGAAATCCTTGAAGTTAATGATTGTGAATCACTTTCAATTTGTGAGTCTTGTCTTCTTGGTAAAATGACCAAGTCACCTTTCACTGAAAAAAGTGAGAGAGCCAATGAGCTCTTAGATCTAGTATATACCGATGTATGTGGACCAATGAGCACAAGTGCCAGAGGTGGATATATCTACTTCATCACTTTTATAGATGATCTATTCAGATATAGATATGTCTATCTGATGAAACATACGTCGGATTCTTTTGAAATATTCAAATAATTTTGAAGTGAAGTAGAAAAATAAACTGAAAAGAGTATTAAAACTCTTCGATCTGATTGAGGAGGAGAATACCTTTCTGATGAGTTTCTCATATATCTAGGAGAGAATAGAATTCTCTCTCAATGGACTCCTTCTGGAACACCACAACATAATGGTGTGTCTTAAAGAAGAAATTAGACTCTATTAGACATGGTTCGATCCATGATAGGATTTGACAGCTTGCCGATATTCTTCTGGGGTTATGCACTCGAATCGATTTGTTATATATTAAATAGGGTTTCAAGTAAGTCTATAGTTAAAATCCCATATGAGATATGAATAGGACGTAAGCCAGCACTTTCACACCTTAGGGTTTGGGGGTGCCCGACTTATGTCAAACGATTAGTTACAGACAAACTTGAACCTAGGTTTGACAAGTGTCCATTCATAGGATACCAAAAAGAGACTAAAGGATACTATTTCTATCATGCTGATGAACAAAAGGTGTTCGTCAGCGTTAGGACAACCTTTTCAGAAAAGAAGTTTCTTGATGAAGGAACTATTGCCTCTAAGGTTGAACTTGATGAAGTTCAATAGGTAGAAAGTCCAACATAGAATGTTGAACCTAGGTCGAATTTGATCAGATCAGATCTAAAGCCTAGTGAACCCACACCATTAAGGCAATCCGACAGAGTACCCCACCATCCGGATAGATACTATGGATTCTTGGTTCAAGATGGTGATCCCATCGAACTCGATGAGAACAATGAGGATCTGATCACTTATATGGATGTGATGCAGAGATCCGACTCTGAGAAATGGCTAGAAACCATGAGATCCAAAATGGATTCCATGAAGGTCAATGATGTATGGACATTAGTTGATCCACCTAAAGGGGTTAAATCCATTGGGTATAAATGATCTTCAAAAGGAAGAGGGGCACAGATGAAAAGGTGGAGATCTATAAAGCCCATCTGATTGCTAAGGGATATCATCAACGTTATGATTTTGACTATGACGAGATGTTCTCCCCTATGGCAATGCTCAAGTTCATTCGGATCATGCTTGCCATTGCTATCCATTTGAACTATGAGATCTGGCAGATGGATATGAAGATAGTTTTTCTAAATGGAGAGCTGATCGAAGAGGTGTATATGATACAACCTGAAGGATTCATATCCATAGATGAGTCTAAGGTGTGTAAGCTTCAAAGATCTATTTATGGATTGAAGTAGGCATCTCAGAGTTGGAACATGTGTTTTAATAAAGTGATCAAAACATATGACTTCATTAAGAATGGAGAAGAATCCTGCATTTATAAATGGGCAAATGGTTCAGTAGTGGTATTTCTTATTTTGTACGTGGACGATATTCTCTTAATCGGGAATGACATCCCCGCACTATAAAAAATAAAAGTTTGATTGTCATCATAGTTCTCCATGAAGGACTTGGGTGAAGCATCCTACATCCTAGGGATGAAGATCTATAAGGATAGATCTAAAAGGATGCTTGGTATATCTCAATCCACATACATAGAAACTGTGCTAAAGAGATTCAGCATGGAGAATTCCAAAAAAGACTATCTCTCGATAGACCAAGAAATTTCTTTCTCTAAGAAGGATTATCCGACAACTCATGAAGAGAGAGAGCATATAAGTAGAATTCTATATGCTTCGATAATGAAGTCCATTATGCATGCAATGACATGTGCGAGACCAAACATAGCATACTCACTAGGAGTAGTGAGTAGATACCAGTCTGACCCTGGAGAAAATCACTGGAAGATGGTTAAAACCATTCTTAAGTATTTGAGAAATACTAAGAACCAATGGTTGGTTTATGGTGAGTCAGATCTGAAGCTTGTAGGATTTATAGACTCCAACTTTCAATCTGATCATGATGATAGTAAAAGTATATCGGAGTATATCTTTACTCTAAATGATGAAGCCATCTGCTGGAAAAATTTCAAGCAGTACATAGTGGTTGGTTCTGTTTGTGAAGTAGAGTATATGGTAGCATTAAATGCAGCAAAGGAAGCTGTGTGGCTGAGGAAGTTCATCACCAAGCATGGAGTAGCATCCTTCATTGATGGTCCAGTCCTGCTCTACTATGATAAACTGACACCATAGCTCGAGCAAAGGAACCGAAGGCACACCAACGAACAAAGCACATTCTACGCCGCTTTCATTTGGTCTATGAGATCATGGATCATAGTAACGTCGACCATCAGAAGATCGATGAAAAGGAGAACCTAGCTGATCCCTTCACTAAAGCCCTGGCAATCAAGGAGTTCGGCAACCATAAGTCGAAGATGGATATTAGATACTGTGCTAAGTGACTTTAAGACAAGTGAGAGTTGTTGGAAATTATGTCTCAAAGCCAATCGTCAGTCTGTTAATGGTTGAGCTATTTTATAATTATAATTAATTTATTAATTAATAAAAATATTTTGGTATCTTTTTCATCATAAGTTTACATCTTCTAATGAACTCCATTGCTGTGATGAAGTCCTTAGGACTGTTTAGTTTCAATAAAGATAGGATTTATCGATTAGTCCTTAAATTTGTTCACGACCAAATGATAGGCTGTTAATTAGAAAATAATGTCTATTAAGCATAGGTCGCTAGATGCCATATAGGTTGGTTGTCCTCTTAACCAAGGAGTGTGGAGACACTAGTATGGCATACAGGTGAGATGTATGGGTACATCATCATCGAACGTGACCAACTTCAGAGTATTCTGCTGTCGAGAATATCTCTGATGGGATATAGGTATAAGTATTTCTTAGACCTGAGATCACCTCAGTGACTTGCAAGTAACTCACTATGCTTTGATACCGGATTAACTGAATTTCTAATTCAACAATGGAAGGCTTCTAAGCATAGTCAAGTACTTGCGAAGTCAGAGTGTGATCAAGATGGAATTGACCACTCTAAGTATTGGAGAAGAATGTATCACTGTATTTTAATATAGCAAAATCTTGGCTAGGATAATCCATCAGATGGATTTGATATTTTAAAATATAATGTGGATGACTTCATCAGAGTTGATAGTTAAACTCTGAGGTGTCCACGAGCATTGTGGTCAAGGAGATGAATTATATGGAAACTATATCCGCATGGGTTCTAAGGATGGTGTTCTACACCTTCGACCTATCCGATCATCGGATATCATTACTAGATGATCACTTCGATTGGTACAAAAATTTATTCCTATGCTACTGACTTAGGTTCGAACCTATGAGGTCACACATATTAGAGCTTATGATCTGATCGGATGGTTGATCAACGATTAAGAATCATTCTAGGATTAAACAATTAATACGATTGGTGTTTAACCTAGTGCAAGTATTGTAGGAGGATTGATTAGTAATTGGATTGCTAATTAACTTAATTTGATTAAGCCAATAGGCTGAGATTAAGTTTAATTAAATATGATTTAATTAGATTTGGTTTGGGCTTGATTGGATCAAGTTTAATTGGTTTATTGGATAAATCAAGTGTAAGAAATAACTAGTCCTAGTCTAACTAAGACTCGGATTAACCCAATTTTTTAATTTAATTAAAAAATAAATTAAAATTAAATTTAATTTAATCTAATTTAATTAAGTTCTTAAATGGATTAGGGTCGTATTTAATTAGGTTGGTTTAATCTTGATTTTGTTTGGTTAAAAGATCTTATTTGACCAAGTCAAAATAGGAGTCCTAGTATGATTAGGACTCCCTATCTCCTTGTGCCATCTTGGTCCCAATGCCCTCCATACCTATTTTTTAGATATTTTTCATGAAAAATCTCTTTCTTCCTAATTTTCACGCCCCCTCTCTCCCTTCAAGTCATATTTGGAAGTTAGATGGATGATATAGGATGGCCTAAAAAAAAAAGAAAGAGAAAAGACCAAGCTTCCTTCCATTCGTCAACAATAAATCACGTCCGACCGTGGCACATTATTCTCAGGATAGACAGTATAGTTGCCTATACTCTGCTCAGGAGGCATGACTGATTGACATGGGACCAAAGCACGATTAATCTAAATGATGTTGATGAATGCCATTTTAGAAATCAGTAAATAACTAGCAATAATAAAGTAAATAGATAGATAGCAAAAATTAAACATGCTCATCAATAATTATAAAAAAATATATAAATAAAATGAAGGATAGCAAGAAATTAAGCCTACAAGAAAATCCAAAAAAAGATAAGAAGAATTCGGATTATGGTAGTTAAGAAACTTCCCTAATTAGGACTCTTAATCTTTTAACCAAGTAGATCTATCGATAAAGAACTAGGTCTTTACCAACATCGGATCTAAAAAAAAAAGTAAAAATCAAAGATCAGTTGAGAAGGAATGAAGGTCCTTGTCAATGTTTGATCTATAGATTAATAGATTACTCTTTCTCTCTTTATATGATAGATGAAAATCTTGGAGAAGACAAATCTTCTTTTGGTAGAATAGGCTTATGTACGTAGATGGTGAAGACAAATCGAGGTTGTAGGAATACTGAATCTTAAAAAAATGAAGGTTAAAAAGATAGAAAAAGGTGGGCCTCACACCCTCCCCTAGTGGGGCAATTTTTGGTCTCACACCCTCTCCCTCTTGGAGTGACCAACACAAGTGTTTGTAGAAATTGTAAAGTGATTCATTCATTCATTTATTATCTTATTAATGAAAGATACATGGGTTTATATAGGACCCTAGGGGTCCTATTTCTTTAGGAATTCTATTTCCTTTACAAGAAAAAAAATCAACCCTCCCAACAAAAAAGTAAAATATTATGTATGGTTTTCAAATACAATAATATATCATATCTATCTTTTATGGAACCATAGGAAAGAAATCAACCTTTTAACAAAATAAGTAAGAAATCAAGAACTCTTAAGAAATCCTTGGAAAGAAAAGAAACTCCATATGTGCGCTTGATGTCTGGCACAACTTGGCATGAGGATCCTTGGGCATGGCACATGCTGGCATGTGTATTTCCTCCCTGGGCATGTGGAGGGTGGTGGCTCCAAAGATGATGTGGACCAAGCTTGCTTCTTTATAATGGTCTCTTTCCAAATAAGGCTCAATCCAAAATAAACCCAAGTATGGTCCTGTGGATCCAAAACTAAATGCATCAAAAGAACTAATTGATTAAATCAAAAGGACTAGAACCAAATAATTGAAGTAGAGTTATCCTGATATAGCTTCTTCAATCTAAATTGAATCTAAATTATGTTGCCGACTTCTGGTGGCCCTGGTGTCCACACCAATTCTCTCGGGGTGGGAAGAACTCGACCCTATCGAGTGGGGGTCGATTCTGCTCTGATGATGCTTAAGCAAATCGGGACCAATATGCTGCAGCTCTTCTCGAGTGATCTAGGTATCCTCGAACTCCGATCGACCTTGCCATCTAACTAAGTACCGCTGATAGCCTTGACTCCAGATGGAGATGATCTACTCATCCAAAATTCTCTCAATCTGATCATACTTTGACATTTTGGCTGATGGACATTCAGGAATAGACTCTCTCTCAAAGATTAGTTCAGGCTCAAATGGCTCATTAGGTATCTAAGTTGGCTTTTTATAGGTGACGAGATCTACAACATTAAAAGTAGCGCTAATCCCAAAATCAGAAGGTAAGTCCACAACATACGCATTTGGTTCGATCTTCTTTAAAATCTTAAATGAACCTGCTCCTCGAGCATGTAACTTCTTGATAGTTCCTAATAAAAATTGTTCAGGCCTCATTCGAACCATCACATAGTCTCCTTCTGCAAACTCTTGGGCACATTGATGAGAATCTGTATTCTATTTATAAACTTTATTACTAATACTATTTTTTTTACTGATCTCTTTATGTAAACTCTTAACATGCTGTGCAAATGATTCTGCAGATTTAAACATTCTAGCATGCATGGGCAGTGGGATAAGGTCTATTGATTTTCTAGGTTGATATCCATGAACTATTTTCTTAGGATGATTTATCTTAGGGTCCTCACGAACTTCTCTTGCAACAATCATCCAAATTGATGATCCTTTACTCACGGTCATCTCTAATTTCTTAGCACCTATCAGATGGAGGCTTTTCTTTTTGATGTTTTCTTTTGGTCCATTGCCTATCTTTCTATTGGTAGTCTTAGGTGGGGAAGGATTGATCGTGATCTTCTTACCCTTATGAGTGAAACTACAGGAGTTAGTTCGGCCATAAATCATAACATCATTATCAAATAGCCAAGGCTAACCTAATATGATATTTCTAACTTTCATGGGTAAGACATCACACCAAATATGATCCTGATAAGAATGGAGCTAGATGAAAATATGACATCTAAGTTTCATAGAAATAGAGAAGGAATCTATCCAAAACACACAGTATGGGTTGGGATGATCTACAAGAGCTAATCCTAATCGCTTAACCGTGTCGGTGGAGATGGCGTTGATATAGCTATCGCTATCAATGATCATCTTATAAATTTTATCGCTAAATTTTATGAAGATATGAAAAATAGAGGTCCTACGCCAGTCTTCACTCTCCTTAGTCTGTGCTAGAACATACCTAATGACTCCAAGCCTAAGGTCTGACTTCGGTGTAACAAAATATAGAATTTTCTCAGTACTCTCAAACTACTCGACTAAGTCTAGATCAACTTCATAAACTTTTTCCTTAATATTTTCTAGAGTTTTCTCTTCTAATTCTTCCATAAATAATGATCAGTTGGGATATTGTGCAGCAAAATGACCGTAACCATGGCACTTGAAGTAGTGGGATCGAAAACTACTTTCCTTAGATAATTCTCCTACAACTCTTTTTCCTTTATCTTCTTTTCTCATAATAGGATTTGTAGGTGAAGGTCCATTACTACAAGTTTGGATAGTATTGGGTCTCGATCCAGAAGGGATTACTTGGCTAGATTCAAGACGACGGATGGTCGAATACTTAGAAAATCTCTCAAAGTCTAGGGCAAATTGATAAGCTTGTTCTAACGTGGTTACCTCTCACAAAAAGAGCTCATGCTGGATATCTTCTCATAATCCAGCTCTAAATCTAGATAAGATAACAATCCTATTTTTAGTTACTCTACATCTCATGAGGTACTCATCAAATCTCATGATGTACTCTTTGATTGATCTATTTTTTTGAGTAAGTCTCTGCCACTGATCTAAAAGTCTTTATTGGTAGGAGGTGGGAAGGTATTTTTCTTTGAGTTTCTCCTTCATTTCATCCCAGGTTTCTATTAGATCTTGTCTTCTCTAGTTGAGAAGACGTTCAATACTTTTTCAATAAAGTCGAGCTTGCCTAACAAACTTCATCCTAGCAAACCTAACTCTCCTTACTTCAGATATTTCGTACCATCCAAAATAGTGGTCCATGCTCAATTTTCAATCTAGGTACTCTCTCAGATCTAGACAACCATCAAAACTTGGGGCTTCGATCTTCACATTCTTAAGGACATGCTCATCCTGGTCGAACTGGTTATGATGGAGGCATGCTGCTATAGGTCGATCTAGGTCGAGGTTCCTTCTTCTCTGTCCTATAGGTAATTGGGGAGACTCAGGTTCAGGTTGTCTTTACATAGCTTCTTCTAGTACTATTATTCTTTCACTCATGGTTTTCATAAAATCTTTCATGTCATCAAACTTCTCAATCAAGGCATTAATGATGGCTGTTGTATTGGGATCCATGTTGGTACTGGGTGGGAAAGTAGGACGTTGGTACTGGGTACCTAATCTAGTGGTCATGCAAGTCCAGGATGTAGGAATAAGATGTAGTAAGAAAAAAAAGAAATGCTAGAAAATAAATTATGAAATTTAAATTATGAAAATTTACCTTGCAGAAATTTTAAATTACAGAATTTAAACTAAAGCCCTAACCAATCTGGCTCTGATACCAAATTGATGCGGGATAGCCTAAAAATAAAAGAGAGAAAAGATCAAGCTTTCTTTCATTCGTCAACAATAAATCACATCTGATCATGGCATATTATTTTCAGGATAGACAGCATAGTTGCCTATACTCTGCTTAGGAGGTGTGACTGATTGACACGGGACCAAAGCACAATCAATCTAAATGATGCTGATGAATGCCATTTTAGAGATCAGTAAATAACTAGCAATAATAAAGTAAATAGATAGATAGCAAAAATTAAACATGCTCATGAATAATTGCAAAAAGAAAAATATAAATGGAATGAAGGATAGCAAAAAATTAAGCCCATAAGAAAATCCAAAAAAAAGATAAGAAGAATCCAGATCATGGTTGTTAAGAAACTATCCTGATTAGGGCTTTTAATATTTTAACCAAGTAGATCTATCAATAAAGATTTGGATCTTTACCAACATCGGATCTAAAAAAAATTAGTAAAAATCAAAGATCAATTGAGAAGGAATGAAGGTCCTTGTCAATATTTGATCTGTAGAATAATAGATCACTCTTTCTCTCTCTATATGATAGATGAAAATTTTGGAGGAGACAGATCTTCTTTTGGTGGAATAGGTTTATGTAGGTAGATAATGAAGATGAATCGAGGTCGTAGGAACACTGAATCTCAAGAAAATGAAGGTTAAAGAGATAGAAAAAGGTGGGTCTCACACCCTCTTCCTCTCGAAGCGACCAATACAAGTATTTGTAGGAATTGTAAAGTGATTCATTCATTCATTTATTATCTCATTCATGAAAGATACATGGGTTTATATAGGACCCTAAGGGTCCTATTTTTTTAGGAATCCTATTTTCTTTACAAGAAAAAAATCAACCCTCCCAACAAAAAAGTAAAATATTATGTATGGTTTCCAAATACAATAATATATTATATCTATCTTTTATGAAACCATAGGAAAGAAATCATCCTCTTAACAAAATAAGTAAGAAATCAAGAACTCTTAAGAAATCCTAGGAAAGAAAAGAAAATCCATGTGGGTACTTGATGCCTGGCACAACTTGGCATGAGGATCCTTGGGCATGACACATGCTAGCGTGTGTATTTACTCCATGGGCGTGTAGAGGGTGGTGGCTCCAAAAATGACGTAGACCAGGCTTGCTTCTTTATGATGGTCTCTTTTCAAATAAGGCTCAATCCAAAATAAATCCAAGTATGGTCCTATGGACCCAAAACTAAATGCATCAAAAGAACTAATTGATTAAATCAAAAGGACTAGAATAAAATAACTGATGTAGAGTTATTCTGATATGACTTCTTCAATCCAAACTAAATCTAAATTATGTTGCCGACTTCTGGTGGCCTTGGTGTCCGCACCAGTGGAAGACCAAGTCAAAGGAGGAATTGGTTTTGCTTAGGATTCTATGAGATAGAATCCATGTTGACCAAAACATCTTTTCTTGAGTGCCACCCCCTCTTTTAATTAATTCTTCTCTTATTTTATGAAAATAATCTCCTTTTTTGTGCACCCTCCTTTGCTGGTCCACGCCAAAAATTATGGAGGAGGCACCCAAGAGTTGGGCACCCCAACAACTTCCCATATTTGAATATTCCTAGTCTAAAAATTTAACCTAACTTGGAATCTTCTTTTTCCCTATTTATTGGATGAATTTTATTCTAGATTTTTTGTAGAATACAGAGATTTGGAAGAAGTTTGGGGTGTGCAAAAATTAGAGGAAGAGGATCCTTGGATGTGGGGGTTCCATCAGCACCAAACTAGGTGTCTAGGTGAGAGAAAAGGGAAGAAGAAGAGGATCTTCTTCTAGGGATGTCTTATTTCAATCTCTCCTCCTTTCTTTTGAGTTTCTTTGAGAGAGTCTCAGATCAGCAAACTCTCATCTTCCTTCTCATATTTTGGAGAGTCCAAATTTCGAAGAAGGAAGCATCAGATCGACTGTCGAAGAAGGATCAGCATCATACTAGCATGTTATGTTGATTTCCTGCATCGAACTTCAGATCAAAGATCGTAGGCTCGTGTGGATGACTCCTAGAGGCCAAACATGTGTGTGGCTCATGACTTCATCCTCAAGCTTGGATCAGCAAGTTAGAATATCTAAACTTGCTTAGGTAATAGATTGATCTATAAACTTCATACCTGTATTTGATGTAGTGTAGATCTTAGGTTGATTTGATCAACCTTTTTTTTCTTATTTGATTTTAATTTTTGATTTAATATCATGCATTAATCATGTAATAGATCTAAGATCTAGGTATTTACATGATTATTTAAATAAATTTTAGATTTATTTAAGTCTTCCGCTGCAAGATCTTGAAAAAATTTCAAGATCTACCTATGAAATCCTAGATCTGGTTCCTTCAAATAGTCCTAAGGACTTCATCACCGAAGAGTTCATTACAGAAAGATGTACAAAGTAATGAATATGCCAAAAGAATAATTTTATTCATTAATAATTTAAGTATAATTACATTTAACTCAACCATCTACAACCTAGATGATTGGCTTTAGGATATATTTCTCAATAACTTCCACTTAGACTAAAGCCACTCAGAACAGTATCGAATACCCATCTTCCATTTGTGATTGTCGAACTCTTTGATTTTGAGAGCTTTAGTAAAGGGGTCGACCACATTCTCCTTTTCGTCGATCTTTTGAAGCTCGATGTCACCTCGCTCTACGATCTCTCGTACAAGATGGTAGCGACGTAGAATATGTTTTGTGCGATGATGTGCCTTCGGCTCCTTCGTTTGAGCTATGGCTCCAGTGCTATCATAGTATAGCAAAACCAGACCATCCAAGGAGGATGCCACTCCTAGCTCATTGATGAACTTTCATAGTTACACAACTTCCTTCATAGCATCAGATGCCATGACATACTCTACCTCGCATGTAGAATTAGCCACAGTGTGATGCTTGGAACTATTCCAGCAAACCGCTCCACCATTTAGGATAAATACAAAACCTGACACACTTTTACTATCATCATTGTCTGACTGAAAACTAGAATCAATATATCTTACAACTTTCAAGTCAGAATCTCCATAGATGAGCCACTGGTCCTTAGTATTTCTTAAATACTTAAGGATAGTTTTTACAACCTTCCAATGATTCTCATCTGGATCAGACTGGTATCTACTCACTATCCCTAGTGAGTATGCCACATCTGGTCTCATACACATTATGGCATATATAATAGAATCCACTGTCAAAGCATATGGTATTCTACTCATATGGTCTCTCTCTTGAGGAGTTGTCGGACAATCCTTCTTGGAGAGCGAAATTTCATGGCCTATCGGAAGATAACCCTTCTTGGAATTCTCCATGCTGAATCATTTTAGCACAGTATCAATGTATGTAGACTGGGATAATTCAAGCAACCTTTTAGATCTATCTCTATAGATCTTCATCCCTAGGATGAAGGATGCTTCTCCCAAGTTCTTTATGGATAATTGAGACGACAGCCAAACCTTTATTCCCTATAATGTAGGGATGTCATTCTCGATTAAGAGAATGTCATCTATATACAGTACAAGAAATACAACAACAGAACTGTTAGCCCATTTATACATGCAGGGTTCTTCTCCATTCTTAATGAAGTCGTACATTCTGATTACTTTATCAAAATGCATATTCCAACTCTGTGATACCTACTTCAATCCATAGATGGATCTTTGAAGCTTGCATACCTTAGACTCGTATGTGGATGTGAAACCCTCAGGCTGTATCATGTACACCTCTTCATCTAGCTCTTTATTTAGAAAAGCTGTTTTCACATTCATTTGCCAGATCTCATAGTCTAGGTATGCCGCTATCGCAAGTATGATCCAAATAGATTTAAGCATTGCCACTGAGAAAAACATCTCATCATAGTCAATACCATAACACTAATGATATCCCTTAGCAACCAGACAGGCTTTATAGGTCTCCATCTTTCCGTCTGTGTCCCTTTTTCTTTTGAAAATTTACTTACATCCAATGGTCAGGTGGATCAACCAATGTCCATACACTATTGACTTTAATATACTTCATTTTGGATTTCATGACTTCTAGCCACTTATCGGAGTCAGACCTCTGCATGGCATCCATATAGGTGATCGAAACCGCATCATTTTCATCAAGTTCGATAGGATCACCATCTCGGACCAACAAACCATAGTATCTATCCGGTTGATGCGATACTCTACCAAATCTTCTTGGTGCCACTTCAATAGGCTCTGGGTTTGATCTTATCAAATCTAGTTCTTCATATTCACTAGAATGTGTCGGTTCTTCCACCTATCGAACTTCATTAAGTTCAACATTATAGACAACTATTCCTTCACTAAGAAACTCTTTTTCTAAAAAGACTGCTCTATTGCTGACGAACACCTTTTGTTCTTCAGCAAGGTAGAAGTAATAACTCCTAGTTTTCTTGGGGTATCCTATGAACAAGTATTTATCGAACCTAGATCCAAGCCTTTTCGACTGCTAATGTTTAACATAGGCCGAACATCCCCTAACCCTAAAATGAAAGAGTGTTGACTTACGCCCAGTCCATATCTCATATGGAGTATTTGCAATAGACTTGCTCAGAATATTATTCAAAATAAAATAGGCAGTCTCTAGTACATAACCCCAAAATGAAATCGGCAGACTTGTAAACCCCATCATGGACCGAACCATGTCCAACAGGGTTTGGTTCCTCCTTTCAAATACACCATTATGCTATGGTATTTCAGGAGGGGTCCATTGTGAGAAAATCTCATTCTCTCCTAGATATGTCAAAATTTTGTTGGAAAGGTATTCTCCTCCTTGGTTAGATCGAAGAGTTTTAATACTCTTTTCAAGTTATTTTTCTACCTCATTTTGATATCGTTTGAATATTTCAAACGAATCAGATTTATTCTTCATAAGATAGACGTACCCATACCTAGATAGATCATTAGTAAATGTAATGAAGTAGTAATACCCACCTCTAGCACATGTGTTTATAGGCCCACATACATCAGTATGTATTAGATCCAGAAGCTCAGTGGCCCATTCATCTTTTTCAGTAAAAGATGATTTGGTCATCTTTTCAAAAAGGCAGGACTCACAGATATTTAATGATTCACAATCATCAATATCAAGGATATGCTCCTTGACTAACCTGTTGATCCTATTCTTGTTTATATGACTGAGCCTATAGTATCTAAGATAAGCATTAGTGACATTATCTAGTTTTGGTCATTTATTCGACGTGTACATTACACTAATAGACTGTGATATAATATAAATGATATTTTTCAATTATCCTTATAGTACTGTAATATCATTCATAATGATATTACAATAATTTTTTTTATTGATAAATAATAACCATGGGCCAATAGCCCAATAGATATTATATTCATCATAAAAGATGGATAATAGTGACAGTCACTTAAAATGATACTATTATTTTTGAAACATAGTTCAAGAGTTTCCAATGCTAGGACTGAAACTTAACTTTTATTTTTGACATTAAGAAATCTATCACCATTCTCAAATTTTTTATCAATTTGAAGTCCACTCAATGAATTGTATATATGAATTGGACTTTCGGTATCTAGTACCCAAGTAGATGTGTTATATATGGAGAAATTGCAAGGTATTATCATATAACAGCTTTGACCAGCAACCACTTGCTGATTTCTCCTATTCAGCCTATTTGAGTTAAGAGGATCATTCCTCTTTGGATCTATCTTATTAGGGTCAACACTAGACTCCTTGTTCTTAGGTCCTAAATGCTTACCACTATCCAATAGTGAATGGAGTGGACTTATTCTAGCCATTCTATTTATCTAAAAGAAAAATATGAAACCTAATAAGTACTTGAATAAATTTAAATCCTAAAGATTTGGACTTTAGTCTAAAGGATCTCTCGCTATTTTTAACGAATTGGTAGCCTCTACCTTCAATTCAAGAAATTACATTAACTTCTTAGTGGGTACTGAAATCCACATAGACTACAGACGGATCCAAGAAAAGCTCTGGCTAACCCATGTGCATCTATAGGTAGGTTCATAATCAATTATTTTTTAAATAATTTTTAGTATTTAGATTTTGCCCCAGATACCAAATCAGTAGGCTATGGTCTCCACTGAAAAAGTCTGGTTAGGTCCAACCATTAATATGATTAACTTCAGTACATCAAACTAATGATAATCAAGCCCGAAGAAAGCTCTGGCTAACCTGATCACCATTAAGAGAGTGCGACCTAATCATCATATGATGGATAGTAATTTTAATATCCAAATAAACATCATGTGTAAGGAACCTCCAATGTCCACCTAAAAAATTAGACTCATTACTATTCATCTTAATGGGAGGCAATGACTTGGTTATCTTCATAACTTAGTCAGTTTAAGAACGTAATAATTTAGAGGATTTAGGTTACTTATGATTTAAGGGTAGAAAGAACATGGATTAAATTTCTCCTACTAACTTCATCAAGTCAAGTCCTCCCACTGACTTCACTAAGTCAATAGGTTAGGACTAGGATCAATTTAGGTCCATGAGCACCTTATTTAATCTTACTGATTGAAATCAGTCAAACTGATTCCTAATGACATGAGTCAGTCCGAATTACCAAGTGATCTAATCAATTCCAATCAACCATATCGGTCAGGTGAGTGAGATTAGTGGAAGGGATATGCCATTAACTCATCAAAGATTAAATCAGTGTGAGTAGCTCTCAATTAAAAATTACTGATCTAGACTGCCAAACTTATCTTAGACACCAATCGATTAATTAGATTTAATCTAATCAACCTAGCAATTTCGGACTTAACCGCATAGTCATGAATTAAGTCAAGTTTGGTCTTATTAAAGACATGGACTTATCCAACTATAACTATTGGAGTTGATTCTAGAATGTCCTTGACCTAATCTAATACAATACTTAGTTAGATTTGATCAATTACTTTATATTAATCTATTTTTTAACTAATCTTAGGTCTAACCAAATTAATAGACCTAATTCATCTAACCCTTTAACCGACAGTCTTATACCTTTGTCTTAGGATCTTAATTCACAATTCTAGACCCTATGAACAATACTTAATTTTTTTAATTAAGTTTTGGACTGATGGGTTGGGGTTCAATATTTCAAAAATAATTTTTAAATTTTGAAAGGTTCATTATAATTTAGCATTATTCACCAAATGAGTCGACTAACTTTAAAATTGAATCGGCTTAATTCACAAACAATACTAGTTGTAGGATTTAATCTGAAACTATGTACACTACATAATACTAAATCATGAATCAAACTTTAGATCCTATCTAAACATGCATTCATGATAAAAAATTAGATTAAAGCCTAATTTAATATATCATAAAAAATTAGATCTAATCTAAAAATTTTATGATCAACTATAAGATCAAGCACGTACAAGGATAATTTTTGCACTATAGAGGGTAAACCCTACAGCAGGACAAATTGTAGTCCATGTGATCTTAATTTTAATTTTTAGATCTAATTAATTAAAATATTAGATTAATATTTAGATTAAATTTAAATTATTAATCTAATCATCCAAGCATATAATGTTTAGTAAATCTACACTCTGATACCATTTGAAAGGATGCGGTGCAAGGTTTGCAGTGCTACTTTCAAAATTTTTTTCAAAAATAGTTAAAATATAGTAAAAAATTAATTAATTTAATTAATTAATTTTTAATCATATTAGAATATTAAGTCCTATACTAAGGATCTAAATACAATATGCATGCATTCATATAGATCTGAAAATAAAACTATGCAGCAAACTCTTTACTACATCTATCTATTCAAAATACAATACCTTTTTGCGAATAGCTGATCACTGCAATCTGAATCCACTAGATAATGTTCTGATGTTGCACCACAACTACACATATGTTCGGCCTCTATGGTTGGTCCACTGGAGCTCCTGATCCCGATCAGCCCCATTGGAGTGCTAGCTCCTCATTGGGGCCTTCAATGGCTGATCACGATCGATCCAATCCATCATATATTTTTAATTTTTCAGATCCTTCAAAAAATTAGAACATAAATACTAGAGGATGATGAAGAGGTGTTTCAAATTTGGTGGTGATTCGAAGCTCACAGCACTCGATCTCTCCACCCAAACCCAGATTCCCAAATCTAGGGTTTCACTCGGCCCAAAAATCCTGACACACTGAAAATCCTATCATGCCCTCTTTGTATGGAGTTTTTTATGAAATAAGTTTTTATGAAAATATGACTTCTAAATCTATAAACCCTATTTAGATTATATCTAAAAATTAAGTATCCTTGGAGGTGAAAATCAGAAGAGAAGAAAGGCATGAGGGAAAAGTAAAGTGCTATAGGACCCTACTTACCTTCACTCAAAGATTTTGATCACCCAAAAATAATGTCCAATCACTTTAAAATTTTTACCACATAATTTTATCCCCTTTTTATGCATGCACAAAAATTCTCATTATTTATTGATGTGAATACCATAGAAAAAATGCATGGAAAAGAGAAAAGAGTCGAGTGGTTGGGAGGTTTTAACCACTCACTTGATTTCAAAAATCAAGTGAGCCTCTTATCCTTATCCAATGCCCCCTCTCATGTATTTAACACATAGAAAGACTCTTCTTCTATATGCACACATTGTTCTTTCTGTAAAAAAAATTTGACAAACAAAAGGAAGGGCATGGGAAGCAGATAAGGTTGGATTGGTTCCAACCTCCAACAAATAGAGTTGAATTCAAAACTCAACTTACTTTGAACCGGTCCAACCCTTAGACCAGATCAAAAGTAGATAAGAGAGGGGGTGCAAAAATCTTTTGGATGATAGAAAAGTTACATACAAAATTTTGGGCATGGAACAAGAGTGGAAAATTCAAAAATGGTGGGCGCATGGGAGAGTTTGAATTCAAACTTCATTTGACTTGGTCCTAACTGGTTTCACCCAAACCAATTAATCTAGACCCAATTAGATCAGGTCAAATCCAACCAAATTAGGCTTAGCCTAATTCAATAAAATTCTAATTAAATTAGAAATTAATTAGATTCAAATTCTGATCAAATTAGGATCAAAACTCCCATAGCGATTAGGTCATCTCATGACCTGATCGGGTCAAACCCAATCGAATCAAATTCAATCAGACTTGATCAAATCCTCATTACTCAATCAAATTGATCTAATCAACAATTGAATTGCTAATTAATTCTCTAAAAAATATCTGAGTCCAAATCAGATGGGTTACTAGATAAAAAAGTCTCATCAACATGAAACTTTTGAAGAGTCCTAAACCAATGGAACTCTTGAACCTAGTGTCCCAAACGAATTGAACTCCCGATCATAGAGTCCCAGATTAGTGAAACTCTTAATTAGAGAGTTCCAAATGAGTAGGACTCAGAGTTTCAGTCTATTAGGACTCTTGGTCACAGTGTCCTAATCTAGTGGGACTCTTGACCATAGAGTTCCAATCTAGTGGAACTCTTGGCCACAGAGTCCTTGGTCATTAGAACTCTTGATCAGAGAGTCCCGGACATAAAAGTCTTAGAGTCTCAGTCCAATAGGACTCTTGACCATAGAGTCTTAGATCATCAAGAGTCAATATCAACCATCAGATCAGATAGAAACTCCTATTGTGCGTAACCCCATAGGTTCGAATTCTAAGCCGATAGCATAGAAACTAATTTTCTGTACCAATCGATATGACCATTTAGTAATGGTATCCGATATTCAAATAAATCGAATAATTATAATGCAATGTTGATGAACCTATAGTGTATGGTTACCGTATAATTCATCCTCTTGACCTCAATGCTCAAAGGATGATTTAGAGTTTACTATCAATCATAAAATTCATCCATAATATATTTCAAAATTTAGCATCCATCATATAGACTACCCTGATCGAGGATTTGCTAAATTAAAATACAGTGATACACTTGCTCCAATACTTGGAGGGGTCAATCCTATCTTGACTTACACACCGATAAGTCAAGTACTTGACTGCACCTAGTAGCCTTCCATCACTGAATTAGAAATTCAGATAATCCGGTACCTAAGTGCAGTGAGTTGCTTACAGGTCATCTTAGTGATCTCAGATCTAAGGAATACTCATACCCATATCCTTCATGAGCAACTCTTGACAGTAGAGAGCTCCATAGTTAGATCACATTCAGTAAAATATATTCCTACACTTCACTTGCATGCCATAATAGTATCTTCATACTTCTTGGTTAAGAGGACAACCAACACTTATGGCACACAATGATCTACACTCAATACGTTGTCGTCCTGGATAACAACGAATCATTTAGTCGCAAATATGTTTGAGGATTAAATGACAAATCTTTCTTTGTTGAGTCTCAATAGTCCTGAGGACTTCATCACCGAAGAGTTCATTATAGAAAGATGTACAAAGTGATGAGTATGCCAAAAGAATAATTTTATTCATTAATAATTTAAGTATAATTATTTTAGCTCAACCATCTACAACCTAGATGATTAACTTTAGGATACGTTTTCCAATAATTCTTTCCTTCATTGAGGATAATGAAAATAAAGTTGGAAGAGAAGGATAAATAAAAAAATTTTAAAATCCTCAAGTATGATAATAATTAGTTTTATGTACCTGATTTCATGTTGATTTAAAATTTTTCAGGCATTTTAATTGATGCTTGATTAATGGTCTAGAGAACTTTTGAAATACTAAGAATCCAATTATTAAAAAAATTCAATAAATGGTCAGGTCTAGAACAAGAATAAATTTTTGAGTGATTCTAAAATCTTCTTCTAATATATATTCAATGAAGAATCTACTTTATGTAGATATGAGTGAAAAAAATTATTATTATAAAAAAAAAGAAGAATAAAAAGCAAGTTCTAAATATTGATCTTCCATCGAGTAACCGGATCCTGTTGCCCAAGCAAGCAATGTTATTCGCGTAAAAAATTGGACAATGTAAAATGGCTTGTTATATAGTTAGTTTTAACCTATAACCTATTTGACTTGAGTCAGTAAGCTCGAGGAATGTTCTACATCTAGTATCTTAAAGCCAACTGGTTTAGAAGTCATTAATTCAAAGCTCATTATAAGGATAAAATAGAAAGCTTAAGAGGTTAAAATATTGCACTAGCTATAAAAAATAAAATAAAATAAAAATTTTAGTCCATACTAAAGATAGAGGATTTAAAAAATAAAGATAGAAAATTGATCAAAAAAAAATTCTAAAATTTTATGTTCTTTACTTAACCATGATTTGGGATGAAATTAATAATCTAATGATGTATTTTTTAAATCTCTAACTAGGTATCAACTAACTTTAAGGTGTCCTGAAGAAATTTTCATATCTTATCGAGTCGATACACATCTTTATTTTTTTTAACTCGAGGATAAGTAAAACTCAAGTTGAAGGGTATGATAATTATTATAAATTACTAAATAATAGCATTTAAATTATATATTAATAGATATTTATTTTTAAAAATTAATATTTTTATTAGTATTTTGTAGTAGAAAAGCCCATCAATGTGAAGAGCTTGATTTATGAATTCTAATGAAATAAATTTCACTCAAATCAGAGCTAAAATTAAAAAGATATGAAGTCCAAAGTTTAAAATAAAAGAAAAAGACCAGTGCATGGTGGATTGATCGGTCGATCCATGGAATGGGTGTGGACCACCCAGCTCAGTAGGCGTGATGAATCAAAGAGTGACACGTGGTGGACTTGAACCCTTAAGGGGTTTACAAAAAAAATCACAAGGCGTACAGGGGCATTTCAATCATTTAATTCGGCATGGCAGGTGGTGATTGGTTGTGATCTTTGAGAATCCAGGTCCATGGTGGTCTATGGTTATAGGGATGCATGATCGGATGGCTCTCAGTAAAGCCAATTAGCATCCAATGGTTGTCAATGAATCCTAGTTTGATTAGGTTATAGGCTTCATCTAAGTGCGATCCAAAGGCAAAAGTTCATCTAGACAAAGATCTGATGGCTAGAATTAAATCCGGGCATTGATCTAAGGGTTTGTAGCTGATTTTTTATAGATTATGGATCGTTTGATCATAAATCAACAATTAGAATTTATCAAGATGTTTGATTTCGATCCAAACTCAGTTTTTTACTCCAAAAATAGCTCTGAAGACTCTGTTTCCTCCTTTATTTAAACACCCTTACATCCATAGCCTGAGAACAAGTTTTCTACACCAAAAACAAAGAAAAAAATAGAGTTTCTTCTCTTTTTTTCTCTCTTCTCCTCTTTCTTTCTTCCTTCTTTCTTCTTCTAACCTTCAATTAAAAGAGTTCTGAAGATGCTGGAAGCGAGTAGATCATCAACCATGCATGGCTAAGAAGCTGAATTCTGAAAGAGTAGATGAAATCTTCTGACATGGATTGTAATTTTTTTCTTAATATTTTGTAATTACTTTTTATGCAAATATATTCTCTTGCTTAGTTTTTAATAAAATTTATCTTTTTATGCATGAGATCCTGATTACTTGACGTGCTATTTATTGATTAAAGATCTAAATAAATTATATTCATTACAATGAATTGTGATCAATAGATACAGTCCATACTTAATTTAATAATTTATTTTAGAGAATAATCATTAAAAGCCATGTACTTAATTTTTAAGAATTAAAGTATTGAATAGTTTATGATTTCATAGAGATGAATTATTATCAAGAGATATAATTCATACTCTAAAAAGATAAATTATAATCATAACTAAATTCTTAAAAATAATAATTTTTTATATTAAAAAGAATTACCACAATCATGCAGAAGATGGATTCAAAATTTCAAAATAATTTTCATTAGTTCAAAAATCCTAATTAATTTAGTATTTTTTTTTATTTTAATTTGTTAAACTCTCAATTTACTCTTTTTAATCTACTTATTTAAATTTTTACTTAAAAATTAAATTTAAAATTTTATTTTTAATTAAAATTGAACGTAACTTAGCCTTCAATTTTTATGAAAATTGACATCCGACTCACCACTATCCTAAATATTAAAATTAGGACTAATTTTTATTTATTACTTTAACGATAAGCAGTCATCCTATATCTTTTTTTTCATGATTTATGCTAGTGGTTCGGCCTCCACCTACTTGATGAAGTAATCGATAGTAGCCACTAAAATTTTTTTTTATCCGATTGCCATGGGGAGCGGTCCAAGAATATCCATCCCTCAAATGGCAAAAGGCCAAGAAGCTATAATAGATATGAGTTCAATAGCTGGTTGATGTTGGATGTTTGCATGCCTTTGGCACTGATCGCATTTGTTGACAAGATCAGCGAAGTCCTTTTGTATAGTTGGCCAATAATATCCCTGTCAGATAACTTTATATATCAAGGATCTGCCCCCTAAGTAGTTGCCATAGATTCTTTTATGGACTTCTTAGAGAGCATAGTCAGCTTCTAAGGGCCTTGGACATCGAAGTAGTGAAAAAGAGAATGACCTTTTTGAAGGAAAATCCTAATTTTTTGAATCAGGTTCGTTCAGATCTGATCGGATCAAGAGATAAATTTCAAAAATTTTTCTTTTTCAGCTAGATCAGATCTGAGATATTTTAGATCTAATCTTTATTATTTTAATAATTAAAATAAATTTAAATAAATTAAATCAAATTTAATTTACCTTAATGTAGGGTAATCCTATTACCCGTTGATGATCCTGTAAGCAGCGAAAGGTTCTGGATCTAGCCACGCAAGTGCCTGGCCTCTACCGATATCTACTTGGGTTAGATCTGGAGATCCTCTTCTTCTCTATCATGTCTTCAAAAATTAGATCTGGATCTGATTTGAAGGATCTTCAAAATATCTTTCGAAGATCAGCAGTTGTCCTTTGCAGCAGCGCAGCCTTCTAGCTTTCTGTCGCCTTTCTCTCATCTGGATTGCACCAACCAAGATCCTAAACCACTTTGGGCGTGGAGAGAAAAGGGAGAAGATGGGCTTGGCATGGAGGAGGAGGAGAGAATCAGCCTTGGGGCATGGAAATTTTCAATGCTCTTTGGGTTGGGCGCAGGGTCTTATTTATAGACTATGCGTGATCCAACTACTCTTCTTCCCAACCAATCACAACCCTTTGTGAAATTAGATCTAAATCTGATTGGTGAAAATAGAGTCCCTTGGATTCCTCCTTAGATGGCACCTAAGACCAGTCAAACTTGGTTCTTAGGAGAAGTCTAATTGAAATCCAAAAAGAAGATGGAGTTCCTATCCAACAAGGACTCCTGGGCGCCTCCTGCTTGGGCACACGCCAAGGGTGGCGTGCACCCTCCTCCTTGCCAGGTTCTGACAGAGGGACAAGCCCCCACCAGCTCTCCAATAGGTGCATGACACGTGGACAGAAGTCAAAGTATTAATGGTCAACATTTGACCAATCAAAGGTCAACTTTTGACCAAAGTCAAAAGACGAGAAATGGCAGATGACCAAAAATGGCAGGTATTGTCTTACAAAATAAGACATTACCTACCATTTTTGGTCACCTGCCATTTCTTGTTCTTTGACTTTGGTCAAAAGTCTACCTTTGACTGGTCAAATGTTGACCATTGACCCTTTGACTTTTGACCACATATCATGCACCTATTGGAGAGCTGGTGGGGGCTTGTTCCCCTGCCAGAACTTGGCAAGGAGAAGGGCGCACGCCAAGGGTGGCGTGAGCCCAAGTAGGAGGCGCCTAGGAGTCCTTGTTGGACAAGAACTCCACCTCCCTTTTGGATTCCAATTCAGAGTTCTACTAAGAATCCAGTTTGACTGGTCTTAGGCACCCTCTAAGGAGGAATCCAGGGGTCTCTATTTCCAACCAATCAGATTTAGATCTGATTTCACAAAGGGTTGTGATTGGTTGAGAGGAAGAGGAGTTGGATCACAAGAGGTCTATAAATAAGACCCTGCGCCCAACCCTAATTCTAAGTCTTAGTGAATCTATTAGATACGCCCCAAGGCTGCCTCTCCCCTCCTTCTCCATGCCATAGTCTCTTCTCCCTTGCTCTCCACGTCCAAAAGGTGTTTTGGACTTGGTTTGGTGCGATTCAGATCAAGGAAAGGCGATCAAAAGCAAGAAGGCTGCGCTGCTGCTGCAAAAGGACGACTGCAGATCTTCAAAAGAGTTTTGAAGATCCTCCAGATCAGATCCAGATCTAATTTTTGGAGGTGTGATAGAGAAGAAGAGGATCTCCAGATCCAACCCGAGTGGATACCGGTAGAGGCCAGGCGCTTGCGTGGCTAAGATCCAGAACCTTCCGCTGCAATCAGGATCATCTACAGGGTAATAGGATTACCCAAATCAGGTAAATTAAATTTGATTTAATTTATCTTATTTTATTTTATTTATTAAAATAATAAGAATCAGATCTGAAACATATCAAGATCTGATTGAGATCAAGAGAAAAATTTTTGAAATATATCTCTTGATCTGATCAGATCTGGAACGAACCTGGACCGGGAAATCAGGATTTCCCTTCAACTGGTATCAGAGCCATGGTTCTAAATTATTTAGATCTGATTTTTTAATTTTATTTTAATTAGAAAATAAAGTGATTTCAGATGTCACATGAGATGTGATCAGATCTGAAATCAGAAAAAATTAAAATTAAATGATTTGGATCTAAGAACATGAAGATATGCATGACTAGTTCTAGAATAGAATAGTTCTATAGAATAGTTTTGCATGTCTTTGATTTAATCTGATTAAATCATATTTTAGATCTTCTTATTTACTATTTTTTGATATTATAAGTGTTATAATAACATCTGATAAATAGCAAATAAAAATTATTTAATTTTAAATATCATATGAGATATGATTAGATGCATGTCTAGACTAGTTGTAGAATAGTTCTACATAATTGTCTAGATTAGAATTTATTTTGATTAGATCAATTTAAATCTAATTTTTTAGATTATTATGAGATAATTTAGATCTGAAAACATGCATGATTTGATACATGAGATGTATGCAAAATATGCCATGATTAGATCTAAATTTGTATATGAGATATATGATATAGATCTATAAACTGTTTTGTAGTATTACATGTTCCTGATTAAGGCGTTCCTCTTGGCCGTCCGGTCATAAGAACGAAGAAGGGTTTAAAGGCCCTCTCTTTCCATTCGATGGGGTGTTCTTATGATGTGTAGGGGTGCTGCGTGTTCGTCCTTAATCAGAAACCCAAAACTTACTTTCTGCAAAACCCTAGATCCTGAAACCCTAGGATTTATTGTGCATATTTTGTTTATGAACCCAACTTAATTAAGAATTAAGTTTATGGAATATTAATTAGGTCTAAAATTGAGAATTTTAGATCTAAGACATATTCATAATACTGGGTTCGGGCTTGGGTAGCTCAATTAGGTCTAAGCGGTTGATCAAACCGAATCAAGAGTTGGTTAGATGGGATCAACAATGCTTAAATTGACCAGCCTAATAGGATTAAGTCTGGGTCAAGATCGAGTCACGATCAAGCAAGACCTAATTAGGCTCAGAGGTTAGAGTCTGGATTGTAGGCTAACCCAATTGGTTCTGACTCAACAATTTGGTGTCTAAGGTAAGTTTGGCACAGACGACCGACTGGTTTTTAATTGGAAGCTACTCGACCTGAATGCGTTCTTGTGCGAGTTAATGGCATATTCCTTCCACCGGTCTCACTTACCTGGCCATATCTGTTGACACAGTTCTGATCTGAGGTGGTCAATAATCCGAGCTAACCCATGCCACTAGGTTAGTCATAATTGTTATGACTAAGCCAAGTCTAGTTTAATGAGACCTGAATCAATTCTCCCTAAGAAAAGATTAAGTCCTGAGGTCTTCCACCATTGTAGATGTGCGGGCCCTTCCCGGGGTTGATTGTTCTCGGCTGGATACAGTGGCTCAGTTGCACCGGGAAGACGCAACCATGTCTATTAGGCATTGGATGCTATGGGCTGGAGGATGAGTTGGGCTCAATATTCTGGATACGGTGAGAGACCCAATTAGGAACCCAGTCTATGCAAATGGTGGGTCTGACTTAACTAAGGAGTGGATCAATATTCCGGATACGGTGAGATTCATGAATTAGAGACCAAGTTTGGGTGCACCATGATTAGAGAATCATTGAACAAGAGTTGTTCACTCATTGGCTAACCCATCACCAATAACTGTTAGGTGAGGTGATGAGTCAGTTGGTGAGACCGCACCACCCACTAGAAATCATTCAATCGTGGAGATTTTCGCATCTCTACAGAGGGAGTGTAGGGATCCGAGAAAATAGTGGGAGCTAATTTGTTTAAAAATAAAATCCCTAAACAAATTGGTCAAGTCAAAATTACAGTATCTAACTAGAATCTTTGACTCTCTACAGGAAAATGTCTGCGTCCAACCCATTGGCACGTATCCTAGACACACATAGACTGACTGGACCCAATTATAAAGATTGGCTCAGGAACTACAAAATTGTTTTGGGTTCAGAGAAGTTAACCACATGTTTTGGACCAGGACCCTCCCACCTTACCAGCTCGTCCATCCACTGAACAGAGAGCGTCTCTGGAAAAATGGATTGACGAAGATAATAAGGCCAGATATTACATGTTGGGCTCGATGTCTGATGAGCTCCAGCGCCAACATGAAGATATCGGGACTGCTCGCCAAATGTTGGCTCACCTGCAGGAGATGTTTGGTGAACAGAGTCGCGCAGCCAAATATCAAGTCACGAAATGACTTTTTAAGGCTAAGATGCGTGATGGGCAGTCAGTCCAAGATCACTGTCTGACAATGATCAAGGACATGGAAGAGCTTGAGAAGCTCGGTGTGAAGTTGGACTTGGACCTGCAGAACGATATTATTCTGCAATCCTTGACTGATGCATATGGGCAATTCATCATGAATTACCACATGCATAAACTTCAAAATTCCTTGGCCGAGTTGATGAATATGCTGGTTACCGCTGAGCTTTCTATGAAAGGTTCTAAAGGCTCAGTTCTTGCTATGGAACGGACTTCTTCCAAAAGAAAGTCTTATGGAAAGAAAAGAAGTCTGTGAAAAAGCAAAAGGTGGAAGGATCAAAGAAGAAGAAGGCAGAACCGAAGAAGAAGGTCGATGGCAAAGGAAAGTGTTTCCATTGCAACAGCGACGGCCATTGGAAGCGGAACTGCCCTACTTACCTGGCCACCCTGAAGAACAAGAAGGAAGGTCCTTCTGGAGGTATGCTCGTTATTGAGTCTAACCTTACGGTTTCTTCTGCATCCAGTTGGGTGCTTGACTCTGGTTCTAGTGCTCATCTGTGCACTTCTATGCAGGGTCTTGAGGATAGCAGGAGGCTGAGGGATGGAGACATGATCCTACGCGTCGGTAATGGAGCAAGAGTTGCTGCAGTAGCCGTGGGAACATACCCTCTTCGATTACCATCTGGTTTAGACTTAGTTTTAAAAGACTGTTATTATGTGCCTGCAGCTAGCAGGAATTTGATTTCTGTTTCATGCTTAGCACAAGAAGGTTATGTGATCACCTTCTTTAAGGACCATTGTAACATTCTTTATGAAAGAAATAAAATTGCAAATGGTTTCCTTATTAATGGTCTTTATCAGTTGCATATTGATGTACCTATTTTAACTATCGAGCAAAACGTGAATGCCAAACGACCTAGGGATAGTCCAAACGACAGATATCTATGGCACCTGAGATTAGGTCATATAGCAGAAGATAGGATTAACAAATTGGAGAAAAATGGGCTATTGAGTCCATTGACTTTTGAGTCATATCCAACTTGTGAATCTTGTCTTCAAGGCAAAATGACTAAACTCCCTTTTGTTGGACATGGGGAGAGGGCCACAGATCTCCTTGCCCTAGTACATACTGATGTGTGCGGCCCATTTCGATGTGCCGGCTAGAGGCAATTTTGTCTACTTCATTACCTTTACCGATGATCTGTCTAGGTATGGGTATGTGTATCTTATGAGACACAAGTCTGAAGCCTTTGAAAAGTTCAAAGAATTCAGACATGAAGTAGAAAAACAAACTGGAAAACCCATTAAGGTTCTTCGATCAGATCGAGGAGGTGAATACCTTAGCCGGGAATTCCTAGACTATCTTAAGGAAAATGGCATAGTCTCTCAATGGACTCCACCAGGAACACCTCAACTCAACGGGGTTTCAGAACGGAGAAATCGGACTCTATTGGATATGGTTCGATCCATGATGAGCTTCACAGACCTCCCTGATTTTCTTTGGGGACATTCATTATTAACTTCAATCTATTTACTGAATAGGGTTCCCTCTAAAACCGTTCCTACCACACCGTATGAGATATGGCACGGTAAGAAACCAAGTCTGAGTCATCTCAGAATTTGGGGTTGTCCGGCTTCATGTCAAAAGACAACAAGCGGACAAGTTAGAGTTTAGGTCCTTTAGAGCTCGATTCATAGGATATCCTAAAGAGTCATTAGGATACTATTTCTACATTCCAGAAGACCACAATGTGATTGTGAGTCGACATGCCATATTTCTTGAAAAATAGTTTATTCAAGATAGTGGCATTGGAAAGCAGATTAAGCTTGATGAGAAAGTCTCACAAGCAGAAACGAGCTAAGGACCAAGTGGAACCAAATCAGGTTGAGCCAATAAGAACACTACCTCCTCCACCTCGTAGATCGGAAAGAGTTTCCCGTCCCCCTGAAAGATACTTAGGTATTATTTCAGAGGATGTAGAGGAAATGTTCCTCATAGGTAATGGTGCTCATGGTGATGATCCCAAAACCTACAACGAGGCGATATCAGATATCGACTCCGAGAAATGGCTTGAGGCAATGAAGTCAGAAGATTCGACTCGATGCACTCAAACCAAGTCTGGACCTTGGTAGATCCACCAGAAGGTATAGTACCTATTGGGTGTAAATGGATCTTCAAGAGAAAGATTGGTGCAGATGGGAATGTGGAGACATTCAAGGCTAGACTGGTGGCAAAAGGTTATAGTCAACGTGAAGGCATTGACTATCAGGATACCTTTTCCCCGGTAGCTATGCTAAAATCCATCCGCACATTGCTTGCCTGTTGCAGCCTATTTCGATTATGAAATATGGCAAATGGACGTGAAAACGGCATTCCTAAATGGATATCTTGAGGAAGATATCTATATGGAACAGCCGCTAGGTTTCACATCCAGTGTGATACTGATCACAAGGTTTGCAAGCTGCAAAGGTCCATATATGGACTTAAGCAAGCATCTCGGAGCTGGAACACTCGTTTCAATGATGTGATCAAAAAGTTTGGTTTCATCAAAAATGAAGAGGAACCATGTGTTTTCAAAAGGGTCAGTGGGAGCGCTGTTGTCTTCCTCGTATTGTACGTGGATGACATCCTCCTTATTGGGAATGATATTCCCATGTTGACATCAGTCAAGATGTGGTTGTCCAAGGAATTCTCCATGAAAGACCTAGGTGAAGCATCCTTTATTCTAGGAATTAAGGTCTATAGGGATAGACCGAATAGGATGCTAGGACTTTCACAGAAGATGTACATAGAGGAAGTACTAAAGAGGTTTAGTATGGAAAACTCTAAGAGGGGATTAATACCCTTCAGACATGGTATTCATCTTTCCAAGAAGATGTGCCCCAGCACACCTGAGGAAATAGAACGCATGAGCAAGATCCCTTATGCTTCTGCAATAGGGAGCCTCATGTATGCCATGCTATGTACACGACCTGATATAGCCCATGCTGTGAGTGTCACAAGCAGATATCAGTCAAATCCAGGTGAAGAACACTGGACTTCTGTGAAATGTATCCTTAAGTACTTGAGAAGAACTAAGGATATGATGTTGGTCTTTGGTAATGGAGAACTCCAAGTTCAGGGATACACAGACTCGGACTTCATGTCCGATATAGATGATCGAAAGTCGACATCTGGAAGTCTGTTTGTGTGCAATGGTGGAGCTGTCAGCTGGAAGAGTTCCAAGCAAACTGTGATAGCAGATTCCACCATGGAAGCAGAATATATAGCTGCATCAGAGGCTGCAAAGGAAGCATTCTGGTACAAGAAGTTTGCTGCAGAAATTGGAGTAATGCCATCAGATGCCATTCCTCTTTACTGCGACAACAATGGCGCCATAGCCCTTGCTAAGGAGCCGAGGTCTCACCAGAAGTCCAAGCACATTGAGCGGCGATATCATCTCATCCGCGATTACCTTGAGAAAGGTTACGTTGAGGTCAAGAGAGTCAACTCCGCAGATAATGTGGCAGACCCACTTACAAAGCCGTTGGGCCAGCAGAAGATCGAAGCCCACCTTGAGAAGATGGGACTTAGACTTGTAGCCAATTGGCTTTAGGACAAGTGGGAGATTGTTAGATATATGTGCCCTAGAAGCCAGAATTGGCTGACACTTGTAATACACTTCTAGGGGCAAAATTGTAATTTTGACTATAATTAATGAAATGGGTTATTTTCTATCACACATGTGTATTTAGTGTCTGTGATACATCCTTTGAGTTAATGGTAATGATAATTCATATTTTCAAGAGTTGAAAATTTAAGACATGAATAATCATTATTAACTCATAAACAGCTCCCGACCATAGGATCATCACGAGGATGGTGATTGATCCGGAAGGTTGGTGTACGATCGCTTCTCTTTAGTAGATGAGTCTTGAGTCTACGGTGTGGAGACACCGGAGCGAGAGTACAGGTACTCGTTAGAGAACGAGGGCACTGAGCGTGACCACCTCGAGTAGTCATTAGGGAAGTCTACCTTCTCGTCAATGACTGACTCGATGCTGCAGTAGTGTGTCTGGTTCTTTGACCTGAGATGCATCGGCAGTTCACCTTGAGGGTGTTATAGTTTGACTACACCATTACTCGGTCTCCTAGCCATATGGAACCCTGAGGTGTATGTTGGCTATGACATGTTCATTGTAGGAACTGGATTGCATCAAGATGGGATCTATCTACCTCGGTGGTAGAGGAGTAGCCCTATGATGATCATGAGAATCAAGTCCAGAAAGCCCATGGCCATGGCAGAGTGAAATAATAGAAAGAGTTTCTATTTAGATTTTCACATTGGACTCGAATCGAATGATTACATCATATATGACAGAGACTAGGGTTTGACGAGTTTCACCTTAACCCTAATCTGATCGGGGCTCAAGATAGAAGAACTGAATCACACAGGTAGCTGCACCAAGAGGTTCGCATTCAGCTCTGATGGGTTGCCACCATATACTGCTAGGTGTCACTGGTGGATTTTGGGAGCAATTAGAATGATTTAGATGATCGATCATTCTAGCTGTTCGAATCAGAAGAGTTCTGATCCATCGAAAGGAGTTTCGATGATGTCTATGATAGAGATCATGACATATCCCATTACCATACAGAACTGAACCTAACTGGGTCACACAAACAAGGGTTTGAATCTGGTGATCATCAATTGAACTGATCTAGTTCAATTGATCTGAATGAGATTCAATTAGGTTCAAGGAAATCGTGCTAGCACTCGATTGAACCTAACGTTCTTCTTTTACTATCATAAATAAGTTGTCCTGACTGAGCCAAAGGAGTTTGTGCTCAATCAGAGGCCTTCATATGGTCTGACTGGAGGTTGTCCAAGTCAGAATAGGTTGTCTTATTTGTAAGACATTACCTGCCATTTTTGGTCACCTGCCATTTCTGTTCTTTGACTTTGGTCAAAAGTCTACCTTTGACTGGTCAAACGTTGACCATTGACCCTTTGACTTTTGACCACATGTCATGCACCTATTGGAGAGCTGGTGGGGGCCTGTCCCCCTGCCAGAACCTGGCAAGGAGAAGGGCGCACGCCAAGGGTGGCGTGAGCCCAAGTAGGAGGCGCCTAGGAGTCCTTGTTGGACAAGGACTCCACCTCCCTTTTGGATTCCAATCAGAGTTCTACTAAGAATCCAGTTTGACTGGTCTTAGGCGCCCTCTAAGGAGGAATCCAGGGGTCTCTATTCCAACCAATCAGATTTAGATCTGATTTCACAAAGGGTTGTGATTGGTTGAGAGGAAGAGGAGTTGGATCACAAGAGGTCTATAAATAAGACCCTGCGCCCAACCCTAATTCTAAGTCTTATGAATGCAATTAGATCCCATGCCCCAAGGCTGCCTCTCCCCTCCTTCTCCATGCCATAGTCTCTTCTCCCCTTGCTCTCCACGTCCAAAAGGTGTTTTGGACTTAGTTTGGTGCGATTCAGATCAAGGAAAGGCGATCAAAAGCAAGAAGGCTGCGCTGCTGCAAAAGGACGACTGCAGATCTTCAAAAGAGTTTTGAAGATCCTCCAGATCAGATCCAGATTTGATTTTTGGAGGTGTGATAGAGAAGAAGAGGATCTCCAGATCCAACCCGAGTGGATACCGGTAGAGGCCAGGCGCTTGCGTGGCTAAGATCCAGAACCTTCCGCTGCAATCAGGATCATCTACAGGGTAATAAGATTACCCAAATTAGGTAAATTGAATTTGATTTAATTTATCTTATTTTATTTTATTTATTAAAATAATAAGAATCAGATCTGAAACATATCAAGATCTGATTGAGATCAAGAGAAAAGTTTTGAAATATATCTCTTGATCTAATCAGATCTGGACGAACCTGGACCGGGAAATCAGGATTTCCCTTCAATGCCTTGAGCTTATCAAAGGTAGATTGACATTCCTCTAGATATGAATCTGCTAGGCGATGCCACTTGTCTAGTGAGCCATTGTACTTCTTTGATGGAGCTAAGAGACTTCATTTTAAGTAGTAGCTAGATCTTCTCAGGGTTGGCTTCTATTTCTCTTTGGATCATAAGAAAACTAAAAAATTTCTTGGCCATAACTCTAAAAGCGCACTTATTGGGGTTAAGCTTCATTTGATATTTGCACAGCTCCTTGAATGCCTCATCCAGGTCGGTAATATGCCTATCTGCCTTTATGCTTTTGATCAGCATATCATCAATGTAAATTTTTATATTGTAACCAATCTAGTGCTTGAAGACTTTGTTGACTAGGCACTGGTAGGTGGCATTTATATTTTTCAAACCAAAAGCATCATTTTATAGTAGTACAAATCTTTGTCGATGATAAATGCCATGTTCTCCTCATCTTCAGAGCTATTTTGATTTGATTATAGCTAAAGAAGGCATCCATAAAGCTTAATAGCCTGTGTCCTAAGGTTGCATTAATCAATCGATCAATTTTCAGTAGAGGAAAGCTATCTTTGGGGCAAGTCTTGTTGAGATCAGCAAAATTAATGCAGATTCTCTATTTTTTGCTTGCCTTTTTAACTATTATGACATTGGCTATTTAGTTTGGGTATTGTGCTTTTCTAATGAACCCTGACTTCAAAAGTTTGCTGACCCTGACTTCAAAAGTTTGTTGACTTCTTCATTTATTGCCCTTTACCCTTTTGGAGCGAAGCTTCTCTTCTTTTGCTTTACAGGTTTGTGTTTGGGATCAATATTCAGTTTGTGCATGATAATATTAGTAGAAATTCTATGCATATCTGAGGCTGACCATGCAAACACATCGACATTATTTTCAAGAAAAAAAATTAATTTTTTCTTAAGGTCGGTATTTAATCGAGCTCCTATTTGGATAGTTTTTTTGAGGTCCCTTCCTAGGAGAATGGTAATGAGTGGTTTTGCTGACTTACCTCGAATATTTCTATCCTCACTCTCAAGCTCCTGATCAAAAATTTTAGTAGGTGAATTTCTGGCTGGTTCCTTCATCTTCGATGCTATTAGAAAATATTGCCCAGCCATCATTTGATCTTCGCATATTTCTTAGATGTCTAACCTGGTTCGAAACCAAACTAGCAGGTGATAATTTGAGACTACTGGTCTAAGGGCATTAAGCCAAAGTAGGCTAAGAATGGCATTGCATGCGGATGGTATTTTGATGACTAGGAATGTAAGTTACACTATTGACTGATAGGATTCTTTTCCAATAGTAACTAGTAGTATAATTTCTCCTTCAATCATCATAGAATCACTTGAGAACCCAATTAGAGGGCTGCCAACCTATCTCAAATTACTCATCATGTTCATTTTTGAGAGGGCATCATAGAAAAATATGTCTGCTGAGCTTTCATTATCAACTAATTTTTTTTTATATCATAGTTTGCTATCATCACGAAAATGATAACATCATCATTGTGGCATGTCTGAACCCCCTGGGCATCATTATTAGAAAAAAATAATATTTTTGGTATACTATCTTTTTGGAGAAGGACTCTTGGATGCCCCCCGAGGTTCACTGCCATGTGAGATCATGTTGATGATTCCTACAGTTGGGTGATTGTGCTCAATAGCATCATCAAGTTTTTGGGATGACTCTAGGGCTTGATTTGCCTGATCTTGGACATACTTGCCAAGATATTCTCAATAAATTAGAGCCTCGATCTCATCCTTGAGTTGCCGGCATTCATTAGTGTCGCGCCCATGGTCATAGTGGAAGCGATAATACTTATTCTTATTCCTTTTGTTAGCAAGGGCCTTCATCTTATGGTGGAGATATTCCTGACTCTCTATCTCTATTAAAATCTATGATCGAGGGGCAAACAAAGAAGCATAGTTGTCGAATTTTTGGGAAGGATTCTGGAACCTTGAATTTTATCAAGGTGGTTCACTACTGCTCCCTTTGTTCCTGTGTTCTTCCTCATGGGATCACTTCTTTCCTTCTTTAATCTTCTTTTCTTTATTACTTAGCTTTTCTTCTTCCTTAGCATGAGCAAACTTTCAGATTCGGGCTAACATTTTCTCATAGTTTTTTGAAAAATTTTTGTTGAGGGAGAAGACCAAATAGTAGCTCTTGAGTCCTTGCTTTAAGGCTAACATAATGACAGACTCATTAAAATTTTTTACTTCAAGAATGGCCGCATTGAAGCAAGCTATGTACTCTCAAACAAATTCACCCTCCTGCAGCACCACGAAGAACAGACTGTTCGAGTGCTTCAGATGGAGGTGGTTGCTTCCAAAATAGGCCACGAATAGCTTGCTCAGTTGATCAAAAAAAGAAATGGACCCATGGTGGAGTCTGAAAAACCATATCCTTGTAGATTTCTTGAGGGTGATGGAGAAGGCCATGCAAAAAATGGTGTCAGACGTGTCTTGAAGCCTCATAACATCTTTATATCCCTCAAAATGATCTTGAGGATCTGTGGAACCATCAAATGGCCCTAGTGTAGGCATCTTGAATCGGGCGGAAACTGATTCATTCAAGATTTTAACAGAGAAATGGGAAGTAAAGTAGAAGTCCTTCTTACTCTGAAAAGGCCTTTCGATCTACATCTCCTTCAACTTCTTCTCAAGATCTTGAAGCTTCTACTCAAGATCTGCCTCCCACACTGGCTTTCTACTGCAGGAGGTTAATTTAGCTAAATAGGAGCGCTCTTCTTGATCAAGAAGGTACTCCTAATGGTATTCTTAGGGGGTTGGAGGTTGGCTAGTTTGTGATGCAACCTCTCGAGGAACAGACTCTTATCATTGCTTCATCGTTCACTAGAGCTATTATACAGCATTGGTAAGAGCTTGGACTTGCTGCACCAGAAAATTGAATTATTGTGAATCAATTATGGTTGGAGGATGGGATTGGACCATCTCTGGAGGGCTCCTGAAGAAGAAAGAACTAGATTCTATGCTTTCTTAACCATTTCCATCAAAATTTTGGATTTTGTCCTTCCTCTAGTGCCAATCTATTATAGTAAGACTTCGAATTCTTGAAGAGATTCATGCTGGAGAGCTAGTCAGACTGGTTCGATGCAGATCATAGGCCAACCTATAAGAAAAGTTTAAGAATCGATGGGATACCCTTCAATTTAGGAATCTTTTGATACTTAAGTCAGCTGAAGCCTTATCAATAGATAGTGAAAATGGGGATTGAAAGACAATAAGAGAGGGTTTGAGTGAGGTGATTCAATCTTCCTTCTATGAAAAAGTCAAAAATAATTTCAGTAGAGTTTTGGCTTTGTGAATCTTATGCTTTTGCTTACCTTCCAGAATGATACCCTCCTCCTCTATTTATAGAGAGGTTTGATTAGGCCTTAAGCAAAGTTTATTAGGTCGTTAATTTATTATGACTAGCTAGATTACAGTTGTTGGCCATTTGCCTTGGTGGCAATTAGCTATAATATAGCTGGAGGAGAACTGCTTAGTTGGAGTGTAGTTGGAGCTTAGTTGGCATTCAAAACATACCAAGGTTGGTAAATCACCGATCTAAATTGTATGGCAAGGTTGGTGTTTCACCGATCATGTGCATATCCTTAAAAATTATTTATTCATATATAAACTCTTATAGATTTATTATTTATATATATATTATTATAAATTATTTCTTTTTATACATTTATCGAGTTAGAGTATGTATAGATACAAAAAGAAATAGATTACACACACACACACACACACACATATATATACATACATATATATATACATACATATATATATACATATACATATATATATACATATATATATACATATATATATATACATACATATATATATATACATACACTGGAATACGATGAGGCATGCAGTGCCAAAGACCTACAAAAGAAAGTCTACATACCAAGGGTTCTCCAGTGAGGGATCCTCCAATGCTTAAATTAGTCGGAGCTTTGAACACAATGGAGAAAAAGGAAAGAATAAATTGATGGTGTGGAGTTGTGTATGTTCGTTATCTCTCTGGGGGTTTCCTTATTTACCTCTTTATATAGAAGAATCAAAGTTTATCGCATCCTTAGCCCATGGGTTATTAGAGTAGGTGTATGATTCCTCGATCGTTGGCGTCTGCTAGGTAGGCACCAACCAAGTTTGTTAGTCATGGGCATATGTTGGATGGGCACCTGTCAGGTTTGTTAGTCATAGGCATCTGTCAGACCACATTTCTATGGAGTGTTAGAAGATTTGACAGTGATCCACATGGCCAAAGGGGCAGGGTTGAGATCGAAGTTCGATGGAGGAACCATTACAGTTCTATCTGCTCAGGGCTCCACTATGGGGTCTTCTTATGTCATGAACATGATCTCAATATAGAGGCCGATTGAGCTCTATCCCAAGAGGTAGAGAGGTCTCCTTGATGTGTTGCCCCAAATCCCACTATAGGGATTTTCCTATGTCATCAGGGAAGCACTGACAAAAGGGGCAATGGATGGCTGCCCATGGGGTCAGTGGACAACCAATCAAGGGGTTGGGCAAAAGTTGATGACAGACCTCCATCTTCATCCATGGACTACCTGTTTGTTTGATGTTGTCATTATTGCACCGGTCATGCCTTGGAGTGCGGGCCCTTACGATCCCAGTCCAAGTGGGTCAACCCCACAACAATACATATAAACAAATAATTGATAAGGATGTTTATTGGAACAATACTTTAAGAATTCTTGATATAATTTAAAAAACTAAGAAAACTTTATGGTAGAAAAATTATAAATGACTTATAGAACATCAATAAATAAAAAATGATCAAATTAGGAAGTATGCGAGGTACTGTCCTAAGGCATACTTTCATCCTTCGAATAGGAAAATTTGAGAAAACCATCTTAAGATACGATCAGGATCCTTTGCCTGCGAGCATGATCGTAAAGGAGGTTAATGAAAAATTTTTCAACATCCAAAAAAATAATCATAAAAAAAAGGATTTGAAGAAAAAAATCATAAGGAAGAAAAAGAGGGGTTTAGATGGGATATATAAAATCAGATCTTGAGATGGCTCTTTTATAGCTATTTAATATGATTGTTTATAATCATTTGGACTTTTATTGACCCATTAAGGCCTTTAACAAGGAGCCAAATGGTCAAAGAATAAAAATGAGATTAAATACACATGACCATTTGAGCTTTTACTGACCCATTAAGGCCTATAATTAGAAGCCCAATAGTCATAAATTAAAAGCATGATAATGAAGAAAGTAATGGCACCATAAATATTTAAATGGTAAAATTAAAAGACAATGTTAAAATGCCTGGAGGAAAATTTTAGAAAAAATTTGATTTTTTCTTTCTGGATTCTCTCCAATAATCCCCCAAAAAGCTCTAAATTTCTTTAAAAAATTATTAAATTATATATATATATTCTATGGTACTTATACTATGCAATGGATAAGGTATCTTTACAAGACTTAACCTCACTTAATATGAATAATTTCCATCTAAAGAAATCAAAGTGAACCATGTCTTGATCTACATTTTTTTGATCCAGACTTTAACACATAGAACATAATTCTCCATTACCAGTCTATGCATTAAGGCTGGAAAAATGTGACTTGACCTACCAATCCGATCCATGTTCAACCCACCATAAGTAAGTTTGAATTTAGGCTAAATGGGTTTTGGTCATAAAGAGGTCAAGTCATTTAACTCATTTAATATTTGGATCGAATTTGGATTTTAGATATTTGATCTATTTAACCCGTTAATCCATTTAATATTCAGGTTAGATTGATTCAGATAATATGTTTAACTTGTTTAACCCATTTAAAACTTATTTAATCTATTTAAAATATACTTAACCTATTTCTGATCGATTTAATCTGACCTGTTTAATCCATTAAAAATTTATTTCACCTGTTTAACCCATTTAACCTAGTTTGGTCCGTTTAATAAATAGGCTAAGCGGGTTAGATCGGCTTACCTATTTAATAAATAGATCGAATACATGTTTGAATTTTTGATATATTTAATAAATAGATCAGATTTGGATTGATGATTTTTTTATCCAAGCCATATTAACTCGACCCATATCCGACCCGATCTGACCCAATTGCCACCCCTATTGTGCATTAGTGGCCCTATACATGTATCTTGACTTTTCATAAGAAATACTAGAGATAGCCTATATCTTATATTTGTGATCATTTACAGATATTTTTATATAGATGAGCTCCTCTAGAGATATATGTAGTGTCACATCTCAAGGAATACCTCTCAAATCACATTTAAAAATAAACTCTTCCTAACCACTGCATAGGAGCATAAATTATCATAGGGATGGTATGGAGTCTATGATTCCTATATCAAATAAACCACTTATGCTTCCTAATCAGCCAATCAGCTTGTTATTACTACATTGAACCTTCTTTAAGTGATCTCCTATTATAGGGACTAGGTTTCCACTATTGGAAGGTCTTTTATAGGCTAAACCTCATTCCCCATAATGACTTTAGTACCTTAGTCCTATTTTAACTTTTTGAATGACAGACTAATAAAAAAAATGGTCTCTATCCATAATTTTTTAGGTATATCAGAACTTGTGACATTGACTATGTTCTATAATTGTTAAGCCATATTAGAATCAATAAACTAAATAGAAGATATTCTTTATCATAGGATGCTATTCATATAAAAGAAAATAATCTCATATTGGTAATGAGTGAGACAACCAATATACTATACTTTCCAAGGACCAAAATGAGATATTGTTTCAGTAGAAGGACTTAACTATCAATTTTAAATTGTCATATGGAGAGAATACCTACAATAAAGAAGATAAGAGATATTTTTGAATACACCTTAGATTGTCGAAATAGGATTTTAAGAATTCTTGATGTAATTTTAAAAAAATAAAAAAATAAAATTAATAAAAAAATTATAAATGACTTATAGAATATCAAGAAATAAAAAATGATCAAATCCAGAAGTATGTGAGGCACTACTCTAAGGGGTATTTTCATCTCTCATGTAGAAAAATTCAAAAAACTTATCCCAAGATACGACTGAGATCCTTCGCCTACAAGCATGACCATGAAGAAGGTTGATAGAGATTCTTTCGGTACCCAGAAAAATAATCATCACAAAGAAAAATATTTGAAGAGAAAAAATCATAAAGAAGAGAGGCAAAGGCTTAGATGGGATATCTAAAAATAGGTCTCAAGATAGCCTTTTTATAGCCATCCAATATGACCATTTGGGCTTTTATTGATCTATTAAGGCATTTAATAAGGAGCTCAATGATTAGAAAATAAAAATGAGACTAAATGAACATGGCCATTTGGGCTTTTACTGACTTATTAAGGCCTATAATTAGGAGCCTAATAGTCAAAAATTAAAAGCATGATAATGAAGAGAGTAATAGCACTATAAATATTTAAATAGTAAAATTAAAAGATAATATTAAAATGCATAAAGAAAAAATTTAGGAAAATTTTGAATTTTTCTTTTTTTTTTTGGATTCTCTCCAACAGCATTCACATAGGTAGTAGAATTTTAAGGGTATATACATAATTTTAGATTTTTGTAAGGGCATACATGCAAAAAGAATATTTTACAAGGATATACATGAAAATAACAAATTTATGATGGTATTTATATATTTTTAAATATTTATAAAGATATACATGTAAAATAAAAACTATATGAAAATAGTGATTCTTGATAGAACTAGAATATGATTTTTCTCATCATCATAGTGAAGGAAACTATATAGGGTTTCTAGCTCTAGTTTCGAAACTTTTTAAAAAATTAATAGAATAAAAATTTAAAATTAATCTAATTAATTTTTAGAGCTATTGATCATATTAATAAACCCTACACTAAGGATTGAAATATGATGTACATGTATTTAAAATCTGAAATTAATTTATATGCAGTAAAATAATTTTACTATTACTACTTGTGTTCTGAACACAATACCTTGCATGAGTAGCTGAACTTTGCAATTGAATCACCATCAAGAAAGTCCTCTCATTGTGATGTAGCCACATAGGTCGTCTGGCCTCCACGGATCGTCCACATGAGGCCCTGGTCCCGATCGACTCTTTCCGAGTGCTAGCTCGACGCCAGATGCTTTGATGGTTGATTTTGATCGAATACCTTTGATCTCCCTTCATGGGCTCTTTGGATGCTCTGGATCACCAATAGAAGTAGAAGAGAGGTAGAGGAGGCTCTCCTAAAAATTTATAGGCTTAGGATACTCGTAGATCATATAATCAACCCTCAAACCCTTGGTTGAAATCTTAGGGCTGCACTCAGAAAACCCTGCACCACATTATCCCTATGGATTTTTTTTCCTTAGAGTTTTTGACTTTTCTCTCATGTAGAAGGAGGGTTCACATATGCAGAAGGAGCTCTCAATTTTCTGATTTGTGCACGGCCTAGAATCTCCTCTTTTATTTGTGCCAAACCAAGTCAATATCGTGTGGGAGAGATAAGATAAGGTGGTTGTTCATTCAAATTCAAACTCCATTTGAATTTGAATGGCAACCAACCAGGTCTTACCAAATTGGCATGAGAGAAAGGAGGTCATGCACCCTCTCTTGTGCTTGGAGAAGTTTCATAAGAAACCTTTTCTCATAGAAAAAAATGGGTGCAGGTAAGGTGAGGTGGCGCTGAAAAACTAGTCAAACTAGTCTTAATTCAATTTTATCTAATTAGACCAGGTCCAAACCAATTTGACTAGGCCTAATTAGACCAAATTAAATCTAACTTATTTAGGCTTAATTAGGCTCAATTGAATTCTAATCAAATCAGAAATTGATTAAGCCCAACCCCAAATCAAATCAGGAAATAAACTCCCTTGGCGATTAGGTCATCTCATAACCTAATCGGGTTAAACCGAACTGAATCTAATTCAATTGGACTTGATCCAAAATTCATTACTCAATCAAATTAAGATAATTAATAATTAAATTACTAATTAAATCTCTCATAAATATAGAGTCTAAATTCAGTGGATATCCGGACAATGAAGTTCCATTGAAATGAAACTCTCAATCGAAGAGTCCCAAACCAGTGGGACTCTTGATCCTAGTGTCCCAAATGAGTGGAACTCATGATCATAAAGTCTCAGACCAATAGGACTTAGAGTTTTGATGTAGTAGGTCTCTCGATCGAAGAGTCTCAGTCTAGTGGGACTTTTGAGCATAGAGTCTTAGTTTAGTGGGACTCCTCACTAGCCATCAGATCAGATAGAAATCTCTAATATGTGTGATCCCATAGGTTCAAATCTAAGCCAGTAGTATAGGAACCACTTTCTATACTAATCGATATGACCATCTAGCAATGGTATCCGACATCCAAATAGGTCGAATAGTCTCAATCTTAATATTAATAACCTACATGAATATGGTTACCACATAATTCATTTCTTTGACCTCCGTATTTAGGATGACTTTGAGTTAAACTGCCAACCTTGAAAAATACATCCATATCATATCTCAATGCAATCAATCCTATGACTCCTCACTAGGATTATCCTAATCAAGATTTTGCTAAATTGCAACATAATTGAACACAACTTCTGAATTCAGAGTGGTCAATCTCATCTTGATTCACACATCAGCTCCTCAAGTACTTGACTATGTCCAAAAATATTCCATCACTAAATTAGAAATTCAGGTAGTCCGGCACCAAAGCATGGTGAGTTGCTTGGAAGTCACCATAGTGATCTTAGGTCGGAGGGACACTTATACTCATAATCCATCAAAATAAATCTTGATAGCAGAAAAGCTCTAGAGTTGATCATGTTCAGTATAGATGTACCCCTACATCTCATCTGTATGCTATATCAGTATCTTCATACTTTTTGATTAAGAGGACAACCAACTCATATGGCACACAAGACCTATACTTGATAAATGTTGTCATCCTTCGTAACAATATATCATTTGGTCACGAACAAGTTTAAGAACTAAACAACAAATCTTCTTTTGTCGATTTTAAATAGTCCTAAGGACTTCACCACAATATAAAAGTTTACTAAAAGATGAAAAAAATTATGATGAAAATATCAAAATAATATTTATTTATTTATAATTTATATATAAATATAAAAATAGGTTAACTATCAACAGGCTGACGATTGGCTTTGGAATACTATTCCCAATACATAGATTATATGGAATCAGTGAAGCATATGATTTTCCAAGGAGCTCTCTAGGAATGGGAGACTATTCTTGAGAACCTAGATGCAAGCTCCCTAGTGATTGTAGCAAAAGCCTTACTCCATGCCTCAAACTTCTTTTGGGCTTGGAATTTGGAGGGATCTCAGACAACTAGGAAAATCTAGGATCCTATACTTTGTATTTTGGGTGGTTCACCTCTCTTAGGAACCTCTACCATTTAGCTTTCTCAAAATCAACTTCCAAAGCAGTGTGAAGAACATAGGATAAGATGGATGAACTAGCTTTATTATTCATGCTTTCAAATCATCTTTGGTGGCAGCTGGCAAATCTCCACTTTATGCCATAACAATTCTATTTGTTGAATTGAAAGCTATATGGGAGGGGCTAATTCATGCTATGTATTATAGGTGGATAGTATATTTTGGGAAGGATACTCTATAATATTGATCTCGTAGATCAATATAATGACCGAGCACTAGGATACTAATCTTCTCTTGCTGGCCGATGTTTGGAGGCTTATCTCAAATATCAACTCATGTATGGTTAGATATGATCATAGGAAGGCCAATAGTATAGCTGATTATGGGGTAATTTATATGGTCGACCACAGCAATATATGCTGTACTTTGGGAGGCTTCTTCTATGTTATCCCATGTACTTGTAACTATCTGACTAATTTTATATACTTAAAGAGGATTTTGAAAATAGCCATATCAAGAAAAAAAAAAAGAGGGAAGAATGTGCTTGTCAGGTCACTTATGAAACAAAATTACCTTATGCTTTGGTAGTCATAATTTGATGAATTAGCGTCAAGACCAACTTAATAAATTGGTCCTGTAGGGTGCGATCTTTATTTTCAGTTCTCTCATATCATCATGGAATTTATGGGATATGTTATGATATAATGTGATAACAAGGAAATGAAGGTGCATTAGCACTATACGTTGACGTATACTGAAGGTTGGATGCAATTGGTTAGTACCTAAGTAAACTTTGTGCTAGGAGTGAAAGTAGTATAGATAATATCTAGATTCATTTTCATATTCGAATCAATTTAAATATTGATAGAAATTTGAAGATCCAACTAATATCCATATCTATATCCATATTGATCAAATAAAAATAGATATGGATATAGATAGAAAACTATCCAGTCCATATCTAAATATCCAAATCTAACTATAACCTTATATAATTTTATATATTATTTATTAATTTTTAAGAAAAATATACAACTATATAAACCTTCGATTAACTTGATTTATCATCTATTTAGTAATATCTTTGATTCTATAATTATAAAGTATAATTATATAATTTATATTCATAATTATATCTATACTTTCAATATCCAAATTATATTTATATTCATTTGAAATAAATATCAATATAAATTTTTGCATCCAAATAATATCCATATCTATAATTGTTAGATAAAATAAATATTGATATGGATATGCTGATATCTATCTGATTTCAGTCCTACCTTGTGCCCACAATGCCCTAAAGGAACATGATGCAACCTTTCTCTTGGCTTGCCTACTAATCTATTAGATATATGAAGATAAATTATTCTGCAAATAGAGGAACAAATAAAGGATGCCCAATCCTACCAAGACAAAGAAAAGCCATCTGTAAAACCTAGATGGTCCATTGCCCAATGGGTTTCCTAGCTAGGGTGGTAAGGAGGCCTAAACCCTAATTAGGCCTATATTTATCTTGTTGTTATACATCCCCTAATCCTTGTATATTTACCTTGCTGAGTGCTAGAGGCATGGATATTGCACTGACATGCCCTAGTTGCGATAGGGAGGAGGAGACTCTAGACCATGTTCTCTTCACTTGTCCCACAGCATGACAAGTTTGGGAGATTGTGGGTCTACCTGCGATGGTCCTAGCTCTTGCGAATCTGGCCCAACATTTCTTGGAGGTTCTCTGGAGGAGTGTGGAGGCTGACTCATCTAGAGCTATGGAGATCCGAGCTGCTTATATTGCTTATCATATTTGGCTAGCCAGGAATAGGAGGATCTTCGAGGTGACATGGCATTTAGATAGACTTACCCTTGACAGGGAGATGATTCAGGCTGCAGAGGTCATGGGCTATTTATCATATGGTTCAATCTCAGCTATTTGGGACATCTAGGGCCCCTCGGCTACCTCAATAGCGACTCGGATGGTATTCATTACTTGAGAGCCCCCACCTCTTAGATTCCTCAAGATCAACTTTGATGGCAGCATTAGAGGCAGCAAAGGAGGTTGGGCTTTGTGATTCGTAGTCATAATTCAAGATTTGTGGCTGCTAACAGGCATCACCTTATTGGGAGCATGGTTCCATTGGCCAAGTTGCAGGTAGCTTGGGCCGGCATTCTTTTCGCCAGATTGAGACTCAAAGCGGAGAGGTTGGTGGTGAAGGGAGATTTAGCTATCGTGATCGCTTGGCTTCGATAGCACATGCTTGGGACGAATGCACATCCTATTCTTCATGATATTTGGCATTTGATAAGGAACTACATCTCCCTCGATATTCACCATATCTACTGAGTGCTGCTAATAGGATAGTTTCCTACGTGGCTGAGCATTTTGGGAGACTCTTTTTTCTGATATTTTTGGATGTATTCATATTAGAATTGTATGACCTATCTGTTCTGCAAAAAAATAAAAATTCATGTATATTCATATATATAGATATATACATACACATTTATATATATATGTATATATGTATGTATGTGTGTGTATGTATGTATGTGCATATGTATGCATTTCCCATACATATATAATACTTTTCCCTATGCTCTTTCTTCAAAATAGCTACATATGTTCCACGAAGGATAAGAAGGATATTTGCTTTGTTTTGCTTCTTATATCTCTTTTTCCAATTCAAAACTAAATAAATAATTCCATTGATTAAAAGGAAAATTTGATCTCATAATGGTTAGCAATCCTGTGCCTTTCAACGTGACCACTGTTCAAGAACATAGCGGGCCCTTCGGCCCAACAACTGACATTCCAAACAAATTTTAAATTTTACAAAATCTTCTAAAATGAGTTATTAAATCAAAATCAAACCCTTAATTCCACACTATTTCATCAGTAACCATTATTTATACATTTTATTATATGTTATTAAGTCAACTTATTTACAATAAGTTGTACTTCAATATCAAAATTTATTTTCCTTCATTTGAACATGACAAAAAAAAAGAAATTTATTTTATTCTTATGGATATTTTCAAAATATTACTATATAAAATACTAAATATAATCTTTAAGTATCAAAACCTTTTTATAATATAATAATTTTATACGATTGATCGTTATTTTTTACTAATGTTGCAATTAAGAGTAATGTATAGATCCAAAAGGTTTAATATATTCTATTGTTAGTAAGTTATATTCTTAATTTATTTTAATTTTAACCTAGCCTACTTGGTGGTTGCACTAGTTGCCTAGTGAACCAACACCTTGGGTAGATCGGCCTGATTTGAATTTTGTAACTTTTCTTGTAGATTTCTTAAAAAATGATGAATGTAGCAATTAACACCAGGTCCTTTGTGAGCTAAAATTTTGATATAGCTCCATGACGATGATTGCACTTAAAGCTACAACTGATTATGGGCTGAATCTTGGGCCCAAACATTATTTATTTTTAGTTGGGCTTCGGGCTGAGCCTATTTAAAGTTTCATGTTTTCTGTGCCCAACCCTGGCTTATGATCAGCTCTACCTATAAGGTTACTTGTTTAAACAAGAAAAATTTTAAAAGATCAACTACTTAAATATCTATTTTCATGAAACTTTTCTATGGCTCCATGATGTTATGTAAAAAACTACTCAAAGATTTTATATTAGTTCTTAGTTTGCTTTCTTCAACTCTTTCAACTTTTCATTTAGCAAACCTAATAAGATAACATATAATTGAAAGGAGTGTAAAAATAAATTTATCTTAACATTAATCTCACTCAAGAATTGAAAGAAATTCATAAATAGATTTTCTTTGATGGGAATCCATATTAAAATAAACGAAGAACTAATATGAGACCTATAAGAAACTTTTATTTGCTATGATTGAGTTGCAGAGAAAATTTTCATGAAAGAGACATGTCAATTGTTGATCTATTCCAGTGATTCTTCTATAAAAAAGTCACCTTATAAGTTCGATTAATGTAACAGATCTAACAAAAAATTTCAATAAAAAGATATCCTACGTTATTGCTCCAATTATCATAGTTCTTAAAGCCAAATGGCCTACTAACTTGACCAGAAAATTAGTTCACTACCGTTGCTATGAGGTCAAACACTTAGTTCAGGTTATTTTAGAATATATTTAAATAGAAAATATAAGAAAACAAATATAATAGAAAAATATGACTGAACATTGATAATTTTTAATTTTACTTACTACTAAATTATATGGATCTACATTCTATACCACTTTCAGATGTAGTATAAATAAAATAATAATCATAAATCATCTATTTTTTTAAAAAAATATAAATTTTATTTACTAAAGAAAATATATTATTTACTAATATTTCTAATTATTCTAAATTTAAAATTTAAAATATCAAATTATATAATGAAATAGATTTACTTTTCTTCCATTTTCAACCAAAAGAAAAAAATAATGATTTTTCAAAAAAGAGCTAATTATGGAAATGCCTTAACTTGCTTAAAATAACTGTAGTTATAATATATTATATTTACTAAAATTCAATATATTTATATGTTTTAACTATTATCTTGGTGGTTGATTCCTTTTGAGTCATGCTTCTGGTTAGGGATTTAAACCCATTTTAAAACAAAATTTTCTGCCCATCTTTTTATTGTTTTCAATCAAAGAAATATTTGGGCCCATTGGACATGTATCATATCTATTTATTAACCTAAAAATTAATTTTGATAATGCCAAAATATTTAAGTACTTTTATTACTAATAAATGCTTAAGATTATTTGTAATTAAAGACTCTTTAAGCTAACAGGTTGCTCATTTTAATAAAGTAAGTTTAGCCTAAAAATATTATTCATCAAGAAAAGCTGCTAAAAAATCAAGTTTGATAAAAAAAAAATTAGTTCTGGCACACTTTGGCATAGACAATATATGATAGATCTACAATACTCAAGCTGACTCCAACATCTTCTAGAGTCGATCCTAAACTAGAGCCGACCCCAAAATATTGACGATCGACCCTACTTCATATCAAGCCGACCCTTATATCCTCTCAAGTCAATCCTAAACTTAAGTCAACCATACTATTTTAAGAGCTGACTTGACTAAGGACTCAGAATACCAGACAAAGAGCTATGTTTTGAAAAACAAGAATTCGAGTCAACTACAAAGGATCTTAAGTCGATCCCATTATATCTTGAGCTAACTCCAGAAGTTTTAGGAGTCGATCCCAAATACAAGTTGATCTGAGATATTTAAGAGCCGACCCTATTGATGTCTCAGAACAGAAAAATAGAAAGTAACAAAGTTTAAATTTTTTAGCTAGATCCGACTCTAGAGTTTTCAAGAGCCGACCCCATACTTAAGTTGACCCCAGCAAGAAGTCGAGTTGACCTTGATAGAAGTTAAGCCAATCCTAAAGATTAAGAGTTGACTTTATTGAGCTCTTGTAGAATTAAATGGCTAGTTTATTCACCTTTTTTCAATAGCTATAAATGACTAGTTTGAACTCTCTAATAATTATTTCAAGATGTCTAGCCTTCCATGGATTTATTTAAGTATAGAATTTGTTTTGAAAAAAAGATAAAGGGATTAACTTTTGAGATTTTATATTGAAAGATTTAAGAAAATTCTTGAAAAAAGAAGAGCACTAAAAGAGAGTATTCAATAGCTTTTACAATTGAGAAGTAAGACCTTGAGCACATTGATTGAGTAAATCTATTGTAGAAAATCTTTTTTAAATTTATTCTTATGCTTTTGTTGAAGCACTAAAGGAGGAGTTCTTTATATTTGAGCTACAACTTCAACTACATCTAAGAGTTTTATTATTATATTTTGAATTTATTATCTCTTATACTCTGATGATGGTAACAAGTTTCTTATCCTAAGAAACTTGGGGTGTAAGGGCTATCTAAGCCTATAATGGAATGGTTGTATTGAGCTATGTTTTTTAGGACTTAGCTAGAAAAAGATTTTGGTTGGTAAACTTAGGAAAATAAAATGTGTTAGAATTGTTGGAAAATAATCTAACTATAATCTTCTAAAGATTATAGCAGAACTTCCAAGTGGATAAGCTTGGGAAGCGAATGTAGGTATAAAGGTTGGCACCAAATCACTATAAATTCACTATGTTTATATTGAAAATTATGTTCCAAAGTCAATCATCATCCTATTGACGGTTGAGATATTATAATTAATTTATTAATTAATAAAAAATATTTTGGCACCTTTTTTCATCACAAGTTTACATCTTCTAATGAACTCCATTATTGTGATGAAGTCTTTAGGACTATTTAGTTTCGATAAAGAGAGAATTTATCGATTAGTTCTTAAATTCGTTCACGACTAAATGATAGGTTGTTAATTAGGACGACAATATCTATCGAGCATAGGTCGCTATATGCCATATAGGTTGGTTGTCCTCTTAACCAAGTTGTGTAGAGACACTGGTATGGCATACAGGTGAGATGTATGGGTACATCGTCATTGAATGTGATCAACTTTAGAGCATTCTGCTATCGAGAATATCTCTGATGGGATATAGGTATAAGTATTTCTTAGACCTAAGATCACCTCAGTGACTTGCAAGCAACTCACTGTGCTTTGGTATCGGACTAACTAAATTTCTAATTCAGCAATGGAAGGCTTCTGGGCACAGTTAAATACTTACGAAGTTGGAGTGTGATCAAGATAGGATTGACCACTTCCGGAGTTGAAGAACAATGCATCACTGTATTTCAATCTAGCAAAACCTTGGTCAGGATAATCTATCAGATGTATTTGATATTTTGAAATACAATGTGGACAACCTTATCAGAGTTGACAGTTTAACTCTGAGGTATCCTACAAGCATTTTGGTCAAGGGGATGAATTATTTGGAAACTATATCCTCATGGATTCTAAGGATGGTGTTCTATACCTTCGACCAATCCGACCGTCAGATATCATTGCTATATGGTCATTTTGATTTGTACAGAAATTTATTCTTATGCTATCGACTTAGGTTTGGACTTATGAGATTACATACATTAGATTTTATGATCTAATCGGATGGTTGATCAATGATTAAGAATCGTTCTAGAGTTAAACAATCAATACGATTGATGTTTAACCTAGTGCAAGTGTTGTAGGAGGATCGATTAGCAATTTGATTGCTAATTAACTTAATTTGATTAAGTCAATAGGCTGAGATTAAGTTTAATTAAATATAATTTAATTAGATTTGATTTGGACTTGATTGAATCAAGTCCAATTTGTATATTGGATAAGCCAAGTGCAAGGAAGAACTAGTCGTAGTGTAACTAGGACTCAGATTAACCCAATTTTCTAATTTGATTAGAAAATAAATTAAAATTTAATTTAATTTAATTTAATTTAATTTTTAAATGGGTTATGATCTTATTTAATTGGATTGGTTTAATCTTAATTTTATTTGATTAAAAGATCTTGTTTGACCAAGTCAAAATAGGAGTCCTAGTATGACTAGGACTCCCTATCTCCTTGCGCCACCTTGGTTCCAATGCCCCCATACCTATTTTTTAGGTATTTTTTGTAAAAAATCTTTTTCTTCTTGATTTTCATGCCCCCTCTCTCCCTCCAAGTCATATTTGAAAGTTAAGCGGAAGACCAAGTCAAAGGAGGAATTGGTTTTGCTTAGGATTCTATGAGATAGAATCCTTATTGACCAAAACATCTTCCCTTAAGTGCCACCCCATCTTTTGATTAATTCTTCTCTTATTCTACGAAAATAATCTCCTTTTTGTGTGTCCTCCCTTGCTGGTCCATGCCAAAAATTATGGAGGAGGCGCCCCAACAACTTTTCATGTTTGGATATTCCTAATCTAGAAATTTGACCTAACTTGGACTCTTCTTTTTTTCTATTTATTAGATGAATTTTGTTCTAATTTTTTTATGGAATACAGAGATTTTGGAGAGATTTGAGGTGTGCAAAAATTAGAGGAAGAGAATCCTTGGGCATGGGGGTTCCATAGGCACCAAACTAGGTGTCTAGGTGAGAGAAAAGAGAAGAAGAAGAGGATCTTCTTCTAGGGCTATTTTATTTTCAATCTCCTCCTTTCTTTTGAGTTTTTTTGAGAGAGTCCTAGATCAGCAAACTCTCATCTTCCTTTTCATATTTTGGAGAGTTCAAATTTTAAAGAAGAAAGCATCAAATCGATCGTCGAAGAAGGATCAGCACACTACTAGCATGCTGTGCTGATTTTCTGCATTGAACTTTAGATCAGAGATCGTAGGTTTGTGTGGACGACTCCTAAAGGTCGAACATATGTACGGCTCGTGACTTCATCCTCAAGCCTAGATCAGCAAGTTAAAATGTCTAACTTGCTCAAGTAATAGATTTGATCTATAAACTTCATACCTGCATTTGATGTAGTATAGATCTAGGTTGATTTGATCAACCTTTTTCTTTCTTATTTAATTTTAATTTTTAATTTAATATCATGCCTTAATCATGTAATAGATCTGAGATCTAAGTATTTACATGGTTAATAAATTTTAGATTTATTTAAGTCTTTCGCTGTAAGATCTTGAAAAAATTTCAAGATCTACCTGTGAAATCCTAGATCTGATTCCTTCAGTTTATGCTTTTGTGCTACTGTCTTCATCTCTACTTTAGCTATTCTATATATATCTTTATTTGTACTTGACTCTCTAATTTCCTTAAGATATTAGTTGCTTATACTTTGGCACAATTTTTAAAAATTTGTTAAAAATTTAATCCTATTTTTTGCTTTGATTTATTCGCTACATGCATCTATTTACTATTGTTCAAGTAAGCAAAAATTTTCAAAATTCTGTAAAATTTTAAGAACCTAATTCATCCGCTACTTTTGGGTTGCTATCTCTGAGCAACACTAGTCCTCCCCCCGGTCCTCATCTCACTTCTCCTCTAATATAGGAAACCCAACTCCCTTAATTTAATAATAAAGATCTGTATGATTTAGTGGACCAGTAAGATCTTATATCAAGGCTGAAATCGAGAATATCAATATATCAATATCAATATTTATTTTATTTAGTGAATATAGATATAGATACAGATATTAGATAGATGCAAAAAATTTATATCCATATTTATTTTTAAATAGATATGGATGCAAATCAGATATTAGAGATATGCATATAAATATGCATATAAGTCGAATAATTAAAATTTAAACCATACAATCAAAGATATTACTGGATGGATGATAGATGAAGTCAATAATATATTAATATAGTTATATATTTCTCTTAAAAATTTATGAATGCTACATAAAATTAAATATAGTTAGAAGTAGAATCCGATATTTGGATATGGATTAGATGGTTATCTATCCATATTCATATCTATATTCATTTTTCTTTAATGGATATAGATATTAGTTATATACTCAAATTTCTACTTATATCAAGATAAATTTGAATATGAAAATATATTTGAATTAATAATATCCAATCTACTTTCATCCTTATTTACATATATGAGTTTTCTTTTTTTGGATTGAACTTATATATATATATATATATATATATATATATATATATATATATATATATATATATATATATATATATATGAGTTAGAAAGCTTCGTTCATCTCTAAGCTACCTCACCTTAAACCATCCCACTTGAACTTTAGGATATGACCAACCTAGCCCAACCAAGACTCACTCAATTCCATAGTTTATGAGATGAATATGACTCCGATCGAGTCAAGCTTGGTTTGGTTGTGACAAGTAATGCCATGATCAACTTTGTTGGCTTGAGTTAGGCTGTGTCATCTTGCTCTAATAAGGGTTGAGTGAAACATGCCAAATTAATTTGGGCTCATAAATCAATAGGAAAGCAAGTTAAAATTGTGTGTGGTCAAGTTATCTGGTTGTTGGACCGAAACCTAGCTAATACTTTAAAAATGATTGATGGTTGCTTGACTTGCAAGCAGGCTGAGTCTAGACCATGACAGGCATGACTTGCAGTTTACTTGATTATTATTATTTTTTTTCTAGCTCATGATACCCACTTAGTTAGTCTTAGGATTAGGCCTGTTAGGAGATAAAATAGCTTCCATTGAAGTCCGATAGGATGTCTAGTCTTAGTATGATTCCGATGGTAATCGTGATCGAACCTCGTCCAAGCAGCTCTCCTACTCCACCCTATATTGTTAAAGATGACCTCCAATCCATATATGCCGGATGATCCTCTCAACCATGATCACCGACCTTCTTTCAATAACTATAGAATTTAAGAATTTTTGGACTTCGATCGAACGAACTTGAAGAAAGTTCATGAAGAAATTTATGGAAACCACCTAGGGGTCAGATCTCTATCTTACAAACTACTCCATCAAGGATACTACTGGCCGACTATGCAGCAAGATGCCACTGATTATGTAAAGAGATGTGATCGATATCAAAGAAATGCCGACATTCAAAGACAACCGACTTCTCAACTCACACCCCTAAGCACTCCTTGGCCATTTATACAGTAGGGGATGGACAAACTTGGGCTCTTTTTTGTGGCATTTGGACAACGAAAATTTTTTCTACCTAGGGACCAGATTATCTTACAAACTCTCCATCAAGGATACTACTGACCGACTTTGCAGTAAGATGCCACTGATTATGTAAAGAGATGTGATTGATGTCAAAGAAATGCCAACATTCAAAGACAACCGGCTTCTCAACTCACACCCCTAAGCACTCCTTGGCCATTTACACAGTAGGGGATGGACAAACTTGGGCTTTTTTTGTGGCATCTGGACAACAAAAATTTTTTTTAGTAGCAGTGGATTACTTCACCAAGTGGGTTGAGACCAAACCCCTGACTAAAATTATTGAAGCTAAAGTGCAAAACTTTATCTGAAAGTTGATAGTCTATAGATTTGGCTTATCTCAAACTCTCATTATTGATAATGAATGCCAGTTCATAGGAGCAAGATTTTTCGAGTTTTTTGAAGATCTAAACATCTTCCATCATTTTATCCATAGATAAATAGCAAAGCCAAGGTAACCAATAGGATTCTATTGCAAGGGATAAAAGCAAGGCTTAAAAGGGCAGAAGAAACATGGATGGATAAACTCTATCATGTGCTCTGGGCTTATAGAACCATCTAAATGCTACCAACTAGGAAAACCTCCTTTATATTGGCCTTTGGAATAGAGGCGGTAATCGCAATCGAACTTGGACTTCCTTCGGTGCGAGTCAAAGCCTTTAATGAATAGAATAACTCATAAGACCTCAGAGAAAATCTTGATTTATTGAAAGAAAAATGAGAGAAGGCTCAAATCAGGATGGCAGCTTATAAGCAAAGGGTAGTCCATTACTATAACTCCAGAGTTAGAACTAAAGTCTTCAAAGTTGGAGATCTGGTACTGCGACGAACCGACATTTTCCAGCAGCAAAATTAGGACAAACTTGCTCTAAACTAGGAAGGCTCTTATGAGATTGTGAAAATTATTCGATCAAAAACTTACTATCTGAAGAAACTTGGAGGGGCTATACTCCTACAACCTTGAAACTTAGAAAACTTGAGAATGTACTATCAATAGTCTTATTTCAATAAAAATTTTTTCTCACTTTAACATTCTTGTATTTGGTGCAGACTATGCAATGATAGGAAATCATTCGACTGAACTTCATTCTCAAATAAAAAAGAAAGCCTCCGATTATTTAAAATAGGAGGTTAATCTCGTCATAGCAAGGGTAAAGGCCTCTGGTTATTTAAGATAGGAGATTGATCTCATCATAGCGAGGGTGAAGACCTTTGGTTATTTAAGATAGGAGATTAACCTTATTGTAGTGAGGGTGAAGGCCTCCGATTATTCAAGATAGGAGGTGAACCTCATATAAACTTGGGTAATAGCCAGCCACATCAGGAACAAAAGAAGAACCTCGTCCTGATATGAATGAAGACCTCCATGGAGGATCGAAGGCTTCAAACTCTCAAATAGGAGGTTGATCGTAGGTATAAAGGCTTCTATTTCCCAAACAAAAAAAATACATTCACTCCTAAACAAATCCAAAAACTCTTGTTCATAAAAAAGGGGGCAAATATACTAGACAAGGGATGGAAGTTATTATTTCCAGACGACGTCAACATCAAGCGCAATAAGAAAATAAAGAAGACTAGCAAGCATTGAACCAAGGCAAACATAGAAGGATAGTTGAAAGTAGTACCATTTCATTAAAGTTAAAGTTCATTACACAGGTTCTCAAGACTGATTACAAAAGAAAAAAAGAAGATAGAAAAGAAGAGGATGAAGTCCTATTTAAATTCGGACTTCGGACTTCCGCCCCCAGCCATCATGAGGAAGTGTTTCAAATCTTGCACCTTATCTTCGAGCTCTCGCTTTGCTACTAAACTCTTGCTTAATAACTTTTGGGATCTTTGGAAGTCTTCTTCAGCCTCCCTTAGCCTCTTCCTCAAAATGGATGACTCAACCTTCGCATCTTTTATAACATTTTGCTGATAAACTATTTGAATCTTTAACTACTGCAGCTCGATCTTCTTCTTTTCATAGAGCTCAAAAATGTTCCCCATAGTCCTCCTTGAAGAATTAATTTCTTCAGAGTCCCTGCTCAAACTTGCCTAGGCCCTATCCACCAACCATTTTCGAAATATGATGATCTCCTCATCAACCATCCAGGCTGTCCGTTGAAGTTTGGTAATTTGATCGCTCCAACCCAACTCATAACTCTTGTAAGAATCTTCAGCCTTGCACAATTGGTCTTGAAGCTCGAAAAATCTTTTGGACGAATCCCAGCCATACTCTCCCGGCTGGTGGACCATGCCGAGCTTTCCTCTAATAGTTGGATCTTTTCCTTGGCCACATTAAGTTTGACTTCGAGGGAGCTGATTTTCACGGTCAATGCCTAGGACTTCTCGCTGGCACGTCTTTTGATCTCTTCAAGCTCTTCCTTCAAATGATTCTTCTTCTCTGTATATTTCTTAAAATCCTTCTTGCATGCTTGGTGAAGGTAGTTAATTTCAATAGCGGCCTCAGCATAGTTCTTTTTTGACTTTTGAAGCTCATCTTCAATTTTTTTCAGCTTCTTGCTCAGTTGATGAACTTTTTTTTTAACTTTCTATTAAAAGCCTTCAAGAGGATTCCTTGAGGTAGAGGTTCCACGTCGATTGGAGACTATGTTAATGCACAAAATACCATGACGCAAAGGTATTGTAGAAAAAAAAATTACTTTCACTAATTAAAATATTTTGAGTACAGAAAAAAAGTAGAAGAATAAAAAAATAGTATAATTATCAAAAACCTCCAACCTCTAGAGGAGCAACGACGGTCGAACTTAGTGCGACTTCGATAGTCTCATGCTCTCGAGCAGGCTCGGAAGTCACAGCAAGTGGCTAAATAGGTGATAGTTTGATAGCAATGATAGAAGGACTGGCTTCATCATCAAAAGACTCCCCTCCTAGATGTGAGCTTAGAAGTGATGCTCCCAAGTCTTGAAAACATGAGAAGATAGGTCATGGAAAGACTAGAGTGAGTAGAAAGAGAAATCAGCCTAGATAGCAAAGTTTAGAAACTTAACTGACTCACCCTGAGACTAGGTCGGCTAAGTTAGAAACTGGGTCGGATTAGTCTAAAATCGGATTGGCTATGTCTCAGAGGAAAATTCAAATAGAAAGTAGTATTTTCGAGCTGTTGGCATGATATACAACTGAGTCGGCTCAGTCTCAGGCTTAGTCGGCTTAGTCTCAGACTGAGCCTGAGACTGAGCGGACCTAGTCGTCGATTAGCCGGCTCAGTCTATAACTGAGCCAGTTCAGATTTTGCAGGTATGTTTTGTATATATGGGTAGTTTTGGATTTGGAGAGTTTTTTTATGAGCTTAGGGCTTGATCCTTTTGAAAAGTATTTATATTGAAAATAGGTCAAGATTGTATATGATGCTGAATTTATTGAAATAAATCTTTTTTCTTTCAAAAATCTCTACTACTCTTCTTTTCTATTCCTTGAATCCATTGATCATGCTTTCGTAATAATCTCTATGGAGTTCTTTCTTATTACTTGGCTGATCCACGTCGGTCCATGTGTGGAATTAATTTTTATAATAATTGATATCAGAGCGGTAATATGTAGAAGAAAGGAAGATACCTAAGATTTCTATATTCAGGATCTGTTGCATCAGATTTTATCCTAAAAAACTTCTTGTTTGCTTCATGGTTATCTCTAGATTGAGGTGGAGATTTGTTACACGGAGGAACGGTAATACAGAAGGTTGAAAAGAGGATCTAGGGTATTTAGATCTTCTTTGAAGGATAGTTTTATTTGTGTGTGATCGTGAAAGAGTGTTAGGATTTTATTCTTGACTTGCTTAAAGTCATGGGATCAAGTGGACTCAAGGTAGATTTTGAGAAGCTCGATGGTAAGAAAAATTTTACCTTATGGCAGCAAAGGATAATGGACTTATTAGTTTAACAAAGGATCTACAAGATCTTGATAAGAGAAAGGCCAGAAAAGATCAGTGCTAAGAATTGAAAAGAGTTGGAGAAAATTGCTTTTAGCATAATCAGAATATGCTTGGTCGATCAGGTGCTACCCAAGGTTTGCACAAATACTATGGCAAAGGGGCTCTGGATGATACTAGAGAATCCATACATGGAAAAGAACATGATAAATATGTTGTGGTTGAAAAAATAGCTGTATAATCTGAGAATGTCCGAATATGAAGATCTTGTTGCACATATCCAAAGGTTCAATCGGTGTGTTCTGAGGTGATGAGTTTGGATGTGAAGATCGACAAGGAAGATCGGGCATTGCTATTGCTTTGTTCTCTTCCAGGCTCATATGATGGATCCGATGAAACAAGATGAGGGATCCGATGAAACAGAAGATGAAGAACAAGATGAAGAATCAGTCCTCATCACTAGGAAGTTCAAGAGATTTTTGAAAAGGAGAAAACAAGGGCTGAGGAAGAAGCCACCTACCAAAGGAAAGCATAGCAAGAAAAAGGATAAGGAGCAGCCCCTTATTTGTTATGAATGTAAGAAGCCGGGGTACTTTAGGTCCGAATGTCCACAACTCAAAAAGGGCCCTAAAAAGTACAAAAAAAAGACTATGATAGCTACATAGAATGACAGTGATGACTCAAGCTCCGAAGAGGAAGAAGTTCATGAAGAAGCCAACTTGTGCCTCATGGCATATAAAAATGAGGTAAATGCAGAAATCTCAAATGAATTTACATTTAAAGAACTTCAAGAAGCCTTCTATGATTTAGTAGATGACTTAAAGAAATTAAGAGCTAAAAACAAAGAACTCAAGTTGAAGATTCAATCCTTGCTAAAAGAAAAAGAAAGTATTTTAAGTGAAAAACTAACTTTAACTCAAGAGAATCTAAATTTAAAAAATAAAATTGAAGTTAAAATTAAGAGTAGAAAGATTCACTTTAAGTTCAAACAAACTTCAAATAATTCTTGAAAATCAAAAGGTTGTTTATGATAAAGCCAGTCTTGGCTACAACCTCCTTAAGAAATAAAAATTTTTGAAAAACATCTTTGTAAACTCATCAAGCAACAAGTTTTCAAATGTTACTTGCTTTAAATATGATAAAGTAGGACATAAATCATATACATGTTTTTCTAGTAAAGCTGAAAATTCAAATGTGAAGAAAATATGGGTTCCAAAAGAAATCTTGAATACTAACTCCTATGGACCCAGGATGACTTGGGTACCAAAAATCATGCAGTGATTTTGCAAGTGCACTAAGGATCCAAATGAAATAAAAGCAAGAAAATTTTTATAGATGCCTTGAAAATTATTGCCCAGATGAACAACCCAAGAGTGGGGGGTGAATTGGATTTTCAAAAATTTAAACAAATATGTGCGGTGATTAAAGATTAAATTCTGAGTAAATCAAATGTGAGAGAAAATAGAAGACACAAGCTAGAGCACATACACAAGCAAGAGAATTTTATAGTAGTTTGGTGCACTTCCAGCACCTACGTTCACTTTCCAAGCAAACACTTGAGAATTTTACTATAATCACTCAAGATTACAGTCGGATAGTTTTTCTGGACTCACTATCCAAAAATCTAGTTGGTTTTTTTCTATGTTCACCAACCACAATCTTTACAAGAATCAAATAAATCAATATGAATAAACAAAAATGGAAAAAAAATCCTAAAACCTAAGTTTTAGCCCCTGGTGAAACCAAATACACGGAAAGGAGAAAAAAAAATTTTAACTCAAAAGGCCCCTTCGAATGAGCAGAAGAGTTGTCCTTATAGTTCATTGAAAGCCTTTTTGAATCCATGGAGTTAATGCATTTGAGAATTCTTCAATGCTTGAGAGAACAAATTGATTGAAGATAGAGATTTTTATTCAAGAATAGAGCATGTATTTCTTTTCTCTCATTTTTCTTCTTTTTGATCATGAATAAGTCTTCTTCCTTTTATATTTGCAGCATTCTCCCTCTTCTGATGATGATTGGAGCTTAGAAAAAGCGAAATCCAAACATTGGAGAGTAGCAACTAGCCATTGGAGTCAAAAAATCTGATCTAGAATGTTCCATCAAAAAGTTATCGCTAAGTCTCGAGATCTCTCGATTTGTCCCGAGATGTCTCGCTAAGTTTCGGGGCCTCTCAGTTTGAACAGAAGAGCTTTTACCTTCAATCTCACAAAAAATCATCTTTCTGAAAAAAATGGTTCACTTGAGATCGAGATCTCTTGGTTCTGAATGAGACATCTCGCGGGGACCGTGAGATCTCTCAAAAATCCTATGAGACCTCTCTCACTCTCAGGGCACAAAAATTGGATTTCTTTAATCTAAGATTAAGAGCTCTCAAGATTCTCTCAAGATCTCTCGAAACCATGCTAGAACAATGCTTGGGGCGTGCCAGTCCACTCGAGAGCTCTCGAAAAAATTTTGAGATGACTCGAAGACTGCTCCAAGATGATTTTGAGAGAATTTTTGCTCCGAACAAGAAGATTTGAATTTTGATTGATTTCCACTTAATGTATTCCTTATTTTGATCAAAGAGCCCTCTTTCTTCTAACATTGGAATACTTAAAACTAAAATATATTAGTAATCATTTGCTTTAATGTTTAATCATCATCAAAATCACTTAGGGGGTTCAACAATCTTTTTCTTTTTGATGGTGACAAAATATTAAGCAATCCATAAAATGATTATAAGAAATATGAATGTCATGAACTAATGAATGCAAAGTTTTTGTGCTGAAGCTCCTACTTAATGTATCCTCTCATGAAATGAATAAGATTTGAATAATCATTCTCCTCCTTAATGTATGCTCTTATGAAATGAATAATATGAAATGAATAAGATTTGCATTTGATCAATTCAAACAATTCATTTTCTAAAAAGTCTTTTTTTTTGTATTTTAGTTTGAATTGATTATACATTTGCATATTTTTTCTTAATATTTCTCCCCCTTTTTATCATCATCAAAATCACAACAATGAAAGGATCATAAAAAAGATAAAGAAGGCAAGAATATAAAAAGGATTGATTCCATTTCAAGATTTAATACTACATAATTAGAGGTGTATGTTGATTTACAAAAACTGAATCTCATACCAACATACCTTAATCAAAAATTAAAACCAAAGAGAAACTAGACCTAGCCCTCATCAGAGAGGAACTTAATGATGGGTTCAAATGAAGATTTGGGTCTAGTTAAGGATAAGTGAGGAGTAGATCTAGGAGATGATGATGATCTAGAAGAAGATGATGGTCCAGAAGAAGAAAAAGTTTGACTCAAAATCTATTGTAGAGTGAAAATGAGGACTTCAGTTGTGGTCCACTGAATAGTGATATTCTCTTCAAGTCTCTGTGCGATCCTGACATTGTCGGATAGGAGTAGTTCAATTTGAGTTGATGTTTTATGCTGCTCCTCCAAACTTTCTAATCTTTGAGATAGTTCACTGATTTGTTGACTAAGCATTTCTTTTTGACCCTCAGTGGATATCCTTTGCTCTTCAATGCTTACTAAAAGTTGATGCCTCACACTGGATAGTATATCCATAAACCTTTTAGATACTTTCTGAACTACTTCTTCTACCATCCTTTCAACTAATAGATCTTGATCAAAAGCTGGGGGAGGAGCTAGAGCAAGACAAGGAGGCACCTGAGGAGAGTGTAGAGACCCTGGTGTAGTGAAGGAGGATCCAACAGATGGTGATGGAGGAGGGGGTGGAGATCTGTGTTCTTCTAGCTCGATTGCAACACGTTCATCTGCCCTTATCCATTTATCATTATTCTTTATAAATTTCATCCGGTTCAATGTTTCCTCATTGATGTAGTCCGTGTGAACAAGCTTTTTGAAATCTTCATCTTGTAGATTAACTTGAAAGTCCTTGAAGATTAAGGTGAAGATCATTCCATAGAATAAACATGCCTTGCTCTTGCTAGCTGTATCCTTCAGTTATTGTAGCATGAGAGGGGAAAAGCTGATGGAAGTTTCAGTCACCATGAAGAACATGACTCTAGGTTCTCTTTTTCCAACCTAGTCATATCTTCCAACTTTAGAAAGAATAATATGACTGACAAAGGATAGCAGTAATCTCATTTTGATCGAAAGAAGATATGAAACAAGTTAAAGATTTTCATCAACCTCTTCCCTTTCTAAGACACACTTAAGGGCTTTAGTTTTATCAAATAAGATTAGGTTACTGATCCCAACCTTAGGCACTTTAAGGAGCTGCCCTATTTTTCTCTTATCTAAAGAAATATGCACTCTTTTCATAATAGATTCCACTTTCGACCCATGCTCAAAACTAATGTGGTCAAAAAATTCTCTTATTAAGTTTGGATAAATGTTTACCTCTATGGTACAGAGTTTTTCCTAACCTTGCTACCAGATCTAGGACCTAATATAGAAGTGCTCCTGATCAAGGTAAGCGATGTCCACACAACAGCCCGTTGGAACTGTCCGAATAGCAATGAAAAGTCGGGCACGAGATGACGAAGTAGATGGAGATGATTAAGCCATATCGCACTATCGTTTAGCCCTAGCTTCAGTCGATGGCGTGATGGAGGGTCTTTGAGCAGTGAGCAATCTCTTCTTTGAAGCCATTGGGGGCTAAGGTTTGGAGGAAATGGACAAAAGAGGGTGATTTGAAGGGTTTTTGAGGAAAAGAGGAGAGTTTTAGAGAGAATGAAGGAGAGGTCTCGGACGAGTGGAATGAAAGAATGCAATAGGAGACCTCTCATAGATTGATTTTAAAAAGAGGATCCACACGAATCGAGAGCTCTCGTCTTAACAACAAGACATCTCAAAAATTTTGAGAGCTCTCGCGTTTAGCACGAGAGGCCTCGAAATCCAACCGAGAGGTCTCGTGAAAAATCCGAGACTTCTCGAGCATAGGGAGAAAAATCAGAATATAGGAGGAATTTCAAGTTGATTTTTCTTAAATTTTTAGGATGGAAAAAGAGGTGTTAGGAATTATGGAAGGAGGTCAAAAATGATCCAATAAATTTAAGATTAAGCATTATTAAAGAGGATCACAAATACTAAGTTCACCTGGATTTTTGAGAATCTATCTTCATTTAGAGGTTTTGTAAAAATATCGGCTAGTTGATTTTCAGTTGTGACAAATTCAAGCATAATGTTTTTATTTTGTACATAACCTCTAATGAAGTGATGTCTAATTTCAATATGTTTAGTTCTTGAATGTTGAATGAGATTTTTTGTCAGGTTTATGGCACTAGTGTTGTCACATCTAATAGGAATTTTGTTTTGCTTAATTCCAAAGTCTTCGAGTTGCTGCTTGATCCAAAGTATTTGAGCACAATAACTTCCTACAGCAACATATTTGGCCTTAGCCGTTGATAGTGCTACAAAGTTCTGCTTTTTGTTATACCAAGAGATCAAGTTCAATCCTAGAAATTGGCAAGTGCCACTGGTACTCTTTCTATCAATTCTACATCCTTCATAGTCTGCATCAGTATATCCAATCAATTCAATGGAGGATTGTTTTGAGTACCAAAGTCCTAAGTTATGTGTGTAAATTAAATATCTAAAAATTTTCTTAACAGCTAGTATGTGTGATTCTTTAGGGTTAGATTGAAATCTTGCACACATGCATACACTAAATAATATATCAGGTCTACTTGCAGTTAAATAAAGTAGGAATCCTATCATACCTCTATAGAGCATTTCATTCACATTCTTACCATTCTCATCTTTATCAAGTTTGCATGAGGAGCTCATGGGAGTGCTATTTTTTTTTTCATTTTTCATGCCAAACTTTTTTAGCATCTTCTTGATGTACTTTGTTCGGCTGATGAAGATGCATTTCTTTGATTGTTTGATTTATAGTCCAAGAAAGAAGTTCAGCTCTCTCATCATGCTCATTTCGAATTCATTCTGCATCAACTTAGCAAACTCTTGACAAAAAATTTCATTAGTAGCTCCAAATATGATGTCATTCACATATATTTGAACCATAAAAAGGTCATTATTTTTTTAAAAAAAAATAGAGTGGTGTCAACACTTCCTCTAATAAAATTATTATGTTGTAAAAATTTGCTCAATTTTTCATACCATGCTCTAGGTGCTTGCTTTAGTCCATAAAGAGCTTTGTTTAATTTATACACATGGTTGGAAAGTGAGTGATTTTCAAAACCAGGAGGTTGTTCTACAAAAACTTCTTTAGCAATATAACCATTCAAAAAGGCACTTTTCACATCCATTTGAAATAGTTTAAAATTCATGAAATAAGCAAAAGCAAGTAACAATCTAATTGCCTCTAATCTTGCGATAGGTGCATATATTTTATCAAAGTTAATTCCTTCTTCTTGATTATATCCCTTAACAACTAGTCTAGCTTTATTTCTTACAACATTACCATATTCATCCAATCTATTCTTAAATAGCCATTTTGTGTCGATTATTGGATGGTCAATGGGTCTGTTTACAAGAGTCCATACATTATTTCTTTCAAATTAGTTTAGTTCATCTTGCATAGCTAGTATCCAATTAGAGTCTTGTTCAGCTTCTTCTATATTTTTAGGTTTTATTTGAGAAATAAATGTAAGGTAATCAAATGTATTCTTAAAAGAGGATTTAGTTCTTACCCCTTGTAAAGGATCACCTAATATCAATTCTTTTGAATGATTATGTACATACCTCCACTCCTTGGGTAGATCCCTATGATCATCAGTTGCTTCATTCTCACCATCATGGCTTTATTCCAAGATTGTTGAAGATTTGTCTTTGTCTTGAACGTTATTATCCTTCAAGTTTAGGTCCTTTATTCCATCTTCGAGAATTCCTGTATCATCATCAAAAATATCTTTTTTCTCGAAGATTGGTTGTTAGCTTCATTAAAAATGATATGAATAGATTCTTCAACAACCAAAGAGTGTTTATTGAAAACTCTATATGCTTTGCTAGATGTAAAATATCCGAGGAATATACCCTCATCTACCTTAGCATCAAATTTACCTAGTCTTTACCATTATTATGAATAAAATATTTACAATCAAAAATATGAAAATAATTAATGTTAGATCTTTTTTCTTTCCAAAGCTCATAGAGGGTTTTTTTTAAAATTGGACGAATAGAAACTCTATTTAGGATGTAACATGTTGTGTTAATGGCTTCAACCCAAAAATATTTGGATAGATTTCCTTCACACAATATGATACGGGCCATATCAACTAAGGTTTTATTCTTTCTTTCAATAACTCCATTTTGTTGAGGGGTTCTAGGTGCAGAAAAATTATGTTTAATGCCATGTTCATTGCAAAATTCTTCAAAGTATTTATTTTCAAATTCTGCGTCATGATCACTATGGATACATACCACAGTAGAGTTCTTTTCATTTGTAATTTTCTTATAAAACTTTGAAAATATTGAAAATGCTTCATCTTTGTGAGCTAAAAATAAAACTCAAGTGAAACGAGAATAATCACCAACAATTACTAGACCATTTCTTTCCTCCTATGCTTGTGGTCCTAGTAGGTCCAAACAAGTCCGTATGAATTAATTCAAGGGGCCTAGAAGTTGAAATCATATTTTTGGATTTGAAACTCCTCCTAGTTTATTTTCTAAATTGACAAGCATCACAAACATGATCAATTTTAAAATTTAGTTTTGGTAGCCCCTTAACTAAGTCCTTATTATGCAATTTATAAAGAATATGCATGCTAGCATGACCTAACCTATGGTGTCAAAGCCAACTAGTTTTCTTTATATTAGCATTCATTGCAACTAGGCATTGGCCACTCTTTATGGCAATTTCATCAAGGTTTACCATGTAGATATTTCCATGCCTAAATCCAATGAATTTTAAACTATCATCCAAGGAACTAGATACTTCGCATAAAGAAGATTCGAAAGAAACTTTAAAACCTTTATCATAAAGTTGACTAATACTAAGCAAGTTATGTTTTAAGTTATCAACTAACAATACATTATCTATAAAAGTGGTAGGAGTAATCTAAATTTTACCATAGTCAATAATTTTGCCTTTGTCGTTATCACCAAAGGTGACTACTCCCCCATCCTTTCTTTCAAGGATGATGAATTGTTGCTTTTCATCCAACATATGCCTTGAGCAGTCGCTATCTAAGTACCACTTTCTTTTTGATCTTTGGGCTGCAAGACATTCTTGCATAAATAATTAAGTGGTGATTTTAGGTACCAAGTCTTCTTGGGTCCTTTAGGGTTATTAGACATGGTTCCTTTTGGAATCCAAATATTTTTAATAGTTTTTCCATTAAACTTAGAAGTATTACATTCAAATGCTTTATGTCCTACCTTTTTACATCTAAAGCAGGTGATGTGAGAGGTGCCAATTGAAGTATGTGCAGTGAAGAAATTCTTTAAAAACTTAATTTTGTCTTTAAGTTTATATCCTAGTCCGACTTTATCATAGACTCCTGTTTGATTATTTAAGATCATTTACACTTTTTCTGAACTACAAGTGAATTTATCAACTAAGGACCTTAATTTATCCAATTCATTCTTTAAAATTTTATTCTCTTCTTTTAATTTATTATTGCCACTAAAATAAAATATATTAGTAATCATTTACTTTAATGTTTGGTCATCATCAAAATCACTTAGGAGGTTCAACATAAATAAAAAGATATGGATATTGATGCATGGTATAATCTAAATCTTTTCTCACATCATACCATCAATGATTATTAAAATTATTTTGATTGAATCTATTGACTTTAATATGATTTCATATTATGTTTACTTGCTTGAAATTTTTTTCATATATTAGTAAGATTAGTATGATTGATTGCTTTTGATAATTTGAATACTTTAATTTTAAAGATCAATATGCTCTCCTCTATATCATGCTATGAATTGAAATTATCTTAAAAATCAACATGACTTAATAGCTTCTCCTTATCAATTATTCATTTGAGAAACTTAAATCAATATAAGTTTAATTAACTATGAATGTCCTTGATTGCAAAAAAAATAAATTTAGACATTTCCCTCATAAAATGTTAAATTATTAAAATTTTAATAAAAATTAGCATAAAATAAATACTTAAAGATAAGACATCAATTATAAAATTTAAAATGCTTGATGTATTAAGTTGCATTGCATTTTAAGTTTATCCTTAAGGATTTAAAATTTCATAGTTACATCAAAACATAAAGCCAATATCTAGATCCCTCTCATTTTAACCTTAATTAATTTTGTCCCCCAACTTGAAAAAATTTCTCACACTTGATATCAATGATATCATTCTTGTCTTGAACTGTATTATATTTTTTTTTGCAAAAGAAAAGAATATTTTGTCTCAAATGTGATTTTGCATAGCTTATATAATATCATTTGAGATAAAATCAAGAATTTCATATCTTTTTTAAACTTGATTAAATGATATTTCTTAAAAAAAGAAAGATCTAAGTTTAAATAGAATATCTCTCTATGATTTATTTTGCATAATTTATTGATATCAATTTAAATTAACTTATCAAAATAATTTAATCTAAATTTAATTGATTCATCTTTTTCGATAAAAAATTTTAATAATTGATATCACAGTAATCATTATTGTCTTATATTCTATTGATTTATCTTTTGATGAAAGAATAGTTATTTTGTCTCAAATATAAATTTTCATAGCATACTTTAGGATTTTTAATGGATTGTTATCATTGCAAACATCTTTTAAAGTAAATAAAAAATAAATTAAAAAAAATAGTTTCTACTATTTGACTTGAATGCATAATTTAATACTTAATTCACTCGATTGATGCTTGTTCTCTTAAAATTTTATTTAATTTTAAAATAGCTTTTTTTGCAAAAGTAAGGAGGAGAAAATATCAAACATAAAATAATTACTAACTTGGTATCAATCAAATTTGAAAATCTAAACTTAAAAGTCAAAATTATATTAATTAAGATTAATATGGTATCAATTAATTATGCTTAACTTCAAAGAAAAAGGGGAGTAATAAAAATTATAAAGCTTAAGTATGCAAATTTTGAAAAAGAAAAGTGAAAGATAATGCTAAAGAATGAATATATATATCATTTTAATAATCTAAATTTAAAATATGCTTATTTTGAAATACAAAGGGAGACAAAATTGAAAAGTAAACTAATCCAGCTATTAATATGAAAAATAAAAAAAATTATTGATTTGATTTGATTAAAAATATTGATGAATTTATGATCTTAAATTTTTTATTAAATTTTAAACTTTTCATTAAATACTTTATAATCTTTTCAACTTATGCTTTCATGTATTTATTCAATTTAATTTACTCAATTTAAAGTGCTATCAAATAAATAAATTATTTTTTAATATTAAAAATTATTTAAAGTGGTATCATTAATATGCTAGTTTCATATTTTGATTTGTATGATTATTCTTGATAATTGATTGGAGTTAAATTAAATTAAAAATATATTCTTACTCTAAGAAATAAATTTTTAAACCTAATTTCAAAACTCATTAAAAATTTAAATTTGATACTAAATTTTTGATGTGCATTGCAAAATTCTTATAAATTATTTGCATTGAAGTAATTTTTACTCAAATAAAAGAAAAAATAACTATCATTTTTGATATATATTTATTTTATTTTACTCGATACATTTTTGATACATTTTTTTCAAACTTAATTGACTGAAATTTCTTAAGAAAAGAAAAGATTGAATATTAAAGTGTATATTATACTTAATTTTATGGTTAAATCTTTTAAAAAGTTCTGTTCCTCTTAAAGCTTAAAAGTGTATATTTAAAAATCTAATTAAAAGATCATATCCATTTAAAGAGGGGGAGAGTCGATAATATTTGAATTCAAGCTAATTTTTGAAAAGAAAAAAATATTCATTCAAAAAAAAAGATGAATTTTTTGATTTAACTTTATGAATTTGATACATCTCTCAATTTAATGTCTTGATATTGATTTTGATAATTTTTTTTTATTTTTTCTCATGAGCTTTTTGATGTTATCAAAAAGAAAAAGAAGTATATTGAGTATATGCTTAAAAAATTAATACTTAAAAAATTTAATAAATTTCATACTTGGAACCTTAATACTCATTATTTTGAATTGAAATATTATTTTGATATGAGTATATAAATTATGTGAAATATTAATTAGAGCTTTCATGAAGTATGCATTTATATTTATGTATATTATCACTTCATGACTTATACTAACTAATTTATTAAAATATATTAAATTATATTTTTATGCATATACTCAAAGTTTTACCATCATCAAAAAGAGAAAGATTGTTGACCTCATGATTGATTTGATGATTATCAAATTTTGAGTGTTTAAGTATTTAATCATGTATTTCAAAAATAAATGTAGGTCTTTTCAGATTTTTAAGTTAAAATTATAATTTTATCAAGTTGAAGATCAAGAAAAGTGACAAGAGGCAAAATCATAATTTTATAAAGTTAAAGAAAATCTATTTTGAAAGTCTCAATAACAAGCTTAGAAGATTTTTGATCTTTTGGAGGTAGTTCCATAATTTTTGGATGCATAAATTAGAAAAAAAATCAAGTTTTAGCAAAAGAGTCAACCCAAGGGACGACCCCTAGGTCATCCCCTTTTGAAATGGGTTGCTCGGCATGCTTGGCATGCAAACTAAGATGATCCAGTCTGAGATTGAGTCGACTGACTGCTTGTCGTTAGATCATCAAATGATAATTAAAACTAATCTACCTATTAATTAGAACAGTGGTGACTCGAGTGTCGATTTTCTCATGGATTGAAGGCTAAGTTACGTTCAATTTTAAAAAATAATAAATTAATTTATTAAATAAAAATTAATAAAATAGGTTAAAGAGAATCAATTGAGATTTTAACAAATTAAAGTAAAAGAAAGTAAATACTTAATTAATTAATATTTTTAGAATTAATTAAAGAGAAAAAATTGTCTAGGGTTTCAGTTCCATCTTTTAATATTCAAATCCGTAATTGATTCATGCAATCTTTTCATTATCAACATGCCATCTTATAAGATGTATATTTCTTTTGATCTGATTCTAACATAACCTATTCTACCGAGCATGGACTATATCTAGCATAATCATGACCCATCTCACAGACATAGACTATTTAGATCATGCAATCAAAGAACATAATTTTGATTTAATTTCTATAATTTATCCTAATTTAAGCACAAGCCATATCTACGATCATAATTTATCTCCTTAGATATAAATTATAAAAAATTAAATATTAAAATATAAATCTTATAATTTATTCTATTTAAGCATAGACCGTATCTATTTATGATCACGATCTGTCTCTTTAGCTATAAATTATAAGAATTTCAACATTAAAGTATGAATAAGAAAGGCATGTAAAAGATAACTAAATTTTATTACTTAATAAAAAAAAAACAAGATTCAAATTATAAACTCCCATACTTGAAAGATTTTTCTTACTTTCCTGGATACAAGATCATTAGCCTGACATGATCTTGATCCTGCTAGCCTTCGGCATCTTTGAATTCTCCAAATAAAAAAAAATAAAAATAAAATAAAATAAAAATAGAAGAAGAAGAGAAGAGAAGAAGAGAAAGGAGAGAGAAAGAGGTTGGAGGAGGCTTGGAAGGCCCCTATGGGCTCGCTGCTGGCTTTTGGGGTGAACATGGCCTAAATAGAAAAGAAAATCATGAGTTTTTGGCTTCTTGTTGGAGTCTAATCTGAGTTTGGCTCAAATTGTTTGAGCCTATTGAATTCTAACCATCCATTCTAGATCAAACGGCTCAAAATCAACTCAAAAACCACCACAAACCCTACTGAATGTATTCCTGGCCATCCGATCAAAGTCTGGATCGATTTCGCCTGTTGGATTGCGCACTGATGAAGCCTGGAGTCCTTATCAAAATTGGAGCCATTCCCATCCGTTAGAACACGATCGAAAGTGATGTTAGTCATCGAATCGCACAAAGTTGACTATCGTTAACCTATGGACCATGCATAAATCGGGTACACCATGAGCCCCCACCAACCAGCAGCTGCCGTGCCAGATAAAAAGATGAAGATGCCCCTGTAAGCCGCGATGAAAATGCGGTAGACCCTTTAAGGGTCTATGCTCACCACATGTCATGCACCGAATGGCCAAACCTACTGAGCTGGTCGGTCTATGCCTATTTCATAGACTGGCCGATCGGTCCACCATACACCGATCTTATTTTTTTTTATTTTTTTATTTTAACTTCTAGATTTCATAACTTTTTTATTTTAGCTCTAATTTGAGTAAAATTTATTGCATTGGAACCCATAAATCGAGCTCTTTGCATTGATGAACTTTTTTTCTACAAAATACTAATAAAAATATCAATTTCTTAAAATAAATATTAATTATTATATTATTTAATATTTTTATTTAGTAATTTATGATAATTATCACATCTCCTAACTTAAGTTTTACTTGTCCTTGAGTAAATAAAAGAAAATTAAAAATATATACCAACTCGATAAGATATAAAAGTTTCTTCAGGTCATCCTAAAGTCAGTTGATACCTGATCAAAGAATTAAGAAATATATCATTGGATTATTAATTCCATCCCAATATAGTGGATAAGTGAAGAATATAAAATTTAAGAGCTTTTCTTTGATCAATTCTCTACCTTTATTTTTTAAATCCTCTATCTTTAGTATGGACTTTTTTTTTCTTAGTAGCTAATGCAATGTTTTAACCTCTTAAGCTTTCTATCTAATCCTTGTAGCAAGCTTTGGACAAATGACTCCCAAACCAGTTGGCTTTAGGGCACTAGGTGTAAAAGACCCATCAGACTTACTAACCTAAGTCAAATAGGCTATAAGTTAAAATTAACTATATCGCAAACTTCTTCACATTACCCATTTTTTGATGCAACTAATATTGCTTACTGAGGCAACGGGATTCGATTACTTGGTAGGAGACCAATATTTAGAACTAGCTCTTTATTTTTTTTCACTCTTTATATATATATATATATATATATATATATATATATATATATATATATATATATATATATATATATATATATATATTACTTATATCCATATAAAGTAGATTCTTTATCGAATATAGGCTGGAAAAAGATTTTTAGAATCACTCAAAAATTTATCTATTCTAGACCTGATCATTTATTAGGTTTTCTTAATAATTGGATCCTTAGTATTTCAAAAATTCTCTAAACCATTAATCAATCATCGATTAAAATGCCTAAAAATTTTTACATCAGGATGAAATTAGGTGCATAAGACAAATTAATATATTTGAGGACTTAAAATAAAAATTTATTTATCCTTTCCCCTAACTTAATTTTCATTGTCCTTAATAGAGAAAAGAAAAGGTATGTGATAAATGACAAGAAAATAACAAGAAAAAAATTCACCTGGTTTAATAGGTTCTGATCTCGGTCTGAATTTATTTGTTCTTCATTTAGCATGGGTTTGTAGTTCTCCCCCCAACTTAGTCCTAAAAGAAAAGTAAACTAAAAATAAAAGAAATTCAAATGCAAAATCTAAAGCTGGGTTGCCTCCTAGTAAGTGCTAAGTTTAACGTCTTCAGTCGGACCCTATGAAAGAGTTTTGTGTATAATTATTTTTATTGCATCCTTCAAGGTTTCAAAAAGATAAGGCCAATCAGGAGGCCTGGTCATAATGGTAGAAAAATGTTCACGAAATGCTTTACGGTGTTTAGATTTAGCCATGATCAGTAAAGTGCATGGAGCAAGCATGTTAAACCAAAGTCTAACCTTATCATAATTTTTATAATTATCAGGAAGGGATGGTGTTTATGGGATCAAAATTAGGGATGGTGGTTTAGAAATTTATTCAACGATAACCTAATTTACCCTACTCCTTTTCTCGGATATGATATGTCTTGACATATTCTCTCCTAATCAAAATCATGGCATTTATTCTAAATTAATTTTAAATCTGCCTCCATACATCATTTTAACATTATAGATAAATTTTGGAGGCCATCTTCAAAAGTAGTGCCGAATATAAAAAAATCATTCATAAAATCATTATCCCTCATGTCAGTAATATCCCATCTGATAGCTTCTTTATATGCTTTTAGAGCATCCATAAGTTGGTCTTCCTGGGTAGGTATCCCTAGTAGTGTGTCAGTAGATTCATTAGAAAATTATCTCAATTCTTGATCAATTGGTGGTTCTAACAAGGAGGCTATTGCTGGGCTAGATAGTGGCTCAAGTTTTTCAATCCAAAATGGGGTGGTTTTAGGGTTGGGTTTATCTATTTGGTCATTAACTTCTGTATTGTGCCCATCATCATCAAAATCATCCACCTCATAATGGGCCAAATAGGAATTTAACGGATTATGAGAAAGAATTATGGGTGAAGCTTTCTTTAATACGTTATTTACTTGTAGTTTTTGGGAAGTCTCTATTGATTCAATCATCTCGGCAGTTTGTCCATCCTCATTAAAAGGATTGGATAATTTTAGGATACTTAGGGATGAATCCATATATAAGTAAGATGATGGATTTGGTATATTCTATAGTTCTTGATTTTTTCTATATTTTTCTTCAATTATATGATCTAAGATGGTCTTTTTGGTTTTAGAGGGTTGTTCTATAACCATTTTTTTTTCAAAAGTTAAATATAATTGTTTAGAAAAAGCTTCTGGGACATTAAAATTTTTAGCCATGTATGGTCCCTCAAGATCACACTTGAATTGACTAGGCAACTTACTTTTACTAATAGCCATGGCTAATTGATCTAACTATATTTTTAGATGAGCAATGGCTTGAGAATATGTATTTATAAGTTGGTTGGTCAGGTCGTTTTGTGATTTCATAATGGCTTCTAAGGTTTTTTCTATTGAATTAAGCTTTTGGTCATCTAGATTGTTTAATGATTGATTGATAAATTCTAATGCTTGCTGAATCTTTTCTTCAAAAATTGACTAATTATTATTTAGAGAAGATTGATATTGTAGGTAGGGCATATCATAATAAGGTGCATCCATGAATGTAGGTCCTTATGGCACCGGGATAACCACTGGTTGTAATTGCCATGAGAAATTTGGTTGAGCTCCCCAGCCTAGATTGCAAATGTTAAAGTATGAATTATTTCCTAGTCTATAGGCTATATGGGTTTGATTGTGATAATCTTGCTCATACATATACTTAGAAAATCGATTTGGACATCTTCTTGCAAAGTGAGTGCAGCTCGAATATATTGTACAAACTTGTCATGTAGGAGGAAAAAATAGATGGGTAGAGTTACTATTAGTTATTAGATGATCTAATTTACGAAAAAGCTCATCCACTCTACTCTCAAGATCCATCTTGGATTGTTATTTATTCAAATATGTATAATAAAGGGCTTTAGATCAGGGCAATCTTCTTCTAATTATTTTTTTATTTTATTTATTTTATTTTAAAGAAAGGAGATGAGAGAAAAGCAAGAAGAGGGTTCTAAAGATAAGTCCAAAGAATTCCTAAATCTAGAAATGAAATAGAGAAGAATGTTTTAATTAAGGTTTGAATTATATTGGCAAACAAGTTAAGCAAGCATGGACTCTCTATTCTAGGATTAACCTAAATCTAGACAGCTCCTAACTATTAAGGTCACCTTCAAGCCCTCGAAGTAAAAAATCAGCTAATCAACTAGCTAGGTAAGTGTAAGATCGGTGGAGGTCCCCCCATTGCTTGCCTTAGACATCAATTGTGCTTGGCCAGGTAAGCTAATGGAATCAATTATAAATCACCTTCCTTTGGATTCAGTCATCCCTCAAACCACTTGCCTAGACACCAATTGAATTGACTAACCCTAATCTGATCCAACTTTTAGGTTCCTTATCCTAATGAGCTCGAATATCCTAGGGCCAACGTCTAATTGATTTTAAATTAAAAGATTTAGGTCAATGCAATATGAAGGATGGTGGTTTATGGGCTAAGGAAGGATGATCAAATCCCCATCTTATCTTATTTAATAGATTGTATCCTTAGAGTATATTATGAATATGCAATGCAAATCAAACAAGCCATCCAATCAGGTTTAAAAATTAATTTTATTTAATATATATGATTATTCTAAATTAATTAAGTATTATGAGATGTCCGTAATTTTTTAAGGGTTTATGGTTTTATCTTTTTATAGATATATTTTAAGTTTTTGATTCTTTTGGTTTTGCAAGGAAAGTAAATTCAAGTGACTAAGTCTTGAAAAGCAGTAAATTAATCTAAACTATAGAAAGCAGTAATTAATATAAAGGCAAGAAATAAGTTATGAAAAGCAGTAATAACCAATTAAAAAGCAATAATAAAAATTTATATGTATTTTATTTATTTACTTTTTTAAATTAGTTAATTAATTTTTAATTAATTAAAGCAATCGTGCTATAATCTCCAGCAATGGTGCCAAAAATTTGATTGCTTATCGTTAGAGCATCAAATGATAATTAAAACCAATCTACCTATTAATTAGAATAGTAGTGAGTCGGATGTCGATTTTTTTGAGGATTGAAGGCTAAGTTGCATTCAATTTAAAAAAAATAATAAATTAATTTATTAAGTAGAAATTTAATAAAATAGGTTAAAGAGAATTAATTAAGATTTTAATAAATTAAAGTAAAAAAAAGTAAATACTTAATTAATTAGTATTTTTAGAATTAATTAAAGAGAAGAAATTATCTAGGATTTTAGTTTCATCTTTTAATATTCAAATCTGTAATTGATTCATGCAATCTTTTCATTGTCAACATGCAATCTTATAAGATGTATATTTTTTTTGATCTGATTCTAACATAATCTATTCTATCGAGCATGGACTCTATCTAGCACGATCATGATTCATCTCACGGATATAGACTATTTAGATCATGCAATCAAAGAACATAATTCTGATTTAATTCCTATAATTTATCCTAATTTAAGCACAAACTGTATCTATCTACGATTATGATTTATCTTCTTAGGTATAAATTATAAGAAATTAAATATTAAAATATAGATCCTATAATTTATTCTAATTTGAGCATAAACCATATCTATTCATGATCACGATCTATTTCTTTAGCTATAAATTATAAGAATTTTAACATTAAAGCATGAATAAGAAAGGCATGTAAAAGGTAACTAAATTTTATTACTCAATAAAAAGAAAATAGGGTTCAAATTACAAATTCTCATACTTGGAAGACTTCCTTACTCCCCTAGACATGAGATCATTAGCCTGACATGATCCTGATCCTGCTAGCCTTCGGCATCTTTGAATTTTCTAAATAAAAAAAATAAAAAAAAAAAATAAAAAAATAGAAGAAGAAGAGAAGAGAAAGGAGAGAGAAAGAGGTTGGAGGAGGCTTGGAAGGCTCCTGTGGGCTCTCTGCCAGCTTTTGGGGTGAACATGGCTTAAATAGAGGAGAAAATCAAGAGTTTTTGGCTCCTTGTTGGAGTCTAATCCAAGTTTGGCTTGAATTGTTTGAGCCTGTTGAATTTGAGCCATCCATTCTAGATCAAATGGCTCAAAATTAACACAAAAACCACCACAAACCCTACTGAATGTGTTCCTGACCGTTCAATCAAAGTCTGGATTGATTTTGTCCGTTGGATCGCATATTGATGAAGCCTGGAGTCCTTATCAAAATCGGAGCCATTCCCATTCGTTGGATCACGATCGGGAGCGATGTCAGCCATCGAATCATGCAAAGTTGACTATCGCTAACTTGTGGACCGCACGTAGATCGAGTACACCATGAGCCCTCACCAACCAGCAGCTACCGTGCCAGATAAAAAGATGAAGATGCCCCTACAAGCCATGATGAAAATGCAATAGACCCTACAAGCCATGCATTTTTAAAATAATTAAAAATACGTAGATAGCAGCGAGTCGGGTCGAATCCATAGGGAAGGTAGTGTTTTTAGATTTGAAATCTTTGATTTTATAAAAAAAAAGAAAATAATTTAAGTTTTGGAATCAAAAGTAAAGTCGGAAGATTAAAAATAAAAATTAAAAGATGCAGAAATTTAAACTTGGTACTAAGATCTACTAATTAGATCTTAGCATCTACTTGCAATAAAAAGTAATAATTAAAGTGCAAAATTAAATTTCAATAAAAAGCAAGAAATTAAAATACAAAAATAATATTTTTATTAATTAAAATTTTAGAATTTAAATACATGAAATTTAAAAGGAATAAAATAGCCTGATCTCTAATCTTGGATCGGCATTGGCAGAAAGATGGTGTAGAAGCCCGGCTCTTCTTCTCGACACCCGTTGCTTTGAAGTAGCCTTTAACCCATAGCCTGGCTTCGCCTTATATCAAAGCTTCACCTTGACCGGAGATGTTGATTTTTGGAGGCCTGGGGTCTTTTTTATAGAGCTAGGACGGCTGGAGAGTTTGCTTCTGGGCAATGTGGGACTAAGGGACTCTTTGATCGTCAAAATATAAATAAATCTAAATAAAAATTGAACTAAAAGAAGTCCTAGATGAATTCTACTACTCTGGATGAAATTTGGCCATAAATAGAAATCCAATGGTCCAAAAATCATCAAAATTAGATGAGTATCGGCCTAGATCAAGTCGGATTAAATTCTGGCCATCCGATCGCACATTGATGGAGGAAATCTGACCGTAAATCATGCATCAGGAGTCCTGATCACTGCTGGGAGCATTCTGGACCATTGGATCTTCATCACTTGGTTTCCTGGCTATCGAATTGTGCTAGATCGTTGATAGAATTTGAATTAAATCCAAAAATAACCACCACCATCCGATCTTGACCATAATCAACCGCAGCCATCCGATCGCGCAATTATAGTTCCCATGGACCGCGTGGACCAGCCGCACCACACACCGCAGCCAATCAGCACCTTTGTTGCCAAGTGAAAAGACCAAATTGCCCTATGAGCAGTGATAAATTTCTATGGACTCTTTAAGGGTCCAGATCCGCCACGTGTCACGCTGTGATTCATCGGTTGCAGTTGGCGGTCTACGCCTGGATCATGGACCGGCTGATGGCTTCAATGGCTGAGTCGACTTTGATGGCTTGGCTTGGCTTAGTGGCTTGGCTTGCAGAGCTGGCTGAGCTATTTTCTTTTTTTATTTAATTTTTATTTATTTTATTTCTTTAAAAATTTATATCTTTTCTATTTTAGCTCTGTTGTACTCAAAATTTATTTTGTTGTGATAAAAAAAATGAGCTCTTTGTATTGATAATAAAATTTTATTTTTTAATTTTTATTATTTTTTAATTAATTTTTTAATTAATAAAAATATGAATTTTTTAAAAATTATATATAAATTGATTAATAACTTTTAAAAATTAATATAAATTAATTAATAAATTAATACTTTTATTGGTGAATTTATGATGCTTATTACACCCCTCAACTTAAGCTTTGCTCGTCCTCGAGTAAAGAAAGAATTTAATTTTAAATATCTTTTAACTTTAGAGTTTTGAATTTTACTTAAGTAGTTTTCAAAATGGCCATTGATATTCAATAGAGCTTAAATGAGACATATCATTGGAGTATTAATACTTATCAATAAAAAAATTAAGTAAAGAACATTAAATTTTTTAAAATTTTTTTTCTAAATTATCCCATCTTTATCTCTGATTTATCTAAACTTTCATATAGGCAAGTGTATTGCTACTTCCATCCTTCATTTATTGATTTTTATTTTTATATTATCCACTTTTTGACATGAATATCATTGCTTACTTAGGCAACGGGACCCGATTACTCGATGGGAAACCAATGCTTTTTTTTTTTAACATTGTACCGCTATTGAGTGTCTTAACCCTTTAAGCTTTCTATTTGATCCATGTAGCGAGTCTTGAGCTAATGACTCCCAAACTAGTTGGCTTTAGGGTACTAGGTATAGAATACCCCTCGGGCTTACTAGCTCGAATCAAATAGGCTATGAGTTAAGACTAGCTTTACAACGAACTTCTTTGTTCTTCCCATCTTTTGACACGAAACTCAATGCTTGCTTAGGCAAAGAGGCCCGGTTACTTAGTGAGAAGTACTTGAAAACTATTTTATTAAAATAAATTTGTTATATGAAGAAACGTATAGTTACCCTACGCAAGCCTATAAAAAGTAGACTTTTCTTTGATGCTAGTAGAAATAATTAGAAATGCTCCAAGGAAAAACTTTTTATGTTCTAGACTTAACTCTTTATTGAATTTTCTTAATACTTAATTCCTTAATATCTCATAGATTCTCTGATCTATGTATCAATTTTCTTTTAAAAATGCTTAGTTTAATTTGATTCTTAAGCATAATCAGGTGTCTAAATACTAAATACTAACTTTTTTAAGGACTTAAAATTTTAAAATTTTTATTTTTCTCCCTCCAACTTAATTGACATTATCCTCAATGGAGAAAAAAAATAAAGAGTGTAATAAAGAACATGAAAGAATACACCTGACTATATTTTTGATCCAGCACATGCCTTTGAAAATTTGAGCTCTCCCTCCAACTTATTCAAATTATCCTAAAAAAAAATAAACTAAAAATATAAATTAGATAAAAACTAAATATTGGGTTGCCTCCCAACAAGCGCTAAGTTTATCGTCTTCAACCAGATACAATGCGGCTTATTATCCTGTGTCAAATATTGGATTAACAAATTTCAATGGTTTTGAATTGCCAATCTCAGAAAGTTGATTTGTAATTCCATTATTGATATATTCATTATTAATTTTAGGGATGTAATTTATGATTCCATTCTCAAATCCATATTTATTAAGAATTTCTCCTATTTGTTCTTCTAAAATACTCATGAATGGAGTTTTAGGAGTTAAGTTTGATTCAATGGGTGTTGGAATAGTGACTAAAGGCTATTTTAATTTTAGAGGTAAATTAATGTGATCTTGCTTAAATAACTCCATTGATATTTTATTACATGCCTCTTGATTTTTGTAAGAAGAACCGGCTTCTAGGATTGAAGGGAATAGACTTTTGGGTTTATAAGTCTCGGATAAATCATCTATTCTCTTTTCTCCTTTTTCTATCTTATTTAAACTGGAACCAGCATCCATACTAGTTCCTGGCTCGGGTTCTTCTATGTGGTTAGTCTCAGTACTAACCAGTTTCTCTAATTTTTCATTTTGGCTAGCATCAGTACTAGCCTCTCTTACCTGATCTTGGTATAGATCCATAAGAATTCTATAGCTTTTAAGTTCAGGAATTACTTTGGTATTCTCATATTGGGGATTCTTAAGTGAGACACTAAATTGATAACTTGGTCTAGGTGGTTGGTGGACATTAGGTGGGTTGTTTAAAATTGGTAGGCTCGATAGTTGATCTAATTCTCTCCTTGTGTTAGACTCAATTAATTATCCTATTTGAGCTTCTAGTCTGGCGATAGATTGCTGTTGAGTCAGAATTAATTATTGAAGTTGGTTAAATCTATCATCAGCTAGATTGGTCTGTTGAGGAGGTGGGTATGAAGGCTGATCATGATGTGGTGGCTGGATAAACTGACTAGGCTGGCCATTATTATAGGTATAGTTTTGGTATTGGGGCCTATTTTGATAGTTTTGGATAGATAAAATTTGGGTTTGAGCCTGAGTCTGTTGGGATGTCCAAGAAAAATTATGGTGGTTGCTCCAATCTGGATTATATGAATTTGAAAATGAGTCATTAATCAATTTGGAGTACCCTTGAGTAGCTTGAACTTGTTCTTGGATAAAATATGAAAACTGTGCAGTCATAGGATATTCACTCACATGATGGGTTGGGCTAGCACAAATTGAATAAATCTCCTAATAATTAGAAGATGATATGAATTGTACAGAAGATTATTGACCTAGGATTAGGAGTTGATCTATTTTTTGAGTAAGAAGGTCAATTTTATCTAATTTTTTAACTATTAGATTTAGATTGGCCATTTGATTATTATGTTTAATATGAATCAACCATTCAATTAAGTTCAACTAAATTAAAAAAACCGATTTCCTATCATGCATGTATTAGTGTAACCCTAATGTATGGTTCAAAAAATTTTTATAATATTTTTTTTATTTTTTTATTATTATTATTTTATTATATTAAAAATTAAATTTTTTAATTATTTTATTTATTAATTTTAATTTAATTTAATTTAATTATTATTTTTAATATTTTTTAGTTAGTTTAATTTAATTTTTATTTTATTTTATTTTTAGAGGAGTAAGGAGAAGAAAGAAGAGTTCTAAAGAAGAGGTCCTAAGGAGTCCTAGAACTAAGAAGAAAGAGAAGAATTAGGTTTAATTAGATTTAATGTTGGTTAGCAATCAAGTTGGTCAATCAATCCTAACTAAGGGTTATCCTAGATCTAGATAGCTCCTAACTGTCAAGGTCACCTTCAAGCCCTCCAAGTGTAGGATTAGCCAATCAACTAGCCAGATAAGTGTAAGATCGGTGGGAGTCCCCACATTACTTGCCTTAGACACCAATTATGCTTGACCAGGTAAGCGAATGGAACTAATTAGAAATCACCTTCCTTCGAGCTCAGTCATCTCTGAACCACTTTCCTAGACACCAGTCAAATTGACTTATCCTAATCCGATTCAACTCTTAAGATTCCTTGTCCTATTGAGCTTAAGTTCCTAGGGTTGATGTCTAATTGATTTTAAAATTAAAGGCTTAGGTCAATGCAGGATTGGTTAGTTGTTTGTGGGCTAAGGAAGGGTGATCAAATCCCCATCTTATCTTGTTTAATTGGGTTATACCCTTAATTTGGTTTAATATGAATATGCACAAAAAATTTTTAATTAAAGAATTCTATGCAATTTAAACTAGATGCATGCAACTAATTGAATTCTGAAAGGCTTATCTTACCTCCAGCAATCACCAAAAAAAATAAAATAAAATAAAAATAAAAATAAAAATAATATGATGCATGCTTTAAGCAGTTAGGATTTCTAATCTTATCATGAGACTTTTAATTAGGTTTAAATGGATATTTTTTAAAATTAATTTAAAAATAAAATAAGTAAATAAATAAATAAATAAAAAAGAGAATTAGGGTTAGGATTGATCTCACCAAGCAAAACTCCTGATTCTTTTTGTTCTTTAATCTTTTTTCTATAAAATAATAAAAAAAATTAGCAAGCAATATTTATAAGAAAATAAAAATTTTATTTATAATTTATTTATAGAAAAATCAAAGAGATCAAAAATTTAATGTCCGTGCCTTCCTCGACAATGGTGCCAAAAACTTGATACGTTTGCCAAAATTATTTTTAATAAATCAAAGAAATCAAAATCAAAAATCAAAAATATTCTCCGACAATGGTGCTAAAAACTTGATAAGTAAACGATATTGTCGTTAAGACACCGTGTTTATCAGTTTAATCCGACTTCTTAAAATAATTAAAAATGCATAGATAGCAGTGAGTCAGGTCGAATCCATAGGGAAGGTAGTATTTTTAGATTTGAAATCTTTGATTTTATAAAAGAAAAAAAAATAATTTAAGTTTTGGAATCAAGAGTGAAGTCGGAAGATTAAAAATAAAAATTAAAAGATGCAGAAATTTAAACTTGGTACTAAGATCTACTAATTAGATCTTAGCATCTACTTATAATAAAAAGTAATAATTAAAGTGCAACAATTAAATTACAATAAAAAGAAAAAAATTAAAATATAAAAATAATATTTTTATTAATTAAAATTTTAGAATTTAAATACATAAAATTTAAAAAGAATAAAATAGCCTGATCTCTGATCTTGGATCGGCATTGGCAGAAAGATGGTGTAGAAGCCCGGCTCTTCTTCTCGGCACCCATTACTTCGAAGAAGTCTTTAACCCATAGCCTGGCTTTGCCCTATATCAAAGCTTCACCTTGATCGGAGATGTTGATTTTTGAAGGTCTAGGATCCTTTTTATAGAGCTAGGAGGGCTGGAGAGTTTGCTTCTGGGCAATGTGGGACTAAGGAACTCTTTGATCGTCAAAATATAAATAAATCTAAATAAAAATTGAATTAAAAGAAGTTCTAGATGAATTCTACTACTCTGGATGAAATCTGATCGTAAATAGGAATCCAACGATCCAAAAATCATCAAAATCAGATGAGTATCGGCCCAGATCAAGTCGGATTAAATTCTGACCGTCCGATCGCACATTGATGGAGAAAATCTGGCCGTAAATCATACATCAGGAGTTTTGATCACCGTTGGGAGCATTCTGGACCATTGGATCTTCATCACTTAGTTTTCTGGCCATCGGATCGCGTCAGATCGCTGATAGAATTTGAATTAAATCCAAAAATAACCATAACCGTTCGATCTTGACCGCAATCAATCGCAGCCATTCGATCGTGCAATTACTATTCTCATGGACCGCGTGGACCAGCCGCACCACACACTGCAGCCAATCAGCACCCCTATTGCCAAGTGAAAAGATCAAATTGCCCTGTGAGCCACGATAAATTTCTGTGGACCCTTTAAGGGTCCAGGTTCGCCACGTGTCGCACTGTGATTCGTCGGTTGCAGCTGCCGATCTACGCCTAGATCATGGACCGGCTGATGGCTTCAATGGCTGAGTCAACTTTGATGGCTTGGCTTGGCTTGCGGAGCTGGCTGAGCTATTTTTTTTTTTATTTAATTTTTATTTATTTTATTTCTTTAAAAATTTATATCTTTTTCGTTTTAGCTTTATTTTATTCAAAATTTATTTCGTTGTGATCAAAAAAATGAGCTCTTTTCATTGATGATAAAATTTTATTTTTTTTAATTTTTATTATTTTTTAATTAATTTTTTAATTAATAAGAATATAAATTTTTTAAAAATTATATATAAATTGATTAATAATTCTTAAAAATTAATATATATTAATTAATAAATTAATACTTTTATTGGTGAATTTATGATGCTTATCACATCCTCCAACTTAAGCTTTGCTCATCCTCGAGTAAAGAAAGAATTCAGTTTTAAATATCTTTTAACTTTAGAGTTTTGAATTTTATCTAAGCAGTTTTCAAAATGGCCATTGATATTCAGTAGAGCTTAAATGAGACATATCATTGGAGTATTAATACTTATCAATAGAAAAATTAAGTAAAGAATATTAAATTTTTTAGAACTTTTTTTCTAAATTATCCCACCTTTATCTCTAATTTATCTAAACTTTCATATAGGGATGCGATGTTATCGTTAAGATACCGTGTTTATCAGTTTAATCTGACTTCTTAAAATCATTGAAAATGCATAGATAGCAGTGAGTCAGATCGAATCCATAGGGAAGGTAGTATTTTTAGATTTGAAATCTTTAATTTTTTAAAAGAAAAAGAAAATAATTTAAGTTTTGGAATCAAAAGTGAAGTCGAAAGATTAAAAATAAAAATTAAAAGATGCAAAAATTTAAACTTGGTGCTAAGATCTACTAATTAGATCTTAGCATCTACTTACAATAAAAAGTAATAATTAAAGTATAAAAATTAAATTATAATAAAAAGCAAGAAATTAAAATGTAAAAATAATATTTTTATTAATTAAAATTTTAGAATTTAAATACATGAAATTTAAAAAGAATAAAATAGCCTGATCTCTGATCTTGGATCGGTATTGGCAGAAAGATGGTGTAGAAGCCCGGCTCTTCTTCTCGGCATCCATTGCTTCAAAGCAGCCTTTAACCCATAGCCTGGCTTCACCCTATATCAAAGCTTCACCTTGATCGGAGATGTTGATTTCTGGAGGCCTGGGGTCCTTTTTATAGAGCTAGGAGGGCTGGAGAGTTTGCTTTTGGGCAATATGGGACTAAGGGACTCTTTGATCATCAAAATATAAATAAATCTAAATAAAAATTGAACTAAAAGAAGTTCTAGACAAATTCTACTACTCTAGATAAAATCTAGCCATAAATAGAAATCCAATGATCCAAAAATCATCAAAATCAGATGAGTATCGGCCCAGATCAAGTTGGATTAAATTCTGACCATCCGATCGTGCGTTGATAGAGAAAATCTGACCATAAATCATACATCAGAAGTCTTGATCACCATTGGGAGCACTCTGGACCATTGGATCTTCATCACTTGGTTTTCTGGCCATCGGATCGTGCTAGATCGCTGATAGAATTTGAATTAAATCCAAAAATAACCACCACCATCCGATCTTGACCGCAATCAACCGCAGCCATCTGATCGCGCAATTACTGTTCCCATGGACCACGTGGATCGACCACACCGCACACCACAGCCAATCAGTGCCTCTGTTGCTAAGTGAAAAGACCAAATTGCCCTGTGAGCCACGATAAATTTCTATGGACCCTTTAAGGGTCTAGGTCCACCACGTGTCATGCTGTGATTCATCGGTTGCAGCTGGCGGTCTACGCCTGGATCATGGACCGGCTTATGGCTTCAATGGCTGAGTCGGCTTTGATGGCTTGGCTTGGCTTAGTGGCTTAGCTTGCGGAGCTAGTTGAGTCATTTTCTTTTTTTATTTAATTTTTATTTATTTTATTTCTTTAAAAATTTATATCTTTTCCATTTTAGCTCTATTTTACTCAAAATTTATTTCGTTGTGATCAAAAAAATGAGCTCTTTTCATTGATAATAAAATTTTATTTTTAAATTTTTATTATTTTTTAATTAATTTTTTAATTAATAAAAATATGAATTTTTTAAAAATTATATATAAATTGACTAATAATTCTTAAAAATTAATATAAATTAGTTAATAAATTAATATTTTTATTGATGAATTTATGATGCTTATCAGCCATCTTTTAGTTTCCGTCAAACTTCAAAAAGAGTTCTTTTCTTTTTATTTTTGTGCTGAATTTTATACTTATATTTTTATTTCTTTACAAGTTTCTTTAGGAAAAAGAAACTTGGGATGTAGGTTGGTCTAAACTGAAAATTAGATAGTGTAAAGATTGTAGTTGGTGCTCCTAGATTAAAATCAATAGGATTGATAGTGAACCCGAGAAAACTATCGACGTAGAATTATGATTGGTGAGTCCGACAAAATCAACTAAGTTTATTTATGATCTCATGTCAAAACAAATGCACTGTAATCTCAGATTATAGTAAAATTTTTAAGGAGATAACTTGGAGAGATTACAGTAAAATTTCTAAGGAGATAACTTAGAGAGTGGACGTAGGTGCAGAATTGCACCGAACCACTATAAAATCTTTGTGTATTTATTTTATAGTTTTGCTTTCCTTACTTTTCTTATTTACTTTATATATTTACATTAGTTAGTTGCTTTTAATTTCACTACTACACATTGCTCATTCACCATAAGCATTCAAGTTTCTTTTAATTAGAAGCATATATTTATTTTAAAGTATAATTTGATCAAAAATTTTATAAACCTAATTCACCCATCCTCTTGGGTGGCCATACCTGGGCAACATGGGTCAAAGTCTCAGGATTAAAGGAAGACATTGAAATGTTATAAATATCATTAGCTTGGACACTTGAGGAGAGATTGTTCTCTTTTGAGGTCAAAAAAAGGGAAGGCCAACAAGAGTGATGATACAGCTTCAGTGAGTAGTGCAGAAGACCTACTAGTTATATCAGATGGATCCATAGAGTGCGATACTATATGAATATTGGATTCAGCATGTTCTCACCATTATACTTCCCATCAGAAGTAATTTTCTATCTATCAGAAGATTGATAGAGCAAGTGTTAGTCTTGGAGATGATCATCCATATAGAGTAGCTAGAGTTGGCTTAATTAGGATGAAGATGTATGATGGGATTATTTGTACATTATCAAATATCAAGCATGTACGAAAATTAAAAAAGAATTTAATTTTTTTAGACTACTTGGAGGAGTAGGGTTATGCTTTTAGTAGTCAGGCTAGGAGTGGATATTTGAAAATTTTTAAGGAAGCTTTGGTGGTGATAAGAGGTAAAAGACTGAGCAACAATCTTTGTAGAATGGAAAGCTCAGTGGTAAATGATAGTGTAGAGGTGCTAGTAGTGGTACAGAAGGAGCAGCTCTTATATCGACTGTGATACTATTGGATGGATCATATGAGTGATTGAGGGCTCACTGAACTCAACAGAAGAGGGATGATCCCAGTCCTAAAGAAGGAGAGCACAAATTTATATAAGCCATGCATTTTTGGTAAACAGCATAGGATGAAGTTTGCCAAAAGTACCAAGCGTAGCAAAGGAGTGCTGGATTTAGTGCACTCAAATGTGTAGAGATCAGCTCCTATATCAGTTAGAGATCGGGCAAAATATTTTATCACTTTCATTGATGACTTCTCAAGAAAGATGTGGGTTTATCTGATCAGAAAAAAGTCAAAGATGTTTGTCTAATTTAGAGCCTGGAGAGCTGAAGTTAAGAAGAAGTCAGGAAGATAGGTGAAGTGTCTGAGGTCGGATAATGTAGAAAAATATACAAGCCTAGAGTTCAAGAGGTATTATGAAAAAAATGATATCAAACATCATTACACTGTGAAGATGACTCTCCAGCAAAATGGTGTCGTGGAAAGGATAAATCGAACACTGATTGAGAAGGCACAAAGTTTGAGACTGCAAACATCACTTTCAAAATCTTTTTGGGATGATGCTTTATCTTTTTGTTATTTTCTTGTGAATAGGTCTCCTCATCGAAAGTTGAATGGAGGTATTTCAGAAGAGGTCTGGAGTGAAAAGAAGGTGAAGCTTGGCCATCTGAAGGTCTTCAATTGCATAGCCTATGCACATGTGGAGGCAATCGAGAGAAGTAAGTTGGATCCTAAATCTCAAAAGATGACATTTATATGGTATCCACAAGAAGTCAAGGGATATCTGCTGTGGAATCCTGAAGCACAAAAGATAGTGATCAGTAGGGACGTCATTTTTTATGAAAAGAGCATCTTAGAGAGGCCTGAGAGTATAGGAGCAACTGAAAAAATAAAGATGAATAGCAGTGGCTAGTCAAAGAATGATGGCATACAGGTTACATCTACTTACAGGAATATTCCTATTAAGATAGAGCTAGGCAAAAAAGTTTTATTTTAAATTGAAAATCAGCATGGAGGGCCAGCAGTTCAGATCAATGTGCAGGATCAGTCGTAGATTTTAGGCAAAGATGTGCCAGTGGGAGTGGCTTTGCACGAGCCCCAGCGTACTATTAGAAGGCCAGTTAGATATGGCATTGATGAGATTATCTCCTATGCACTCATCACTACTAATGGAGATTCAGAGAATTATGCAAAGACCATGGAGAGTGAGGATCATGATTCATGGATGTAGGCCATGATGGAGGAGATGGAATCACTAAATAAAAATCAAACATGGTAGTTGATGGATCTTCCAGAAGGTGCTCGACCTATTGGCTCAAAATGGATGTTCACAAAGAAGGAAGCACCTTCAGAACAAGATGGAGTCAGATTAAAGACAAGGCAAGTAGCAAAAGGATACTCACAAAGGAAAGGAATAGATTACACAAAAGTTTTCTCTCCTATGGTACGTCATACATCTATTCGAGTTTTGCTGTCATAGTGGCACAGTACAACATGAAGTTAGAATAGATGGATGTGAAGATGGCCTTCCTTCATGGCACATTAGAGGAAAGAATCTATATGAAGCAGTCAGATGATTTCATGGAGATTGGACAGAAGAAAAAGGTGTATTTACTGAAGAGGTCACTGTATGGCCTAAAATAATTTTTTTGTTAGTGGTATCACAGATTTGATAGCTTTATTTTGAGTTTGAACTTTGTTAGATGTGAACATGATAGTTGTGTCTACATCAAGGATGTAGATGAAAAGGATGTTCTGTACCTACTATTATATATTGATGATATGCCCATAGCCAGCAGGAGTATGAAGGCTGTGAAATGGCTGAAAAGGGCATTATCAGCTAAATTTGAGATGAAAGACCTAAGTCCAGCACTGAAAATTCTTGGAATGGAGATTTGCAAAGATAGGTACAAAGGAGTGCTCCATTTATCACAAGAAGGATATATCTAAAATGTTCTGAAAAGATTTGAGATGAAAAAGATCAAACCTGGAGAGATACCATTACCAAGCCATATGTCTCTCTCTAAGTATCAAAGCCCCCAGTCAGAAGAAGAGAGAGTATATGGATGGAGTCTCTTATACAAATACTATAGGTAGTGTGATGGACACTATGATGTACTGTAGATCAGATATAGCACATGTAGTGAGCATGGTTAGTAGATACATGGCTAACCCTAGAAAGAAATACTGAAAAGCATTAAAGTAGATATTGAGATATCTACAAAAAATAAGAGATTATGATTTGATGTTTGGTGGGCAGCCGAGAGGATTTGAAGATAAAGGTTCAAGTCCTCTAGAAGAATTTGTAGATGCAAATTATGCAAGTGATCTTGATACAAGATGATCTACTACTAGATATCTCTTCTGCATGTATGGTGGATCGGTATCTTGGAGATCAATCCTTCAATCAATCACGGTCTTGTTTACCATAGAGGCTAAGTCCATTGGCATTACTGAGGCTGCAAAGGAATCACTTTAGCTTAGGAGGCTGATTGTTGAGATGGGAGTGGAGCAGAGCAAGGTTAAACTGTACAGTGACAGTCAGAGTGCTCTGCCACTTGCATAGAACTCAGTCTATCATGCACGCACAAAGCATATAGACATGAGGTACCACAAGATTAGAGAGCTGGTGGAGGAAGATGAAGTGGAACTAATGAAAGTCCATACAAATGAGAATCAGTCTGATGCACTCACGAAGATACTCCCCAGAGATAGTTTTTAGATGTATGTGGCACGGATGGATTTGCAAGGAAGAGATGAGTTCACAAAAACTTGGAAGCACCAAGGTGGAGAATGTAAACTCAGAAGTAGCGCTCCTAAGTCTTAGAAACATGAGAAGACAGATCATGGAAAGGCTGGAGTGAGTAGGAAGAGAAATCAGCATGGATAGCAAAGTTCAGAAACTTAGCCGGCTCACCCTAAGACTGGGTCCGCTAAGTTAGGAACTGGGTTGGCTCAATCTAGAATTAGGTCGGCTATGTCTCAGAGAAAAATTCAGATAGAAAATAGTATTTTTAGGCTATTGGCATAGTACACAACTAGATTGACTCAGTCTTAGACTAAGCCAATCCAGTCGCAGGTTAGCCAGCTCTATTTAAAATTGAGCCGGCTTAGTTTTCACGGGTATGTTTTATGTTGTTGGTTGTTTTAGATTTAAAAAAATTTTCTATGAGCTTGGGGCTTGATCCTTTTATAAAGTATATATATTGAAAATAGGTCAAGATTGTATACGATGCTGAATTTATTGAAATAAAGCTCTTTTCTTTCAAAAATCTCTACTACTCTTCTTCTCTATTTTTTGAATCCATTGATCATGCTTCCGCAATAATCTCTAAGGAGTTCTTCCTTGTTTCTTGGTGGATCACCAGCGGCCACGTCCGTCTATGTGTGGAATTAATTTTCACAATACCAAAAAACTGAGATCAAGCTTGGAAAACTTCTCGGCCACCTTCCTCTGGCACAGTTCAAACCCTTGGATGAAGGCTATCTTGGCAAAGTCGATCTTGATATCTTCCATCTTCTTGGAGGCCTTGAAGTCCGCAATAGCTTTATCTTTAGCCTTTGAGATCTGCTTTTCCTTCTCGACGACCTTGGCTTCTGCCTTCTCACTCCTCTTCACCTCCAGGCTAGTTCCTCCTTTGCCTCCATCGAAGCCTGCTCAGCACTTCGGACCGCCTCCTAAAGATGACCGACTTCAGTAGACTTTTCCTTCAAGAGGTGGTCGATCTCGACCTTATGATCCTTAAGGACCTTTGCCACCTCGATTATTTGAAGATTGATCACCTTAATGTTGGTGATAGACTGATGACCCATCGTAGAAAAATAAAGTTAGTCCTACTGATGGAAGAACATACAGATAAGTCAAAAAGGAAGACAAGATAGTTACCTCATAAGGGTGTCCCATGTCCGTTGCTTGAAGTCAATGTGGATGATCTTGTCCATGACCTTTGGCATGGTGCACCCATTGATTAAAGACTTGACGACCTTCCAATCATCGAAAGAAGAGTCGGAGTTATCGCCATTAGACCCCCCCAGATTTATTCATATGTTGGACCTTCTTGACAAGTGACTTCTTCCTTTTCTATTCGGCTCCTTCTTCCCTCTCGATAGGAGCCTTGAAGATAGGGATCTCAGTGGGAGGGCTCAAAGCTACCAAAGCTATAGGGACCTCGAGAGCAGCAACCTCATCTGGGATGGCTGAGCTTGAAGCACCAATCTTCGCTCATTTAGATGGCTCTCTAGGCGCACTTCTTTTCCTCTTGTGAGCTCGGAGTTCTTGGGATAGTCGCTTCAACTCCGCTGGGTTCATCTCTATAATAGTGGAAGGCTAAAGTTAGAAAGAAGAGCAGAAGGGATAATTAGCAAGATTGAGAGGTATATCTGATGGGTTAAAGGGACTAAGATCGAGGTTAAATAGGATCTGGTCTTCTAATAGCTTGGAAAAAAAAGAAGCTCAGTAGTTCCTCAGTCTACTAGCCGAGTCTAGATCTTCTTTCTCTAATCCAAGAGCTCGATGGACCAAATTCCTTAAATATCCCTAGGGTGGAAGTCCTAACTCTAAAGATAAGCATAAAATAAAGAAGAATTTCTCCTTCCAGTTATGAATGAAAAAAGGAGCATCCTTGAGCAATCCCTTCTTGTCAAACTAGGAGGATAAATACCACTAATCCTTGGTGATGGGATAATATTTGAAAGTAAAGTAATTACGAAACAAAAAAATTATCGGATGGATTTTGATCGAGATACAAAGAGAAAGAAAATCTATAATAAATCTAAATGAGTTCGAAGCCATTGAGACGAAGAAGATATTTAAAAATTGAAAAAGATCTATAACAAAAGTAGAAATTGAGAGATAGAATCCAGCACGAAGAGCCTCGGTATACAAGCAAAAGCAACCCAGGGGAGAAGTGCAAGCTCGATCGTTTGGCCTGGAAAGCTCTAGTTCATACTCTGGGGGTACCCCTTACTGGATCCTTATTAAGAAAAGGTATATAGAGTGCAGAGAGCAGGAGATCGTCTTAGGTATGAAGGTCAGATGGGACATTATCCTAGGATCGGCTTCTTCTTTGAAGATATGGTCTTTAGAGTTTAGGTCAGCCGAGCTCTTAGAACTAATAGATCAGGAAACTTTAAAAGACATTTGGATTGAAAAAAATTAGAGAAAACCATCAAAAATCAAGAAAAATTAATTATGAAATATGATGAATAGGAAAGGGGCCGTAACTTTTCTAAGAAGCTCCTAAGCACTAGAAAGCTAAAAAATAAGTAGGAAAATCTGAAAGAAAGGTTAGAGCACTAACCTAAAGTAATTGAAGGAAGAGAGGTTGTAGTAGAAGAATTGGAAGATGATCAGGAACAAGATTGTTGCAGGAGGAGTGGAGAAAAGCACTTGGACTTGGAGAAGATGAAGAACGAAAGAAGAAGGAGAAAAGCACAGGCGAAAGTGAGAAACTAAGGAGAAAGAGCCGTTTAAATAGCCAGAGGAAATCAGAAGAGGTCATGATTGCAAATCCTCTCTATCCACCCCTCACCTGCCACGTGTCCCACTCATGGCTGACATCCGATGAGGCAGTTATGGCACCATACTTGGAGCATCATGCTGGGAGGAATTTCAAAATGAAAGTTTTTTCAAAGTCATTTGCTCATTAAGAAGCTTCGGCACTAGTCGAAAAAAGCTAAAACTTTTTACCTTCTGGAAGCGAAAAACTGATGAAGGAGTTTGGTAGTCGCAATTTTGGTACTTCATTCAATCTTCAAACTCGAGAGTAGAAGGATAAGTATTAGGAGATAAAATAGCTCCTGCCAAAGTCCAGTAGGATGTCTGGTCTCGGTATGATTCTAGATGATAATCGTGATCGAACCTCATCCAAGCAGCTCTCCCACTCCACCTTACTTTGGAAAAGATGACCTCTAGTCCATATACACAGGATGATCCTCTTAATCGTGATTACTGACCTTCTTCCAATGATTGCAAAATTCAAAAATTTTAAGACTTCGATCGAACAAACTTGAATGGTGAGAAGAGTCGCCGCCCAACTGATTCTGTCTTTTGGCTCAAGATAAGGAGCAGGATTCCAAGTGTTAAATTTAGGCACCTGAATTCCTCTATTGCAGGCAGTGTATCTCACCAATTGCATATTAAGGATTCTAGCAGGCCAAATTCCATTCGAGCCAAACTTCTATCTAACCGAGCTTCATCCATACAAATTCTTTTCAGTTGGATTCCTCTGCTCTGCTCTATGAACAATGGCTGACTTTAAGAGCAGCCGAATTCCTTCCTCTCCTCAGGATGATTGTAGATCTAGCCAACTTATATCGTACATATCGATCAGGTGAAGTTGAACAATAAAAGGATCTCGTCGTCAATACAAGTCCAATCCTAAATTTAAAATAAGTAGCCATTACCCTATCAATAAGGAATCCTAGTGCTCTTTCGGATGGTTCCAGAACATCCCCGCACTCACCAGGGCAAATGCAGTCCTACTGGGTCAGAGGTCTATGCTGCCTAAGGTCATGGACGGGATGGCTGCCCAGGGTGTTTATGGCCCCAATCCCCTCCGTGTAACAACTCCTACCAGCCAGATTAGCACCTTCAATGCTGCTTCAGTGCCTAAACTTGACTCCTGGAAGGAGTTTTTCTCTAAGCCATCTACTCTCAACACCGATGGGGGAGTCTTAACTCTAGGTTTGCTTCTACTCGCCTAGCTTTTAGGCAACCATCAGAAGGGAAAAACCTATTTTTTGGATCTGATTCGTTCTGATCTGATTGGATCAGGAGGGATATTTTAAAAAAAAAAATTTAAGATCCTAACCATATTTGAGACTCCTCATATCTAATCTTATTGATATAATAATAAAAATAAAAACAAAAATTAAATTTAATTTAATTATACCTTTATTTTGGATAATCCAATTATCCTATGATGATTTCGATATTTATCTGAGGTTCTGGATGTAGCCACGCAAGTGTTTGGCCTCTATCGGTATCCACTCGGGCAAGATCTGAAGATCTTCTTCTTATCAATCAATTCTCCAAAAATCATATCTAGATCTAATCTTGAAGATCGTCAAAATGGCTTTTAAAGAACAGTCATTGTCTCTTGCAGCAATATTGCCTTCTTCCTTTCCTAGTGCTTTTCACTTGCTTGGATCGCACCTTCTTCAAGCCCAAAGTCCCTTGGGCATGGAGAGGAGAGAGAGGACCAGCGGGTGGCATGGAGAACGAGGGAGAGGGGCTATGTGGCATGGCCTAAAGGTAGAAGAATTAAATTCTAGGCGCATACAGGATTTATATAGACCCTGCTGCGCCATACAATGCCACATCATCCTGGCCAATCATGGTCCTTTGTATAATCAGATCTAAATCTGATTGATGGAATGACATCATTTGATCCAATCAGATTAGAGATCCTCAAAACTCTTCTTAGGTGGCGCCAAGACTAGGTCAAATAAGTCTTCTTGGCGCCACACAATTTAATCCCCTGAAGCAACTGGAGTCCCATCTATATGGGACTCCATCTTTTATGCTCATGGGGCGCATGCCTCCCTAAGTGTGCGCCCTCTTCCTGTATGCTTCTTAGTAGGGGGACAAGTCTTCAGGTTCTCTCCTATAGGTGCATGACACATGGTCAGATATCTAAGTATCCTGGGTCAATATTTGACTAATGTTCGAAGATAAGATTTAGCAGGTGATGAAAAATGGTAGGTGTTGTCTCAAATTTATCTCATAAATTAAGACAACCCTTTTCTGACTTGGACAAGCTCTAGTCAGACTAAGTAAAGGTTCTTAAGTGAGCCTAAATACATTTGGCTCAGTCGAAATAAGCTTTAATGATTGTTAAAGGAGAACATTAGGCTCAATCGTGTGCTAGCATGATTTTCTTAAACCTAATTGAATCTTATTCAAATCAATTGAACTGGATTAATCTAATTGGTGATATCCAGATCCAAACCCTTGTTTGTGTGATCCAGTTAGGTTCAGATCCATATGGTAATGGGATATGTCACAATCTTTATCATCGACATCATCGAAATACTTTTTGATGGATCAGAACTTTTTTGATTCAGACAACTAGTATGATCGATCATCCAAATCAGTCTAATTGCTCCCAAAATCCATCAGTGACACTTAGCAGCATATGGTGGCAACCCATCAAAACTGAAAGCGAACCTCTCAGTGTAGTTACCTATGTGATTAAGTTCTTCTATCTTGAGCTTCGATCAGATTAGGATTAAGGTGATCTCATCAAACCCTAATGTCCATTATATGAATTAATCATTCGATTCAAGTTCAATGTGAAAACCCTAATAAAAACTCTTTTTATTATTTCACTCTGCCATGGCCATGGACTTATGGACTTGATTCTCATGATCATCATAGGGCTACTCCTCATCTATCGAGGTAGATAGATGTCCTATTGGTGCAATTCAATTCCTACAATGAACATGCTATAGCCAACATACACCTCAGGGTTCCGAATGGCTAGGAGACCAAGTTATGGTGTAGTCAAACTACAACTCCCTCAAGGTGAATTGCCGATGCACCTTAAGTCAAAGAAGACACACTACTGTAGCTTTGAGCCAGTCATCGATGAGAAGGTAGACTTCCTCATGACTGCTCGAGGTAGTCATGCTCAATGCCCTCATTTTCTAATAAGTACCTGTACTCTCACTCCGATGTCTCTACACTATAGACTCAAGACTCATCTATCTAAAAGAAGTGATCGTACACTAACCTTTCGAATCAATCACCATCCCCATGATGATCCTACGGTCGAAAGCATTTTATGAGTTAATAATGAAAATTCATATCTTAAATTTTCAACTCTTGAAAATATGAACTATCATTATCATTAACTCAAGGGATGTATCACAGACACTTTCAAATACACACTGTGATAAAAAATAATCTATTTTATTATTCATAATTAAAATTATAATTTTACCTTTAGAAGTGTATTACAAGTGTCAGCAAATATGACTTCTAGGGCACACATATCTAACAAACTTCCACTTGACCTAAAGCCAATTGGCTACAAATCTAAGTTCCATCTTCTCAAGGTGGGCTTCGATCTTCTACTGGCCCAACGACTTTGTAAGTGGGTCTATCATATTGTCTGTGGAGTTGACTCTCTTGACCTCGATGTAACCTTTCTCAAGATAATCGTAGATGAGGTGGTATCGTCACTCAAAGTGCTTAGATTTTTTATGAGACCTCGGCTCCTTAGCAAGGGCTATGGCGCCATTATTATCATAGTACAGAAGAATTGCATTTGATGGCATCACTTCGATCTCTATGATGAACTTTTTGTACTAGAATGTCTCTTTCATAGCTTCTGACACAGCGACGTACTCTGCTTCCATGATGGAATCTGCTATCACTATCTGCTTGAAACTCATCCAACTGATAGCACCACCATTACACACAAACAGACTCCCAGATGTTGACTTTTGATCATCTATATCAGACATAAAATTCGAGTCTATATATCCTTGGACTTGGAGTTCTCCATTATCAAAAACCAACATCATATCCTTAGTTCTTCTTAAGTACTTAAGGATACATTTCATAGAAGTCCAATGTTCTTTACTTGGATTTGACTGATATCTGCTTGTGACACTCACAGCATGGGCTATATCAGATTGTGTACATAACATGGCATACATGAGGCTCCCTATTGCTGAAGCATAAGGGATCTTGCTCATACGTTCAATCTCCTCAGATGTGTTAGGACACATTTTCTTGGAGAGATGAATGCCATGTTTGAAAGGTACCAATCTCCTCTTGGAGTTTTTCATGCTAAACCTCTTTAGCACTTCTTCTATGTACATCTTCTGTGAAAGATCTAGCATCCTATTCAGTCTATCTCTATAAACCTTAATTCCTAGAATAAAGGATGCTTCTCCTAGATCTTTCATGGAGAATTCTTTAGATAACCATATTTTAACTATGGTCAACATGAAAATATCATTCCTAATAAGGAGGATATCATCCACATACAGTACGAGGAAGACAATAGCGCTCTCACTGATCTTTTTGAAAATATATGATTTCTCCTCATTTTTGATGAAACTAAATAATTTGATCACATCATTGAAATGAGTATTCCAGCTTCGAGATGCTTTCTTAAGTCCATATATGAACCTTTGTAGCTTGCATACTTTATGATCAATATCACTCGATATGAAACCTAGTGGCTGTTCCATATAGATATCTTCCTCAAGGTATCCATTTAAAAATACCATTTTCATATCCATTTGCCATATTTCATAATCAAAATAGGCTATAATAGCAAGCAATGTACGGATGAATTTTAGCATGGCTACTGACAAAAAGATATCCTGATAGTCAATTTCTTAGCGCTGACTATACCCTTTTGCCACTAATCTAGCTTTGAATATCTCCAAATTTCCATCTGCATCAATCTTTCTCTTGTACATCCATTTACACCCAATAGGTATTATACCTTTTAATGGATCTACCAAGGTCCAGACTTGGTTTGAATGCATCGAGTCAATTTCTGATTTCATTGCCTCTAACCATTTCTCGGAGTCGATATCCAATATAGCCTCATCATAGGTTTTAGGATCATCACCATGAACCCCATTACCTACAAGAAATATTTTCTCTACTTTCTTTGAAATAGTACCTAAGTACCTCTCAGGAGGATGAAAAATTCTTTTCGATCTACGAGATGGAGGAGATAGTGATTGTATTGGCTCAACCTGATTTGGTTCCATATGGTCCTTAGCTTGTTACTCTTATGAGATTTTTTTCTCAAGCTTGATCTGCTTTCTAATGCCATCATCTTGAATAAACTATTTTTCAAGAAAGATGGCATGCCGACTCACAATCACATTATGGTCTTCTGGAATGTAGAAATAATATCCTAATGACTCTTTAAGATATCCTATGAATCAAGCTCTAAAGGACCTATAGTCTAACTTATCCGTTTGTTGTCTTTTGACATGAGTCGGATAACCCCAAATTCTGAGATGACTCAGACTTGGTTTCTTGCCATGCCATATCTCATATGATGTAGTAGGAATGATTTTAGAGAAAATCCTATTCAGTAAATATATAGCAGTTAATAGATTATGTTTCTATAGAAAATTAGGGAGGTTTGTGAAGCTCATCATAGATCGGATCATATCTAATAGAGTCTGATTCCTCCATTCTGAAACCTTGTTGAGTTGAGATATTCCAAGTGGAGTTCATTGAGAGACCATGCCATTTTGCTTGAGATAGTTCAGAAATTTTTGACTAAGGTATTCACCTCCTCGATCTGATTGAAGAACCTTAATGGGTTTTTCAGTTTGCTTTCCAAGTTCATATCTAAATTCTTTAAACTTTTAAAGGCTTTAGACTTGTATCTCATAAGATACACATACCCATACTGAGATAAATCATCGATAAAAATTATGAAGTAGTCAAAGTTGCCTCTAGCCAGCACATCAAATGGGCTGCACACATCAATATATACTAGGACAAGTAGTTTCATGGCCCTTTTTCCATGTCCTACAAAAGGAAGCTTAGTCATTTTGCCATGAAGATATGATTCACAAATTGGATATGACTCAGAAGTCAACGGACTCAATAGCTTGATTTTTTCCAATTTGTTAATCCTATCTTCTGCTATATGATCTAGCCTTAGGTGCTATAGATACCTATCATTTAGACTATCCTTGGATTATTTTGATCTTATGGCATTCACATTTTGCTCGATATTAAAGATAGATACATTAATATGTAATTGGTAGAGACCGTTAATAAGGAAATCACTTATAATTTTATTTCTTTCATAAAAAATATTACAATGGTCCTTAAGAAAACTAATTACATAGCCTTCTTATGCTAAACATGAAATAGAAATCAAATTTTTGCTTGCAGTAGGCACATAATAATAATCCCTAAGTACTAAATTTAAGCCAGATGATAGTCGGAGAGGGTAGGTTCCCACGACCACAGCAGCAACCCTTACTCCATTTCTGACGTGTAGGATCATCTCATCATCCCTCAGCCTCCTATTATCCTCAAGATCCTGCATAGAAGTACATAAATGGGCACTAGAAGCAAAGTCAAGCACCCAACTGGATGTAGAAGAAATTATAAAGTTAGATTCAATAATGAACATACCTCCAAAAGGACATGTCTCATTCTTATTCTTTAGAGTGGCTAGGTATGTAGGGCAATTTCGCTTCTAGTGGCCGTCAGTATTACAATGAAAACACTTTTCTTTATCAGCGGCTTTCTTCTTCAGCTCTGTCTTCTTTTTCTTTCCACATTTCACCTTTTGTTTATCACAAACTTCTTCTTCTTTTCAAAAAAGTTTCTCTTGGAAGAAGTCTGTTCCATAGTAAGTACTGAGCCTTTAGAATCTTTCATAAAAAGCTCAGCAGTAACCAGCATATTCATAAGCTCGGCCTGAGTATTCTAAAGTTTATGCATATGGTAGTTCATGATAAACTGCCCATATGCATTAGTCCAAGATTATAGAATTATATCATTCTGTAGATCCTTATCTAACTTCACTCCGAGCTTCTCAAGCTCTTCTAAGTCTTTGATCATCATCAGATAATGATCTTGGACTGACTACCCATCATGCATTTTAGCCTTAAATAGTCATTTAGTGATCTGATATTTGGCTGCGCGATTCTATTCATCAAACAACTCTTGCAGGTGAGCCAATATTTGGTAAACAGTCTTGATATCTTCATGTTGGCGCTAATGCTCATCAACATATAGTATCTGGCCTTATTATCTTCATTCGTCCATTTGTCAAGAGATGCTCTTTGTTCAATGGACTAACGAGCTGGTAAGATGGAAAGATCCTAGTCTAATACATGAGTAAACTTCTCAGAATCCAAAATAATTTTGAAGTTCTGGAGCCAATCCTTGTAATTGGGTCCGGTCAGTCTATGGGTGTCTAGAATATGGGCTAGTGGATTGGACGCAGACATTTTTTTCCTATAGAGAGTCAAAATTTCTAGTTAGATTTTGTAATTAAGACTTGACTAATTTATTTAGGGATTTAATTTTAAACAAATTATCTTCCATTATTTTCTCAGATTCCTATACTTTCTTTGTAGAGATGCAAAAATCTCCATGATTTCTAATTTTTAGTGGGTGGTGCAGCCCCACCAACTAACTCATCACCTCACCTAACAATTATTGATGATGGATTATTCAATGAGTGAACAACTCTTGTTTAATGATTCTCTAATCATGGTGCACCCAGACTTGATCTCTAATTTATGAATCTCACTATGTCCAAAATATTGATCCACTCCTTAGTTAAGTCAGACCCACCATTTGCACAGATTGGATTTCTAATTGGATCTCTCATCGTATCCAAAATATTGAGCCCAATCCATCCTCCAGCCCGTAGCATCCAATGCCTAATAGACATGATTGCATCTTCTTGATGTAACTGAATCACTATGATCAGTCGAGAATAATCAACCTCGAAAAGAGTCTGCACATCTACAATGGTGGAAGACCTTAAACTTAATCTTTTCTTAGGAAGATTTGATTTAGGTCTTTTTAAACTTGACTTGACATAGTCATAACCATTATGACTAACCTAGTGGCATGAGTCAGCTTGGATTGTTAGCTACCTTAGATCAGGATTGGATCGACAAAAATGGCCAGGTAAGTGAGACCGGTGGAAGGGATATGCCATTAACTCGACAAGAGCACATTCGAGTCGAGTAGCTTTTAATTAAAAATCAGTCGGTCATATCTGCCAAATTTATCTTAGACACCAAATTGTTTAGCCAGAACCAATCGGATAAGTCTACAATCTAGACTCTAACCACTGAGCCTATTTAGGTCTTAACTCAATTGATCACTCATGTGACTCGACCTTGACCCAGACTTAATCCTATTAGGCTAGTCAATTTAAGTACTCTTGATCCCACCTAACCAACTCTTGATTTAGTTTGATCAATCGCTAGACCTAATTAAGCTACCCAAGTTCGAACCCAATTTTATGAATATATCTTAGATCTAAAAATTCTCAATTTTAGATCTAATATATTTCATAATCTTAATTCTCAATTAAGTTTAGGATTCATAAACAAAATATGTATATAAAATTTTAGGATTTCAGGATCTAAAATTTTATAGAAAATAAATTTTAATTTTTGATTAAGGTCGAACGTGCAGCACCCCTACACACCATATGAACATCCCATCGAATGAAAGGAGAAGACCTTTAAATCCTACTTCGTTCTTATGATCGGACGGCTAAGGAGAATGCCTTAATCAGAAACATAATAAATCTATAAAACTAGTTAGATCTACATCATATATCACATATATAAAAATTAATCTAACTAAAAACATATTTTGCATACATCTCATGTATCATATCATGCATGTTTTTAGATCTAAATTATCTCATAAATATCTAAAAAATAAGATTTAAATTTGATCATATCAAATTAAAATTTATTCTAGATAATTTTGTAGAACTATTCTATAAATAGTCTAAACATGCATCTATCATATCTCATATGAATAAATTAAATAAATTTATTTTTTATTTTTTAAATTTAATTATAATATTTATGTATTAAAAAATATTAAATCAATAGATCTAAAAATTATAATTAATTAAATTAAAATTATGATCATACTAGACTACACATAAAATAATTCTATTCCTGGTCTAGTCATGCATCTCATACATCTTAGATCTAGATTATTTAATTTTTAATTTTTTAATTTTAGATCTAATTATATCTAATATGACATCTAAAATCCTCTAATTATTAGATCAAAAATAAATTAAAATTAGATCTAATAAATTATGAAACCTGGCTCTAATATCAGTTGAAGAAAAAAATCTATTTTTTGGATCAAGTTCGTTCAGATCTGATTGGATCAAGAGAAATATTTTTAAAAAAAAAATTTAAGATTCTAATTAGATTTGAGACTCTTCAGATCTAATCTTATTAATCTAATAATAAAAATAAAAATAAAAAATAAATTTAATTTAATTATATCTTTATTTTTGGTAATCCAATTATTCTATGATGATCCCGATGTTTACCTGAGGTTCTGGATGTAGCCATGCAAATGTCTGGCCTCTACCGATATCCACTTAGATAGGATTTGAAGATCTTCTTCTTATCAACTAATCCTCCAAAAATTAGATCTAGATCTAATCTTGAAGATCTTCAAAATGGCTTTTGAAGAACAGTCCTTGTCTCTTGCAGCAGTGCTGCCTTCTTTCTTCCCTTGCGCCTTTCACTTACTTGAATCGCACCTTCTTCATGCCCAAAGTTTCTTGGGTATGGAGAGGAGAGAGAGGACCAAAGGGTGGCATAGAGAAGGAGGGAGAGGAGCTATGTGTCATGGCCTAAAGGTAGAAGAATTAAATTCTAGGCACAGATAGGGTTTATATAGACCCTGTTGCGCCATATAGTGCCACATCATCCTAGCCAATCACGATCCTTTGTACAATCAGATCTAAATCTGATTGATGGAATGACATCATCTGATATAATCAGATTAAAGACCCTCAAAATTCTCCTTAGGTGGTGCCAAGACTAGGTCAAACAAGTCTTCTTGGCACCACACAATTTAATCCCCTGAAGCAACAGAGTCCATCTATATGTGACTCCATCTTTTATCCTCATGGGACGCATGCCTCCCTAGGTGTGCACCCCCTTCTTGTCTACTTTTTAGTAGGGGGATAAGTCCCCAGGTTCTCTCCTATGGGTGCATGACATATGGCCAGATGTCTAAGTATCCAAGGTCAATATTTGACTAATGTTCGAAGACAAGATTTAGTAGGTGACCGAAAATGGTATGTGTTGTCTCAAATTTATCTCATAAATTAAGACAATCCTTTTCTGACCTAGACAAGCTCCAGTCAGACTAAGTAAAGGTTTCTGAGTGAGTCCAAATATATTTAGCTCAGTCGAGACAAGCTTTAATGATTGTTAAAGGAGATCATTAGGCTCAATCCTATGCTAGCACGATTTTCTTGAACCTAATTGAATCTTATTCAAATCAATTGAACTGGGTTAATTTAATTGATGATATTCAGAACCAAATTTTTATTTGTGTGATCCAGTTAGGCTCAATTCCTTATCATAATGGCATATCGCGATCTCTATCATCGACATCATTGAAACATCTTTCGATGGATCAAAACTTTTCTGATTCAAACAACTAGTATGATCGATCATCCAAATCATTCTAATTGCTCCCAAAATCCACCAGTGACACCTAGAAGCATATGGTGGCAACCCATCAGAACTGAAAGCGAACCTCTTAGTGCAGTTATCTATGTGATTAAGTTCCTCTATCTTGAGCCCCGACCAGATTAGGGTTAAGGTGATCTCGTCAAACCCTAATTTCTGTCATATGAATTAATCATTCGATTCACGTCCAATGTGAAAATCCTAATAGAAACTCTTTCTATTATTTACTCTACCATGGCCATGGGCTTATGTACTTGATTCTTATGATCATCATAGAACTACTCATCTATCGAGATAGATAGATCCCCTATTGGTACAATCCAATTTCTACAATGAACATGCTATAGCCAACATACACCTTAGAATTCCGAATAGCTAGGAGACCGAGTTATGGTGTAGTCAAACTACAACACTCTTAAGGTGAACTGCCGATGCACCTCAGGTCAAAGAACCAAATACACTACTGCAGCTTCGAGCCAGTCATCGATGAGAAGATAGACTTTCTCATGACTGCTTGAGGTGGTCACGCTTAGTGCCCTCATTCTCTAATGAGTACCTATACTCTCACTCTGGTGTCTCTACACCGTAGACTCAGACTCATCTATCCAAAAGAAGCAATCATACACCAACCTTCCGGATCAATCACCATCCTCACGATGATCCTACGGTTGGGAGCATTTTATGAGTTAATAATAAAAATTCATATCTTAAATTTTCAACTCTTGAAAATATGAACTATCATTACCATTAACTCAAGGGATGTATCATAGATACTTTCAAATACACACTATGATAGAAAATAATTTATTTTATTATTTATAGTTAAAATTATAATTTTATCCTTAGAAGTGTATTACAAGTGTCAGCCAATTTGGCTTCTAGGGCACACATATCTAACACCATCATCTTTGGGCTTGTGTGTGCTTACCCCTTCATTTGCTTTAAAGCAAAATGCCTGCTTCTGATGTGGTAAGGTTGGCCATTTTAGGTGCTATTAGGGATAAATTCTTTCCTACCAAAGTCCAATAAGATCTCAGATAACCTCGCCCAATGACAACAATCATGGCAAACTTCAATCAATGACTCCAGAACCTACAAGACATTACGGGTTTCACCTAGATGAGCTTGAACAGTGATGGCGACCCTCCAAATAGTTTGAGTGTTCGATTCCAATGCAATCCGGCCTGGCCAACCTTGAAGCTGCTTGAACCCATTCCCAACTGAAACTCATCAGGGCTGCTCAATATTGGTTCGACACCGAATCGATAGAACTTCTCTTTGAACGAACTTTTGCAATCTATAAAAAGTGGTGGACCTCTACATTCTCGCACTAAGAGCTTTGAGTATGTAGGCAAAAGGGCCTCATCTTTCTTTTATTAGCCTTTGGACGGTCCTGAAAATAGCTGAGCTCCAAAAAGAATGAACGAGTCACAAGAGTATCAAAGTCATCCACCCATCATAACAACCAACCAAATTCTCGCCAGCCGAACTCCTCCCAATTGCCAGACAACCTCAGAGAAGCCAAATTTCCTCCAGCCTCCAATCTTCCAGACTCCTTTAGCGACGTGCCTTTCGGACTCCTCCGAGCCGGACTCTTCTAGTTGGACTCCTGTCAAACTCCATCTAGTTACCAAAAGGACTTATTGAGGGCAAAATACCTCTCATCAAAGTCCTTGACTGCCAACCTCATTCCTGCTGAAATTTATCAATCTCCTCAGAGATAAGTTCATGCTATAGAACCTCCCAAAAGCACACCAAAGTTTGGCAGCATGATCTTTAATGATGAAGGAGAATTATAGCTATACTAACCCTATCCTTTGACTAAAAGTGAATAACAGGATTTAAGTCGTCCTCCTTCCAAATGAACTCCTCTCATTGAACACCTTCCAGATGATCTTCTTCCAGTCGCTAGGCAAGCTTCCTTCAACCGACCTCCTTCCAATCAATCTCCTTCCAATCATCAGGTAAGCTTCCTCCAGTCGACCTCCTTCCAGTCGATCTCCTTTCAGTCATCTAGAAGGATCTCATCATTCACATGAATTTAGCCTACCAACTTAATACAAACCAACCTATATGCAAACGACCTCAAAGGAGCCTGAACCTCTCTGGAACTATTGCGATTCGAAGCTCTTCATTACTAATGCCAACTCCGTCCAAACTTCAACTATTGAATCCTAATGGACTAGCGCATCATAACAATAGATACCACCTTCCATAACAAACTCCACATGGTCTGAACGGTCTACTACCAAATAGTTATGGCTATCACCATCAATTTATTACAAGCTCTATCTATAAAAGGGACTCTCTAGATACGTTTTCTTTATGGGCTCTTATTTTTCTTTTCATTACTCTGCTCCTAAATTTTCTGAGTGCTCCATTTCTATTGGCCAGAAAAGCTGACTTGATTATCGGAGGATCCTATCAGAGTCACCACCCCCGACTTCGGTTAGGACTTTGTTTTGTAGATTGCCGATGGTGATCCCATCTTCTCCAACTCTAGCTCAGTTCTGACGTCAACTAGATTCTGCACCAATAGGATTGATGCTAGAGGAAGATACTTTGAGCCCTTGTTTTAAAAAAAGTACTCAGTCGATCTGTTTGCTCTCCTATTCGGGATCCATCTCTGTTTGATCCCCTTCTGCTTCAAAAATGCTTCCAAAGAAGATGACCACTCAGAGATCCACCCCTTCTGCTGTCAAATCTGAGCCAAATTTGCTTGCTTCAACACCATTACCATCATCTCCACCTCCTCCACTAATGGCAATGATGGATCCAAAGTAGTTCAATCTGCTAGTGCAGCATGTCCAGGGCCTCACCAAAATGGTGCAAGCCATACAGCAACTTTCGACAGCAGTCCAACTAGAAAACCCCCATCGGGATATCAAGAACCAGTCCTAAAGAGGCACACTTGGGTCAGTAGACCTGATACTCCTAGAAAGAAAAAATGGAAGGTAGTAAATCGCTGCTCAGACCATGATTCTTCTTCGGAGGAAATCTTTTCCATCTACAGCTGAAAACCCTTTGAGATCCATGATCGAGATGAGGCCCTCGATCAAAAATTTTAGAAAATAGATCGACGGATTGAGGATCTCCACCATACTACCCCAGCTAACCATGATAACATCTACACCGACCCTCCTTTCTCCTAGAGAATCATGCAGGAGTCGATCCCGTCGAACTTCAAGCTCCTCTAATTCGAGAGCTACGATGGGACCACTGATTCGATCGACCATCTAGAGGCTTTTCAGATCATGATGCTGCTCCACGATGCATCAGATGCCATCTTATGTCGAGCCTTCACATCAACTCTGAAGGGAGCAACGAGAAACTGATACTCGATGCTGAAGTTGGGTATGATCTTCTCCTTCGGTCAAATGAGATATCAATTTGTAGCTCATTTTGTCAGTAGCCAACGTTCAAGATGAGGCTCGGACTCCCTCATCAACATCAAGCAACAAGAAGGAGAGTCCATCAGGGCTTATGTCAACCACTTTAATGTCGCTGCCTTGAAAGTTCGAAACTTGGACCAGTCTGTAGCTTTGGCCGCACTAAAGGATGGCCTTTAGAAGAATGATCTACTGTTCTCCCTAGAAAAAAAGTACCTCTAGAATTTTGCTGATCTGCTAGCTCGGACTGAAGGTTATGCCCGAGCTGAAGAAGCATTCAAATTAAAGGATGAGGAAACCATAAGAGAGTGGTAGGTGGGCAAGTCTAGCAAGCCCGTAGTTGAAGTAAAATCAAATGAAGTTCAGCCGCACTCTCGGACTCTCCCTAAACACAAGCGAGCCGGAACCCCTCCTTGAGCTCATCATCAAAGAAGCCTTAACAGAAGGGCATGAAGGAGCTCTCCCTCTAGAAGGTTCCACAACTATGCTTCCCTCAATGTTTCAAAAATTCAAGTACTGATGGAGATTAAAGAATAGCTGTCGAGGCTGGAGAGGATGCACACTCATCCTGACATGCGCAATCCTAACAAGTACTATCTCTACCATCGTGACCATGGTCATGATACTGAAGAATATATACAGCTCCAAGATGAGATCGAAGAGCTCATCAAGAAAGGCTAACTTGGCTGATTTCTGCGATGTCGGCTTGAGATAAAAGGAGATCCATTGAGGACACTGCCACAGTCAGAACCACCAAGGAGGGAGAAGCAGTAAGAAGATTGGCCGCCTCTCGGCATTATCAACATCATCTCTAGGGGACTTCGATGAGGAAAGGCCAGCAGATTTGAGGGGCCGGCTAAAAGACGGAGAATTAAGGAGCCCATTTCTTTCACTAAAGAAGATGCACAAGGAGTTTAATTTCTGCATAACGACATGGTTGTAATAACTTTAAATATTGTAGACTATGACGTACACCACGTTCTTATTGATAACGAAAGTTTGACCGATGTCTTATTTTATGATACTTTCTCTAAAATATCTATACCTAATAATTGGCTCAAACCTGTGAGTTCTCCTTTGGCTAGCTTCACTGGTGATGCAGTACCAGTTGAAGGTGTAATAACTTTAACTATGGTTGCAAGATGATATCCAAGACAGTCCAGAACATAAGTAGATTTTTTGGTAGTGAAAGCCCCATCTGCTTATAATACAATTCTTGGCCGATCTGATCTAAATGCACTTCAGACAGTAGTATCGATCTACTATTTAAAGATGAAGTTTTCAACAAGCTATGGGATTGGAGAGGTCAGAGAAGATCAAGCTTTGGCAAGACATTGCTACTCAATTATCCTGCAAAAGGGTGAGTAGTCTGCCCCTTGCCCAATTGATGGGTTGGATGTCCAAAATGACCTTACAGAAGAATGGGAAGAACCCATGGAAGATCTTGTCTTACTCCTCTTGAGTGATAAGAATAAAGAGCACATAGTGCAGATTGATTTCGATTTGAGAGAGGGGGTATGAGAGCAGCTCATTGAATTCCTGTGGAGAAATACATATGTTTTTGCTTGGGTCCTCGTAGACATGCCCAGAATTAATGCTAAAGTCATGAAACATCGTCTGGCTATTGATCCCAAACATCGATCAGTGAAAGAAAAGATGTGTAGCTATGCCTCAGAGAGACAGAAGATAATTACAGAAGAAGTTGACAAGCTCCTCAAGGCTAAATTCATTAGAGATCCAAACTGAATTTCCAATGTAGTCCTTGTCAAGAAGGCAAATGGCAAGTGAAGAATGTACATAGACTTCAAGAAGTTGAACAAGACCTGTCCAAAAGATAGTTACCCCCTATCTAGAATTGATCAGCTGATAGATGCAACTTTGGACCATGAACTTCTCACTTATATGGATGCCTTCTCAAACTATAATCAAATTCAGATGACACTGGAGGATGAGAAAAAAATTGCTTTTATTACTGACCATGATCTTTATTATTACAGGGTCATACCTTTTGGGCTCAAAAATGCATGAGCAACATACCAGCACCTGGTCAATAAGATCTTCAAGAAGCAGATCAATCACAACATGGAGGTATATGTAGATGACATGCTTGTCAAGAGAGGAGCTTCAACAGATCACATAGCCAACCTTGAGGAGACCTTCAATGCCCTTTGGAGATATAAGATAAAGTTAAACCTGATCAAGTGCACCTTTGGTGTGACTTTGGAAAAGTTCTTGGGGTTCATGGTGTCGAGGCATGAGATTGAAGCAAATTCGGAGAAGATTCGGGCCATTCAAGAGATGACTATCCCAAAATCAATAAAGAAAGTTCAGCGCCTAACATGAAATATGGTGGCTTTGAACCACTTCATCTCGAGGTCGATTGAGCAATGCATGTCTTTCTTCTGAGTTCTCAAATAGCCAAAGAACTTCTGCTGGACCACTGAATATCAACAGATGTTTGAAGAACTCAAGAGCTACCTCGGCTCGCATCCCTTATTGGCCAAGCCCGAACCTGGAGAAGAACTATTTTTGTACCTGACAATTTTCCTAGCGACCCTTGCGGCAATCTTAGTCAAGAAAGAGAGAAAGTACAGTGATCAATCTACTATATAAGTTGAGTCTTGAGGAATGCTGAGATTAGGTATACTAAGTTAAAAAAACTAACTTATGCTCTATTGATTATAGTCCGGAGACTTCGACCTTATTTTCAAGGGCATACTATAACCCTTCTCACTCATCAACCAATCAGGATAGTTTTTCATCAAATAGATGGCTCTAGAAGAATCATAAAATGGGCAATTGAACTTACAAAATTTGACATCAACTTTCAACCTCGGCCATTGATCAAAGCTCAAATACTGATAGATTTTGTAGTGGAATGTACTATCCCAGATGAGATCAAACTTGAATAGAATGAAATCAGTATTCCAAGGTTGCAGCTGAGCTCCACTGAAGAAGAAGCTGACTTTTTTGAAGACTTCTAGGCCCTGTATATGGATAGCTCATCCAATGCTTCGGGCGCAAGTGCCAGGTTGATCTTGGTAAATCCGAAAGGAGTCATTGCCGAATACGCACTATGCTTTAAATTTTTTATAATAAATAATGGGACTGAATAAGAAGCTCTGATTGTGGAATTAAAGATAGCCAAGAAGTTGAAAGCAGACCAGCTCCAAGTTTACAGTGATTCACAACTGATGGTCGGATAAGTTAGTGGTAATTATGAAGCTTAGGAGAAAAGCATGATAAAATATCTCAAGAAAGTGAAGAACTTAATTCCGGCCTTCAATAGTTTTAGCATTCAATAGTTTCAAGAGCAGAAAATATTAGAGCCAACCTTCTTTCTAAATTGGCCACATTAGCTCCAACCGAACTACCTAAGAAAGTCTTCTTTGAAGTTTTGAAATGCCCAAGTCTGAAAGAATCACAGTCTGTGATGCAAGTCGAGCATGAGCCGAGTTGGATTGATCTACTAGTCACTTATCTCAAAGATAGAGTTCTACCTCATGACCCAAAAGAAGCTCAAAAATTAAGAAATCAAATCTCCCGGTATGTTCTATATGAGGGTAAGTTATATAAAAGATCATATTCTCTACCACTCTTAAAATGTCTCTAGTCTTCCAAAGCTGACTTTGCATTATGAAAAGTGCATGAAGGAATCTGCAGAAGTCATCTAGGACCCAGGTCTTTATCTCATAAGCTACTTTGGCAGGATTACTATTGGCCGATGATGTACCATGATTCTATGGAGTACGTCAAAAAGTACGATTGGTGTCAAAGAAATATGAATATTCAAAGATAACTAACCTTTGGGCTTACACCCCTGAGTGCCCTATGGCCATTTGTACAATACAGAATGGACATACTTGGGCCCTTTCCCATAGCGTCCGGACTGTGAAAGTTCCTCCTGGTGGTAATTAATTACTTCATAAAATGGGTCAAGACCGAACCTCTGGCAAAGATCACCGAAGCTAAAGTATAAGACTTTATCTGAAAATCGATTGTTTGCAGATTCGACCAACCTCGAACTCTCATAACAGATAATGGACAATAGTTTGCTGGAGTAAAATTTATCGAGTTCTATGAAGACTTGAATATCTCCCATAATTTTACATTAGTAGTCCATCCATAAGATAATAGCGAGGCCGAGGTAACCAATAGAACTCTCCTACAAGGTATTAAAATAAGACTTGAAAAAGTAAAAAAGACTTGGATAGACGAACTCTATTATGTACTCTGAGCATACCAAACTATCCAAAGACTGCCAATTGGGAGACTCCATTCATCTTGACCTTCGAAATAGAGGCAGTCATCCCAATAGAGCTTAAATTTCCATCAGCATGAGTTGCGGTATTCAATAAGTAGCAGAACTCACAAGATTTTAGGACTAACCTCGACTTGTTGGAAGCAAATAGGAAAGAAGCTCAAGTTTGGATGGCAGTTTACAAGTAGAAAGTAGCTCGCTACTACAACTCCAAGGTCAAAGATAAAGTATTCAAAGTGGAAGACTTGGTACTTCAGCGAGCGGCTGTTTCACAATCTCAAAATTAAGAAAAGCTTGCACCAAATTAGAAAGGTCCGTATGAAGTCAAGAAGGTCATCTGGCCTAAAACTTATTACTTGAAGAAGCTCGAAGGAGCAACACTCACACGATTCTGAAATTCGGAGAACTTGCAAATGTATTATCAATAATTTTATCTTAATAAAATTCTTTCTTTTTAATATCTCTATCTTTTGATGCAAAATTAAATAATGATAGAAAATGACTTAATCGAACTTCATTCCTAAATGAAGATGAAGACCTTCAGTTATTTAAGATAGGAGGAGGGGAGAGGCCCTTCCAATGGCTCTTTTGAGCTCCTATTGCCCTGTTAGAAATAGATGGAGAACCTCATCCTAACTTGAGCAAAGTGAAGATCTCCAATTATTTAAGCCAGAAGGAGGGGAGAGGTCCTTTCGATGGCCCTTTTGTGCTCCTACTGCTCTATTAAAAATAGGAGAAGAACCTCATCCTAACTTGAGCAAAGTGAAGACCTTCGGTTATTTAAGCCAGGAGGAAGGGAGAGGTCTTTTCAACGATCCTTTTATGCTCCCACTATTCTATTAGGAATAGGAGGAGAATCTCGTCCTAACTTGAGCAAAGCAATGACCTTCAATTATTTAAGCCGGGAGGGAGGAGAGGCCCTTTCAACGATCCTTTTGTGCCCCCAATGCCCTATTAGGAATTGGAGGAGACTCTCGTCCTAACTTGAACAAGACAAAGACCTCTGATTATATAAGATAGGAGGAGGGAAGAGGCCCTTTCAACGGCCCTATCGCACCTCTACTGCCATGTTGGGAACAAGAGGAGAACCTCATCCCAACATGAGCAAAGTGAAGACCTCCGATTATTGAAGATAGAAGGAGGGAAGAGGTCCTTTCAGCTGTCCTTTTATGCTCCTGCTATCCTATTAGGAACAGGAGAAGAATCTCATCCTAACGTGAGAAAAAACTAACTATGTTAGAAACAGGAGGAGAACTTTGTCTTAACGTAAGCAAGAACTAACTATGTCAGGAATATGAGAAAGACCTCATCCTGACACGAATGAAGATCTTTAGTTACCTAAGATAGGAGAAAGACTTCACCCTGACAGAAATAGAAATCTACCTCATCAAGAACAGGAGGAGGACCTCATCCTGATAGGGGGATAAAGTGAAGGCCAACCTCATCAAGGATAAGGAAAGGACCTTATCTTGATAGGGGGATAAAGAAAAAATAACTAAGTTAGAAATGGAAGGATAACCTCGTCCTGGCACAGATAAAGATCTTCGGTTATGAAAAGATAGGAGAAAAAATAATTCTCAACAATCATTTCAATAGAAGATAAGGCGAAGAAAATAGAAAAATCAATGGACATCAAATCCATGCCAAGCAAAAAAGATGATTGAAGAAAATATTGCTTTATTGAAGTCGAGGTTCATTACAAAGCAGAGGTCCGCAAGACCATTTCCAAAAAAAAAAGAAAAAAGAAAAAGAAAAAAAGAAAGGAAGGCAGAGCTATTGATAGACATTCAACCCACATAGAGCAAAAATGAGTAAAGATATCATTTCATTAAAATCTAAGTCGGGTATAAAATAAAAATTTGCAAGACCAGTTACAAAGGTAAGAAGAAAAAAGTCAAAGTTCTAAGAGAGATCTGATTTCTCGGACTTTGGACTGCTAGCCATCACCAAAGATTCTTTTAGGATGACAATCTCTTCCTTGAGCTTCTTTCTTCTTATCAAGTTATCACGGAACATCCTATTAGCTCTTTGATAGTTTTTTTTAATGCTCGCAGTCTTTTCCTCAGAACTTTCGATTTAGCTTTAACATCCTTGACAACTTACTATTTGCAAACCAATTGAAGCTTCAATTGCTGAACTTTGATTTTCTCAATCTCAATTGATTCTAAGAGTTTGCCCGCGATCTTCTTTAGGAAGGCAATCTCCTCCGACTTCCTACTTGTGCCGAATTGATAACTGTCAGCAAGCTATTATTGAAGCAAAGCCACCTCACTATTAGCAGCTCAGAGCTGTTGCTCAAGCTTGGATATTCTCCCACACCAACCTAACTGATAGGTCTCATAGGCAGACTCAGCATCGTATAGCTGCTTCTAGAGTGTAGAAAATCTCTGAGACCAATCCCATTCGTACCAAACTTTATCGAAAGACCATGGCAAACTCCCCTCCAACAACAAAATTTTTTCTTTCGCCACCTTGAGCTGAACTTCGAGGGAGCTGACCTTCATAATTAACGCCCAAGACTTATCACTGGCACTTTTCCTAAGTTCGGCCAACTCTCTCTCGAAGTTATCTTTCTTGATGTTCAAGCTCACGAAATCTTTCATGTATAATTTGCAGAGGCGAGTGACCTCAATCATCGCCTCTGAGGTACTTTTTCTAGATCTCTAAAGCTCGTTTTCCACCTTCTTCAACTTCTTCTTCAGGTGATGGATTTTTCTCTTTAAATTTTTAATTATGGATCTCAGAGGATACCTTGAGATAGTAGCTCAGTGTTAGTTAGAGATGACTAACCTTGGCTATAATAACTAGAAGGATTCTGAACAACAGCCATCATGACACCAGTGTAAAGAAAAGAAAGTTTATTTTTATTTCTCAAAATATTTAGCATATATAAAAAAAGAGAGAAAAAGTATAAGTTGGTAAAAAAATTTTAGACCTCGATCGATACCGAAGCAGGCAAGGTCAGTGCATTCTTTGCAACTTAGGCTCAGGGATGGACTTGGGAGCTCTAGCTATAGTTTCAGGAGCATCCGAAGCAAGTTTGGCAGCAGGAGAGGTAGCACTAGCGTTGGAGGGACCAGCTTCTTCGCTGAATTCATCTGTCAGAAGGTTGAGATCTACCTCTGAAAAGTTCTTCATGACCCTTCTCATGCAGATCTCGAACCCCTCCAAAAAAGCTTCCTAGACGAAAGCAATTTTGATGTCCTCCATAGCTTTGGAAGACTTGAAGGCTTCAACAGCCCGCTCCCATTCAACGCCAACCTCCTCTTCTAGCTTCTTCTTCTTCTCTTTTGCGAGAGTCAAAGTAGCCTTCAGTCGCATAGAAGCCTCTTCTTCTCTCCGCAATGCCTCCCTAAGACGCTCGACTTCCACAGTTTGTATCTCGGAGGCCATCTTCAAGCAATCAACCTCGGCCAAAACCCTCTCAGTCTCTACCTGAGCCTCCTAAAGGGCTTTGGAAGCCTCGGCCTGATGAAGATCAACTACCTTCGAATGGGCAAATAAGTAATGTCCTAGCTGCAGGACGAAAAAAAATTGAGTCAGAACTTCGGAAGTGCATCCTTCATTCAAACAAGTTTGGAAAAGTTGGTTATCTCAAGATAGACAGTGAAGGATTCATCAAACCTCTCTGCATCCTCTTTTCAGACCATTTTGTCAACAATGTGTGAAAGAATGCTATCCCGCATCAGAGAGTGGATGACCTTTCGATCATCCAAGAATCCTGCTCCTAGCTAGAGCTTTCACTACCAGAGCGCCCGACCTTCCTCTTGACCTTCTTGATGATGGCATTTTTCTCCTTTTTCTTCCTCTTCTCAGCAACTTCCCCTAGTTCAGGAGATGTGGAGGGAGTAGCTTCGTCAGGCAGGGCCGGACTTGGTGCTGCCACGTCAGATTCTGGGATGGGCACTGCCTGGATTGGCACGATCAAGATCGGCTCTTCGACACGAGCCTTCTTCAATGGCTCTCTAATAGAGCTGTCCTTCCTCTCGAGGGACTTGATCCCTTTCACCAAGCGATTTCGCTCCTCGAAAGTTATTTCTGCGATAGAAAAAGTTAAAGTCAAAAAAAGAAAGAAGATCATGTACAATTGGTAGGTTGTAGAGGACTACCTGTCGGACTAAGAGGATTGAGACCAAGGTTGAATACGGTCTGATCATCCAAAAGTTTGGAAATAGGGGGAGCTGGGTAGTTCTTTAGTTTGTCGGCCAAGTCCCAATCTTCCTTTTCAAGCCCAGGAGCTCGGCAGGTTGAATCCCTTATTTTCCCCCAAGAAGGGAGTCCTAGTTCTAAGGAAGGACATGAAATAAAAAAGAACTTTTCCTTCCAAATGTGAATGAAAGAAGGAGCATCCTTGAGCAATTCCTTCTTACCGAACTGGGGAGATACATATCATCAATCTTTGGTGGTCGGATGGTGTTTGAAGGTGAAGAAATTATGGAATAGAGAGATGGTAGGTCAGACATCGATCATAATACATAAAAAAAGAAATCCTATGACGAACCTAAATGAGCTCGGTGCCATAGCGGCAAAGAAAATGTTTAAGAACTTAAACAAGTTGACTACAAAAGAGGATATCAGTAGCCAGAGTCCTACACAAAGGATTTCAATATATAAACAAGCCCAGCCAGGAGATGGGGAGCAGGCTCGGTCACTAGGTCCAAGGAGTTCAAGCTTATACTCAGAAGAAATTCCGAACTGGATCCTGATCAATGAAAGATCTTCAAGCCAAAGTTTATAGGAGATGGTATCAGGAATGAAGGATAGTCGAGATACTGCTACAGGTTTGGAGTTCTTATAGGAAGGATCTATCAATGCCAAATGAGCCAAACTCTCGAAATAAGTCGACTAGGATCCTTCGGTGGACATGTGGATCAAACTAAATTAGAAAAATTCCTCCAAAAAATCAAGAAAAATAAGACTCAAGACTCTTTCAAAGAAACTAAATGGACAAAGATGCTAAAAGATAGGAATAATCTAAAGGAGGGTTCAGGGACTGACTTAAACCAATGGGGAAGAGCAGGGAGATGGCAAGCTTGATCAAAATCAAGAAGGAGAACCCCCGAGAATCGAAGGAGATGATGGAAGACACTGGTACTATAGAGCAGGAAGGAGATGAAGACCAGAAGGAAGAGAGAGTAGATCCAGGCAAACTAAAATATTAAAGAAAGAAGATGAGCTTAAATAGCCATAAGAGTCTGATGCAGTCATGATTGCAAGTCTTCACTGACCAACCTCAGGTTGACACGTATCTCTCTCATTATGGCAACAGAGCGGCAACAGGTGGAACCATTATTGCGCTAAACCTAGGGCGGTGCTTCGATGGAAGTTTCAAAAATTCAACTTTTTAAGTCAAGTTGTATAGAAGAAGCTTCGACGCCAGCATAGAAAATGCCGAGACTGGCTGTCTTGTTGGCATGGAAAGAGGAAAAAGACTTTGGCACTCACATTCCTTCACTCTCTTCCTTCGAATTTCGAACTTGAGAGTAGGAGGCTTGTGTTAGGGGTAAACCCTTTCCTGTCGAAGTCCAACAAGATCTTAGGTAACCTCATCCAACGACAACAACCATGGCAACCTTCAATTAGTGACTCCAAAATTGCCCATATGCATCAGTCAAGGACCTGCAGAATGATATTATTCTGCAATCCTTGACTGATGCATATGGGCAATTCATCATGAATTATCACATGCATAAACTTCAAAATTTCTTGGCCGAATTAATGAATATGCTGGTTACCGTTGAGCTTTCTATGAAAGGTTCTAAAGGCTCAGTTCTTGCTATGGAATGGACTTCTTCCAAAAGAAAGTCTTATGGAAAGAAAAAGAAGTCTGCAAAAAAGCAGAAGATGGAAGGAGCAAAGAAGAAGAAGGCAGAACCAAAGAAAAAGGTCGATGTCAAAGGAAAGTGTTTTCATTGCAACAGCGACGGCCATTGGAAGCGGAACTGCCCTACTTACCTGGCCACCCTGAAGAACAAGAAGGAAGGTCCTTCTGGAGGTATGCTCGTTATTGAGTCTAACCTTACGGTTTCTTCTGCATCCAGTTGGGTGCTTGACTCTGGTTCTAGTGCTCATCTGTGCACTTCCATGCAGGGTCTTGAGGATAGCAGGAGGTTGAGGGATGGAGACATGATCCTACGCATCGGTAATGGAGCAAGAGTTGCTGCAGTAGCCGTGGGAACATACCCTCTTCGATTACCATCTGGTTTAGACTTAGTTTTGAAAGACTGTTATTATGTGCCTGCAGCTAGCAGGAATTTGATTTCTGTTTCATGCTTAGCACAAGAAGGCTATGTGATTACCTTCTTTAAGGACCATTGTAACATTCTTTATGAAAGAAATAAAATTGCAAATGGTTTCCTTATTAATGGTCTTTATCAGCTACATATTGATGTACCTGTTCTAACTATCGAGCAAAACGTGAATGCCAAACGACCTAGGGATAGTCCAAATGATAGATATCTATGGCACCTGAGATTAGGTCATATAGCAGAAGATAGGATCAACAAATTGGAGAAAAATGGGCTATTGAGTCCATTGACTTTCGAGTCATATCCAACTTGTGAATCTTGTCTTCAAGGCAAAATGACTAAACTCCCTTTTGTTGGACATGGGGAGAGGGCCACAGATCTCCTTGCCCTAGTACATACTGATGTGTGCGGCCCATTTGATGTGCCGGCTAGAGGCAATTTTGTCTACTTCATTACCTTTACCGATGATCTGTCTAGGTATGGGTATGTGTATCTTATGAGACACAAGTCTGAAGCTTTTGAAAAGTTCAAAGAATTCAGACATGAAGTAGAAAAACAAACTGAAAAACCCATTAAGGTTCTTCGATCAGATCGAGGAGGTGAATACCTTAGCCGAGAATTCCTAGACTATCTAAAGGAAAATGGCATAGTCTCTCAATGGACTCCACCAGGAACACCTCAACTCAACGGGTTTCAGAATGGAGAAATCGGACTCTATTGGATATGGTTCGATCCATGATGAGCTTCACAGACCTCCCTGATTTTCTTTGGGGACATTCATTGTTAACTTCAATTTATCTACTGAATAGGGTTCCCTCTAAAACCGTTCCTACCACACCGTATGAGATATGGCACGGTAAGAAACCAAGTCTGAGTCATCTCAGAATTTGGGGTTGTCCGGCTCATGTCAAAAGACAACAAGCGGACAAGTTAGAGTTTAGGTCCTTTAGAGCTCGATTCATAGGATATCCTAAAGAGTCATTAGGATACTATTTCTACATTCCAGAAGACCACAATGTGATTGTGAGTCGACATGCCATCTTTCTTGAAAAATAGTTTATTCAAGATAGCGGCATTGGAAAGCAGATTAAGCTTGATGAGAAAGTCTCACAAGTACAACGAGCTAAGGACCAATTGGAACCAAATCAGGTTGAGCCAATAAGAACACTACCTCCTCCACCTCGTAGATCGGAAAGAGTTTTCCATCCCCCTGAAAGATACTTAGGTATTATTTCAGAGGAAGTAGAGAAAATGTTCCTCGTAGGTAATGGTGCTCATGGTGATGATCCCAAAACCTACAACGAGGCGATATCAGATATCGACTCCGAGAAATGGCTAGAGGCAATGCAGTCAGAAATTGACTCGATGCACTCAAACCAAGTCTGGACCTTGGTAGATCCACCAGAAGGTATAGTACCTATTGGGTGTAAATGGATCTTCAAGAGAAAGATTGGTGCAGATGGGAATGTGGAGACATTCAAGGCTAGACTAGTGGCAAAAGGTTATAGTCAATGCGAAGGCATTGACTATCAGGATACCTTTTCCCCAGTGGCTATGCTAAAATCCATCCGCACATTGCTTGCCGTTGCAGCCTATTTCGATTATGAAATATGGCAAATGGACGTGAAAACGGCATTCTTAAATGGATATCTTGAGGAAGATATCTATATGGAACAGCCGCTAGGTTTCACATCCAGTGATACTGATCACAAGGTTTGCAAGCTGCAAAGGTCCATATATGGACTTAAGCAAGCATCTCGGAGCTGGAACACTCATTTCAATGATGTGATCAAAAAGTTTGGTTTCATCAAAAATGAAGAGGAACCATGTGTTTTCAAAAAGGTCAGTGGGAGCGCTGTTGTCTTCCTCGTATTGTACGTGGATGACATCCTCCTTATTGGGAATGATATTCCCATGTTGACAACAGTCAAATTATGGTTGTCCAAGGAATTCTCCATGAAAGACCTAGGTGAAGCATCCTTTATTCTAGGAATTAAGGTCTATAGGGATAGACCGAATAGGATGCTAGGACTTTCACAGAAGATGTACATAGAGAAAGTACTAAAGAGGTTTAGTATGGAAAACTCTAAGAGGGGATTAATACCCTTCAGACATGGTATTCATCTTTCCAAGAAGATGTGCCCTAGCACACCTGAGGAAATAGAACGCATGAGCAAGATCCCTTATGCTTCTGCAATAGGGAGCCTCATGTATGCCATGCTATGTACACGACCTGATATAGCCCATGCTGTGAGTGTCACAAGCAGATATCAGTCAAATCCAGGTGAAGAACACTGGACTTCTGTGAAATGTATCCTTAAGTACTTGAGAAGAACTAAGGATATGATGTTGGTCTTTGGTAATGGAGAACTCCAAGTCCAGGGATACACAGACTCGGATTTCATGTCCGATATAGATGATCGAAAGTCGACATCTGGGAGTCTGTTTGTGTGCAATGGTGGTGCTGTCAGCTGGAAGAGTTTCAAGCAAACTGGTGATAGCAGATTCCACCATGGAAGCAGAATATATCGCTGCATCAGAGGCTGCGAAGGAAGCATTCTGGTACAAGAAGTTTGCTGCAGAAATTGGAGTAATGCCATCAGATGCCATTCCTCTATACTGCGACAACAATGGCGCCATAGCCCTTGCTAAGGAGCCGAGGTCTCACCAGAAATCCAAGCACATTGAGCGGCGATACCACCTCATCCGCGATTACCTCGAGAAGGGTTACGTCGAGGTCAAGAGAGTCAACTCCACAGATAATGTGGCAGACCCACTTACAAAGCCGTTGGGCCAGCAGAAGATCGAAGCCCACCTTGAGAAGATGGGACTTAGACTTGTAGCCAATTGGCTTTAGGACAAGTGGGAGATTGTTAGATATATGTGCCCTAGAAGCCAGAATTGGCTGACACTTGTAATACACTTCTAGGGGCAAAATTATAATTTTGACTATAAATCAATAAAATGGGTTATTTTCTATCACATATGTGTATTTAGTGTCTGTGATACATCCTTTGAGTTAATGGTAATGATAATTCATATTTTCAAGAGTTGAAAATTTAAGACATGAATAATCATTATTAACTCATAAAATGCTCCCGACCATAGGATCATCACGAGGATGGTGATTGATCCGGAAGGTTGGTGTACAATCGCTTCTCTTTAGTAGATGAGTCTTGAGTCTACGGTGTGGAGACACCGGAGCGAGAGTACAGGTACTCGTTAGAGAACGAGGGCACTGAGCGTGACCACCTCGAGTAGTCATTAGGGAGTCTACCTTCTCGTCAATGACTGACTCGATGCTGCAGTAGTGTGTCTGGTTCTTTGACCTGAGGTGCATCGGCAGTTCACCTTGAGGGTGTTATAGTTTGACTACACCATTACTCGGTCTCCTAGCCATATGGAACCCTGAGGTGTATGTTGGCTATAGCATGTTCATTGTAGGAACTGGATTGCATCAAGATGGAATCTATCTACCTCGGTGGTAGAGGAGCAGCCCTATGATGATCATGAGAATCAAGTCCAGAAGTCCATGGCCATGGCAGAGTGAAATAATAGAAAGAGTTTCTATTTAGATTTTCACATCGGACTTCGAATCGAATGATTACATCATATGACAGAAGACTAGGGTTTGACGAGTTCACCTTAACCCTAATCTGATCGGGGCTCAAGATAGAAGAACTTAATCACACAGGTAGCTGCACCAAGAGGTTCGCATTCAGCTCTGATGGGTTGCCACCATATACTGCTAGGTGTCACTGGTGGATTTTGGGAGCAATTAGAATGATTTAGATGATCGATCATTCTAGCTGTTCGAATCAGAAGAGTTCTGATCCATCGAAAGGAGTTTCGATGATGTCGATGATAGAGATCATGACATATCCCATTACCATACAGAACTGAACCTAACTGGGTCACACAAACAAGGGTTTGAATCTGGTGATCATCAATTGAACTGATCCTAGTTCAATTGATCTGAATGAGATTCAATTAGGTTCAAGGAAAATCGTGCTAGCACTCGATTGAACCTAACGTTCTTCTTTTACTATCATAAATAAGTTGTCCTGACTGAGCCAAAGGAGTTTGTGCTCAATCAGAGGCCTTCATATGGTCTGACTGGAGGTTGTCCAAGTCAGAAAAGGTTGTCTTATTTTGTAAGACATTACCTGCCATTTTTGGTCACCTGCCATTTCTGTTCTTTGACTTTGGTCAAAAGTCTACCTTTGACTGGTCAAATGTTGACCATTGACACTTTGACTTTTGACCACATGTCATGCACCTATTGGAGAGCTGGTGGGGGCCTGTCCCCCTGCCAGAACCTGGCAAGGAAGAGGGCGCACGCCACCCTTGGCGTGTGCCCAAGTTGGAGGCGCCTAGGAGTCCCTTGTTGGACAAGGACTCCATCTCCTTTTTGGATTCCAATTAGAGTTCTCCTAAGAACCAACTTTGACTGGTCTTAGGCACCCTCTAAGGAGGAATCCAGGGGACTCTATTCCCACCAATCAGATTTAGATCTGATTTCACAAAGGGTTGTGATTGGTTGGGAAGAAGAGGAGTTGGATCACAGCTTAGTCTATAAATAAGACCCTGCGCCCAACTCAGAAATTGAATGATTGAAAGAATCACAATTTCCCATGCCCCAAGGCTGCCTCTCCCCTCTTCCTCCATGCCAAACCACCTTCTCCCCTTCCTCTCCACGTCCAAAAGGAGTTTTGGATTTTTGGTTGGTGCGATCCAGATCAAAGAAAGGCGACTGAAAGCTAGAAGGCTGCACTGCTGCAAAGGACGACTGCTGATCTTCAAAAGGAGTTTTGAAGATCCTCCAGATCAGATCCAGATCTGATTTTTGGAGACGTGATAGAGAAGAAGAGGATCTTCAGATCCAGTCTGAGTGGATACCGATAGAGGCCAGGCACTTGCATGGCTAGATCCAGAACCTTCCGCTGCATACAGGATCATCAACGGATAATAGGATTACCCATATCAAGATAAATTAAATTTAATTTAATTTATCTAAATTTTATTTAATTTCTAAAATAATAATAATTCGATCTAAAATATCTTAGATCTGATCTAGATCAAAGAGAAAAATTTTTGAAATATATCTCTTGATCTGATCTGATCTGAAAGAACCTGGTCCGAAAAATCAGGATTTTTCTTCAGCCCACACGGTCCATCATGGACTACTGGTCCACCACAGCCTGCATGGATCATTGGCCACTTTCAGGCTATTTTGCATGGTTCATGGCACTGTTCCATGGATCGATCATGATTCGATGGCTCTGAGATTTGATCCAAGTCTGATCAGGACTATTGTGCACGATCCGACAACCCAGGAGGGAATCAATCATGATCGAATGGTCCAGATCGATCTCGAGTGTGATTAGATTTGAATTTCCTACTGGAATATTATTTTTGAGTTTTTAGAGTCTATATAACTTTAATTAATGAACCGTTTATAGCATTGGAAAGCTGGCGACGTCTCGGAGGTGCTGAAAGATTTCTTGAGAGGATTTAGAAAGCTTTTATGAAGATTTTGGAGCTTCTTGTTGAGAAACTCTTGTACAAGGGTTGAGTGATAAGTTTTTCTTATATTGTTTGATTTTCTCTCTCATAGTGAAGCTTTGCATGCCCCATAGAAGCAAGCCCTTGGGCTGATCTATATACTTGATTGCTTTCTTATTTTATTTTTCTTCTTTCTTTCTATCGTAATTCGTCGATACTAGATTCTTAACAAGCGGTATCAAAGTAGCTGATACCCAACAAATTGGTATCAGAGCTAGATAGTATCAGAGCATAGATTGTAGCAGGTAATAGAGATTGAAGAATATGGAAAAGACAAGTGCAATCAAGATGGAGATTAATAGATTCGATGGGAAGGACAATTTCTTCTTATGGCAAGCAAAGATAAAGGATGTTCTCATCCAATATGGGTTGATCGATGCTCTCTTGTACAACGAGATGCCAGCTACCACGGAGGTGAAGGATTGAAAGTGGATTCAAATGTAGGTGGTAAGCATAATCTGCTTATTTTTAGCGGATGATGTGGTGATCCATGTATTTGATGAGATTTTTTCGATGGCGCTATGGTCAAAGCTCGAGAAGTTGTACATGATGAAGTCTCTTACCAACATCCTCTTTCTTTAGAGGCAGTTCTATTAGCTGCAGATAGATGAAGGCCAAAATGTGTGGGAGCATCTATCTAACTTTCAAAAGATCCTCATCGACCTCCTCAGCATTGGCAAAAAAGTTGAGGAGAAGATCAGGACGTTAGTCTTGCTAGCATCGCTTTTCTCTTCGTATGAATCCTTGGTAACTATTCTTCAAGTAGAAAAAAGCACCATCAAGATGGACGAGATCACTGTAGCAATACTTCAGAACGAGATTCTCAGAAGGAAGAATCCGACTTCGAGCTCAGATGGCGGCAGCTCAGCTTTGGCGATTTCTAAGGGAGCAGGAGGCAGTAGACAATAGACAGAGTGACAGAGGATTGCGAGGAGGATGATCCAGGTCTAAGATGAGAGACCAAAGCAAGATTAGAGGCTACAAGTGCGACGAGTTGGGGCATCGAGTCAAAGATTGCCCACAACTTAAGGATCGGATGAGGGCTACTATGGTGGTGGTCAATAGCGATATAGAAGGCAGTGATGATGTCCTTCTGGTTACTGATGAAGTATCTTCTTCTTTCTCTCAGTGGATTATGGATTCTGCTTGTTCCTATCATGTATGTTGTAGAGAGAAGATGTTTGACTTCCTGAAGATCGGTGAGGGCACTATATTCTTACCAGATGGATCGAGCTGTGAGATCAAGGACAACGGGATGGTCAGCAAGAAGCTCCATGATAGAACAGTAAAGAAGTTGGGTGAGATCCGATACATACCCAGCTTTAAGAAGAATCTAATCTCACTAAGCAGACTAAATTTGACTGGCTTCAGATGGAAAGCTGATGAAAGAATCCTAAAGGTCATGAGTGGTAGTAGGATGGTGCTAAGAGAAAAAAAGTATGAAGGACATTATCTCATGACAGGAAGCCCAGTGCGAGGTGGAGCTCCATGTGGAGATGGATCAGGCATGGGACGAGAGACTCGGATGGATGACATGCAACGTCGCGGAGTGAAGTTTCTATTACCGTAGGAGATTTTCTCGAGCAGATCTTTGGTCAGAGTGGATACAGCCCATGATGGAGGTGGGATCGAACGGCCCAGCTCGACTCCCACATTTGCCCATCCATGAGACAGCAAGTGTGCCCCCAGGGCATGGGGCCAAGATGGATTACAGGCTCTCAGAAATAGATGGTGGCCGAATATCGAGTCAAGATGGAGATTGTTGAGAAAGATATCTCGAATTCTTCCATAATTAGCCCACAGCGAGATCTAAGACGACGAATGGAGTCCAACAAGCTCAAGAACAATCCAAACATGGTTCAGACGGAGAAGATACGCATGAAAGAAGATCAAAATGAGAGAGCTGACTTTCAGACTCATCGGAGGGATCCATCGGCAACGTCGGACGATGGCGGTGTAGCCCAAAACTAGCCGCGCACGGCAATGCTGGGCCAGCCGAGCGCATGAGCGCGTACGGGGGGCGCACGTGGGTTGCGCGGGAGCAGACCGTGCAGGCGCCAGGCCCACGCAGTCCATCATGGATCACCGGTCCACCATCAGCCGCTTGGACCGTTGGCCGTTTCCAAGCCATTTTGCGCAATCCACGGCACTATTCCATGGACCGATTGTGATCCAATGGCTCTGGTTCGAGCCAATCATGATCGAATGGCTGGGATTCAATTTTAGCCTGATCAGGACTGCTGTGCATGATTCGATGGCCCAGGAGGGAGCCGATCGTGATCGGACGGTCCAGATCAATCTCGAATGTGATTAGATTGAATTTCCTACTAGAGTACTATTTTTGAGTTTTTAGAGTCTATATAACTCCGATTAATGAACCGTTTGTAGCGTTGGAAAGCTGACGACGTGCCGGAAGTGCTGAAAGGCTTCTTGAGAGATTTCAGAAAGTTTTTGTAAGAATTTTGAAACTTCTTGTTGTTGAGAGATTTTTGTATAAGAGTTGAGTGATAAATTTCTCTTATATTGTTTGATTTTTTCTCTCATAATGAAGTTTTGCATATCCCGTGGAGACGAGCTCTTAGATTGATTTTTGGTTACTTTCTTATTTTATTTTTCTTCTTTCTTTTTATCATAATTTGTCGATACTAAATTTTTAATAAGTTATACCAGAATAGCTCATATTTCAAAATGAAGCCACCACTCTCGATTTCGATTCGAATTTTATTTTGTAGATCATAAGTGATGATCCCATTTTTACGTCAACCGGCATGACTGCCATGACCCTATTGTCTGCTACCAGGGTGGAAAGTTTGGCCACCGTTTTAAGAGCTGCAGATCAGTTCCGATGTCAAACGGATTCTGCACCAACAGGCGCGATTGCCGTGACCCCATTGTCTGCTACCGGTGTGGAAAGTTTGGCCACCGTTTTAAGAGCTGCTGATCTGGTAGGAGGACGCAGGGGAATGAGGTGCTTGTGGAAAATGAAGTCCTTTTCATCACCGGTCAGCCAGAAAGGACCTCTGCTTCTCTTCCGGTTGAGGACTCTCAGCAGATACCAGGAGCTTAGCAAGATGGGAGTGGTTGTCTCTCTGGTGAAGAGTGGCGCTCGGGTTCCGAGGCCTTCGATTGTGGCTGAGGCTCTTCGGCGCTTTGCTCCCTCCCTTTCCTTGGGACCCCACCGCCTCCGAGATCAACTCGTATCTGGTGGCTTTTCGCAACGGGTCGACCCTGCTGGCAGCTCATCGGCAAGGAAGTAGAAGGCATTAATTCTTCTACTTCTCTGTGAAACCTTGGTCCTTCCAGGATGGGGCTTCTCCGCGTTCCCTTCAGATCCGTGTCCATCTTGACCTTCTTGGTGTCCCTTCCTTTGCTTTGGACATGGAGTCGGTGCGTAGGATGATTGCTGGGTTTTGTCTCTTGGAGAAAGTCACTACAGCCACCCTCGTTGGCCGCGATCTCTCTCCTTTTGGGGTGCTTGCTTTCTTTGAGCGCCTAGAAGACACATCCTCAAGTGCATGCTGGTGACGATTGGGGATGCCAAATACAATATCCGCATCCACATTCGAAACGCCACCTCGGGTCAATCGCCGCCTCGGATATTGCTTCGAGGTTGGACCGGGAGAGGGAGTGGCTCCCCTACGACCCTCTGTACCAGCCGAACTCTTTGTCTACAGGCAATGCTCAGGTGGCTGCCCAACCCTCAGAACGTGTCCGAGGCGGAGCTGGTCAGTTCGGAGGTCGCCAGACCCTGGGGGATGGCAAGTTGGTGTCTCACCCAAGCCCCTCAAACTTGGTTGATGACCGTCCGTCATCGGACTTGGCCAAGGGAAAGGGTATCTTGGTGGACCCTTCGCCTCTGGATCCGCCTGAGCGTGGTGAGCCCTCCTGGGCTGCTGGGGGACCGCTGCAGGGGTTGGTGGAGGTCGCTCCGGCATTGAGGCTCGGCTAGTGGCGCAGAACCGGGTTCACGTAGAACCGGTTCCTGCCGATTCTGTCGAATCGGATGCCGCTGACTCACCGACCCGCGTAGGCTGTCATGCATTTTCAGATTCTGGTACCGATGGCCCAATCATGAGGCGTGAGGCTCATGGCAGCTTTAGATGATCTGATCTCCTGGAAGTCGCCGGCACCTAGGGGCTGTGCCTCTGACATGCTAATTCCTTCCCCTCATAAGGATGCTGGTGGTGAGGGAAAAGATTCCCCTCCTGAGTCCCCGTTGGACTTGCCTGGGAGCCGTGATAACCTGGAGGTGGCGTCTTCTAGTTGGGAAAACGCCGGGGTTTAGCTTGAGGCTTCTAGTAGCAAGCTACCATTCGCTTCCAGCACTGATGTACCGGCTTTTCGGATGTTTGAGGCGGGCACTCCTGTCACCCGTCGCTCTTTGCGGGTGAAGGCTATTGGGGCTGTTAAGGAGGCCACCGCCAAGCTGATCCCGGCAAGAAGAAAGAAGCCGAGTGAGAAGTCGACCCTGAGGCGATTGACCCTCGGTGCACACTTAGCTCAGTGCCACAGCAACTCCTTGTGGAACCGATGACTTGGCAAATGAAGTTGTGCAAGTGCTGCTGGACTTGGAGAAGGCGAAAGCGTCGGCGCTGGCTTGAAGTGTACGGTTGGGATGATGTATAGCTATTGTTGTGTTGCTTTCTGTTTGATGGCTGGTTGCTTGTTGCGTGGGTGTGTAGGACCTTCGAGTGTCTTTGTGGCTGTTTTGGGTATTGTGGGACTGTCTTGCTTGCTGTTTTGGATTATTGCAATGTCTTGGTTGTCTTGTTTGGGTGAGGACTCCAAGATCTTTGTTGTAGCTTGGGATGTGAAGTGCTGTTTCTTGTTTGCTTGCATCTGCCTTTGGGGTCATGCTGCTACCTATTTTGTTGTGCTTTGCTAGTTGCTTCTATTAGGAGCTCCTGACTGTGGCACTGTGCTCTGGAAACTGTTATTCTGTTTCCAATGAAAGTGTCTCCTAGAACATTAGAGGTGCTGGGTTGGCAGAAAAGAGTCGGTCGATCGATGACTTACTGATGGGTTCGGAGTCTGATATTATCTTTCTTCAAGAATCAAAGGGCATGCAGCCTTCAGCCAGGTTTCTCAAGTCGCTGGGTGGGTCGCGAATTGGTAAGTGGTGCTGCTTGGATGCCGTTGGCACAGCGGGTGGGATTCGGACTCTCGGAAGTTTGCTCTTCAGAATTCCTATTATTTAAAATTCTCTTTGTCAGTGGAGTTGTCGTCCTCTTTCCTTAAAGAGTTCCCTTTGTATCACTTCTGTGTATGGGCCGCGTGATAAGTGCCTTCGTGAGGACTTCTTCAAAAAACTTGTTAGCCTCTCTTCTACCTTGAACGGTCCTTGGTTGATCGGCGGTGATTTCAGCATCACCAAGATGCCGGGGGACAGGAGAGGGGGTCAGCAGAGTGTTAGAGACAGCTGCTTGTTCAGGGACTCAAGGGCCGGGATTTCACCTGGAGCAACAGAAGAGAACATCCCTCTTTGGCTCGTCTTGACAGGTTTCTTTTCAATTCAGATTGGGAGGATTTGTTGCCTGTTTCAATTCAAAAGGCTCTGGTTAGTTCAGCGTCGGACCATGTGCCCCTTGTCCTGGATTGTAATGTTTCCTTTCCTAAGGTCAGCATCTTCCGCTTTGAATCTAGGTGGCTTTCAGAACATGATTTGGAGATCATTGTGTTGTCTAATTGGAAGCATATTATTGATGGGTGTAATTTGGAAGAGATTTGGTGAGCAACTTGAGGTCCCTTCGCTGTGTGCTCCGTTCATGGGCTGCTAGGAAGAGAACAGCATCTAGAGCGCTGAAAAATAAAATCCTTCATCACATCAATGTGCTGGTAAAATAAAAAAAAAAAATCAATTTTTTCATTGTAGGATCGATTTGATCTGATCAGATCTATAATCGAATTTCAAAAATTTTTTCTACAAATCTAATTAGATCTAAGAGCTCTCAGATCTGATCTTATGATTGAAATGCAAATATAAAATTAAATAAAATCAGAACAACTTTTGTTATCTGATTAAGATAAATTATTTACCTTGATGATGATCTGACGAAGCTTGAGGTCCTGAAGTTAGCCATGCACGTGTCTGGCCTCTACTAAAATCCACTCACGCTGGTTCTAGACATCTTCTCCTTCTGGATCTAATCTCCAAAAATCATATCTAAATTCTTCTTGTAGAGCCTTCAAATCAAACGTCGAAGATTGCGCGTTCATCTCATGAACACTATCATCTCTTGCTAATTATTGCGTCTACAGGACTTGGATCCTTCTTAGCTACTTTGCCCAACACCTTGGGCATGGAAGGAGAAAGAGGATCAGATGAGGGAAGCATGGAGAGGATGGGAGAGGCAAGGCTTCACCGTATGGAATTGTGATGCACGACAACTTACGCAGGGTCCCTTTTATAAACCAACTCAAGAGTTCCTTCGCATGCTACTTTGACAAGATTAAAGATGACATGCAGAAGGACTCTCCATCTGATCTCCATGCCTCACCCTTTTATTCTTCTAATTTTATCTCACAAAATTCAAAGAAAATGGCATCAACTATTGGATAGGAAGGAGGGTGGCACAAGCAACTAATCTCCAAGGCATTTGATCTCATCAAGCATCTTTGACCTAGTCAAAATAGATTAGTGTGGGACTCTCCCTTATCCATATGGGGTGCATGCCTTGGGGGACGTGTGCCCACTCCTCTCTTATGGAAATAGTCTGAGGTTGTGCACCCTTAGAAAATCTCAAGGGGCCCCCTCTCCCTTCTTTCCTACATCCTGATCCTTATCTTAATTCCATCCAATGAAATTAGGACAAGCCCTATTCTTTTAGGACAGGCCTAGATCTGACCTAAACAAGCTTCAGTCAGATCAGGATTTTTGGATGAGCCAAATCTAATTTGGCTCAGTCGAGATGAATCAGAAAGACTACAAAAGCAGAAAGTTAGGCTCAATCATATACTAACATGATTTTCTTCAACCTAATTAGATCTAATCCAAATCAATCAAACTAAGTTAATCTAATTGATGATATTCAGATCCAAATTCTTATTTGTGTGATCTAGTTAGGTTCAGTTTTGTATGATAATGAGATAAATCATTATTTCTATCATCAACATCATCGAAACATCTTTCGATGGATCAGAATTCTTTTGATTTATCCAATTAGAATAATCAATCATCAAGACCATTCTATTAGTCCCAAAATTCACTAATGACACCTAGTAGTATATGGTGGCAATCCATCAGAATCGAATGCAAATCTTTCGGTGCAGCTATCTGTGTGATTGGATTTCTCTATCATAAGTCCCGACATGATTAGGGTTAAGGTGAACTCATCAAACCCAACATTCCATCATATGATTGAATCATTCGATTCAAATCCAATGTGAAAATTTAATAGAAAACTCTTTTCTATTATTTCACGCTATCATACCCATTGGCTTATGGACTCGATCTTATGATCATCATAGGGCTACTCCTTATCTACCGAGATAGATAGATCTTCCATTGTTACGATTTAATTTCTACAATGAACATGCTATAGCCAACATACATCTCAGAATTTTGAATGGCTAGGAGATTGAGTTATGATGCTGTCAAACTATTACACACTTAAGGTGAACTACCGATGCACCTTAGATCAAAGAACCAGATACACAACTACAGCATCAAACTAGTCATCGATGAGAAGGTAGACTTTCTTATGACTACTCGAGGTGGTCACGCTCAGTGCCCTCATTCCTAATAAGTACTTATACTCTTGCTTCAATGTCTCCATATCGTAGACTCAAGACTCATCTATTCTAAGAAATTGATCATATATCAATCTTCCAGATCGATAATTCTCGTGATGATCCTACGATTGGGAGTAGTTTATGAGTTAATTATGAAAATACATATCTTAAATTTTTAACTCTTAAAAATATAAATTATCATTTTTATTAACTCAAAGAATGTATCACAGGCACTTTATACATAATATGATAAAAAAAAAATTAATCCTTTATTAATTTTAAGTTAAAATTATAAAAATATTCTTAGAATATGTATTACAAGTATCAACCATTCTAACTTCTAGGACGCACGTCTAACATAAAAAAAAGAAGAAGGCTCACCTTTCTTCATCGGGTTTTGATGATAGACCAATCTTAAGACTCTCCTTGGATGATATTTATAGAAAGGAGGAGATCTATTGGAAGCAGAGGACAAAGGTTACTTGGCTTCAAGAAGGTGATTGAAAACACTGCCTATTTCCATAAAGTCACCTCTGGTAGAAAGAGGAGGAATTTTATTTCTTCACTTTCAAATAGTAGTGTTGACATCTCTTCGTAGGAAAGTATTGGCTTGAGATTTTAGGAGTTCTTCATAAATATTTTTTGGTGTTTCTTCTCCCCCTAAGGTGGCTGACCTTGTCTTTGGGCTTTGGGATCTAGACCTTTCTGGTCTTGTGAATAGATTCACCCATGAGGAAATAAAAGAGGTGGTGTTTTTATTTGATGGTAATAAGGCCCCAGGTCCCGATGGATTCGCTTTTTCTTTTTTTTAGATATTTTGGGACCTTCTTTCTGTTGATTTATAGGCTCTTCTGAATTATTTCTTTAATGATAAGCTGGATCTGGATGGGTTGAACGTTGCTTTTATTGCTCTTGTTCCTAAGAAAGAGGGGCTTCTTTCAATGAGGGACTATAGGCCGATCTATCTTTTTAATGGTATCTATAAAATTATCTCGAAGATCTTTGCTAGGAGGCTTACTCCTCTGTATCTCAGTTTGCTTTTGTCAAGGGCAAAAGTATTATTGATTGTTTCCTAAATGCACATGAGATGCTGCGACCTTTAGTAAAAGATCTGATAAAAAAGGCATTCTTTATAAATTAGATTTTGAAAAAGCATTTGATAGTCTGAATTGAGATTTTTTGCTCAAGGTACTTTGAGTTCAAGATTTTCCTATTAGATGGTTAGGTTGGATCAAGCGCCTGCTGTCTTTTGCCTCCTTTATTATCTTGCTAAGTGGCATGCCAGAAAGATGGATCTATTATAAATAGGGGCCGAGGCAGGTGACAGTTTGTCCCCCTCTTTATTTATTTTAGCTGTGGATGTGCTCTCCCAAATCCTTAGACGCACGAGTGACCTGGGGTTGATCACTAGAATTGGGCAACATGAGAGTTTCAAGATATCTTGAGCCTACAGTTTACTGGCGACACTTTATTGTTCTATGCAAACAGGTTTGATAGTGTATTATTGGCTTTGAAGGCTATTCTTCTTGCATTTGAAGGGGCATTGGGTTTAAAAATTAGTTTCCACAAAACCTTTGTTATTGGTTTGAACTTGGATGAGGGGATTCCACTCATTTTGCCTCCTAGTTGAACTACAAGCAAGACTTTTTTCCTCTCACTTACTTGGGCTTCTATTACACCACCGAAAGCTACCTAAGCAATGATGGCTTCCTTTAATTGAGAGGATGAGCTCCAAGCTTGCAACTTGGAAAGAAAATTTTCTTTCTTGGGGTGGTAGGTTAACTTTGGTGAAGTCTATGCTCGATGCTTTACCCATTTATTTTATATCTATTTTCAAATTGCCAAAGTGGGTGTTAAAAAGATTGGACTCTATAAGACGGGCTTTCCTTTGGAAGGGGGTGGACAAGATTAGTGGGTTTCATTGTCGTGTGAATTGGGACTCCACTTGCAAATGAAAAAAATAGGATGGCTTGGGAGTCAAGAATTTGTCTCTCAGGAATCAATCTTTGTTGGCTAAATGGGCTTCAAAATTTCTCGATGGCTCGTCAAACTTGTTGTGGAATCAAGTGTCTAAAGCCTATTACTCTAGGAGAAGGTTTGGTATGAGATTGAGGAAGAGCACTCTTAGTTTATCTCCAGTTTTGAAGTCAGTGCAAAAAACTTGGCCTATTGGAACTGTGTCACTTTCAAGATTAGAAATGAAAAAATATATAGTTTTGGGAGGATCCTTGGATTGTGGCCATTCTACTCTGTACGACCTTCAAAGAGCTCTATAAGATGACCTTGAAGCCAAACTTGCCCATTTCTGATTTTTGGAGTTGGAAGAGCTTATCTTGGAGTATTGATTTGTAGGATCCTTTGTCCTTTCTCCAATCTTAACAATTTGATGCCATTCATCATCTTCATTTACCTAACTCATATGCATTTGACCTACTTTTTTTGAGCCTTTAAATTTAATCAACATATTTGTTAGATATACGTGCCCTAGAAGCCAGAATTGGCTGACACTTATAATACACTTCTAGGGGCAAAATTGTAATTTTGACTAAAATCAATAAATGAGTTATTTTCTATCACATATGTGTATTTAGTGTCTGTGATACATCCTTTGAGTTAATGGTAATGATAATTCATATTTTCAAGAGTTGAAAATTTAAGACATGAATAATCATTATTAACTCATAAACATGCTCCCGACCATAGGATCATCACGAGGATGGTGATTGATCCGGAAGGTTGGTGTACAATCGCTTCTCTTTAGTAGATGAGTCTTGAGTCTACGGTGTGGAGACACCGGAGCGAGAGTACAGGTACTCGTTAGAGAACGAGGGCACTGAGCGTGACCACCTCGAGTAGTCATTAGGGAGTCTACCTTCTCGTCAATGACTGACTCGATGCTGCAGTAGTGTGTCTGGTTCTTTGACCTGAGATGCATCGGCAGTTCACCTTGAGGGTGTTATAGTTTGACTACACCATTACTCGGTCTCCTAGCCATATGGAACCCTGAGGTGTATGTTGGCTATAGCATGTTCATTGTAGGAACTGGATTGCATCAAGATGGAATCTATCTACCTCGGTGGTAGAGGAGCAGCCCTATGATGATCATGAGAATCAAGTCCAGAAGCCCATGGCCATGGTAGAGTGAAATAATAGAAAGAGTTTCTATTTAGATTTTCACATTGGACTCGAATCGAATGATTACATCATATGACAGAGACTAGGGTTTGACGAGTTCACCTTAACCCTAATCTGATCGGGGCTCAAGATAGAAGAACTTAATCACACAGGTAGCTGCACCAAGAGGTTCGCATTCAGCTCTGATGGGTTGCCACCATATACTGCTAGGTGTCACTGGTGGATTTTGGGAGCAATTAGAATGATTTAGATGATCGATCATTCTAGCTGTTCGAATCAGAAGAGTTCTGATCCATCGAAAGGAGTTTCGATGATGTCGATGATAGAGATCATGACATATCCCATTACCATACAGAACTGAACCTAACTGGGTCACACAAACAAGGGTTTGAATCTGGTGATCATCAATTGAACTGATCTAGTTCAATTGATCTGAATGAGATTCAATTAGGTTCAAGGAAATCGTGCTAGCACTCGATTGAACCTAACGTTCTTCTTTTACTATCATAAATAAGTTGTCCTGACTGAGCCAAAGGAGTTTGTGCTCAATCAGAGGCCTTCATATGGTCTGACTGGAGGTTGTCCAAGTCAGAAAAGGTTGTCTTATTTTGTAAGACATTACCTGCCATTTTTGGTCACCTGCCATTTCTGTTCTTTGACTTTGGTCAAAAGTCTACCTTTGACTGGTCAAACGTTGACCATTGACACTTTGACTTTTGACCACATGTCATGCACCTATTGGAGAGCTGGTGGGGGCCTGTCCCCCTGCCAGAACCTGGCAAGGAGAAGGGCGCACGCCAAGGGTGGCGTGAGCCCAAGTTAGGAGGCGCCTAGGAGTCCTTGTTGGACAAGGACTCCATCTCCTTTTTGGATTCCAATTAGAGTTCTTCTAAGAACCAACTTTGACTGGTCTTAGGCGCCCTCTAAGGAGGAATCCAGGGGACTCTATTCCCACCAATCAGATTTAGATCTGATTTCACAAAGGGTTGTGATTGGTTGGGAAGGAAGAGGAGTTGGATCACAGCTTAGTCTATAAATAAGACCCTGCGCCCAACTCAGATTATGAATGCAATTCAATTGAGAAACCCCACGCCCCAAGGCTGCCTCTCCCCTCCTCCTCCATGCCATAGCTTCTTCTCCCCTTGCTCTCCACGTCCAAAAGGAGTTTTGGATTTTGGTTGGTGCGATTCAGATCAAGGAAAGGCGATCAAAAGCAAGAAGGCTGCGCTGCTGCAAAAGGACGACTGCAGATCTTCAAAAGAGTTTTGAAGATCCTCCAGATCAGATCCAGATCTAATTTTTGGAGGTGTGATAGAGAAGAAGAGGATCTCCAGATCCAACCCGAGTGGATACCGGTAGAGGCCAGGCGCTTGCGTGGCTAAGATCCAGAACCTTCCGCTGCAAACAGGATCATCAACAGGGTAATAGGATTACCCAAATCAGGTAAATTAAATTTGATTTAATTTATCTTTTTATTTTATTTATTAAAATAATAAGAATCAGATCTGAAATATATCAAGATCTGATTGAGATCAAGAGAAAAATTTTTGAAATATATCTCTTGATCTGATCAGATCTGAACGAACCTGGACCGGAAATCAGGATTTCCCTTCAACTGGTATCAGAGCCATGGTTCTAAATTATTTAGATCTGATTTTAAATTTTATTTTAATTAGAAAATAAAGTGATTTTAGATGTCACATGAGATGTGATCAGATCTGAAATCAAAAAAAATTAAAATTAAATGATTTGGATCTAAGAACATGAAGATATGCATGACTAGTTCTAGAATAGAATAGTTCTATAGAATAGTTTTGCATGTCTTTGATTTAATCTGATTAAATCATATTTTAGATCTTCTTATTTACTATTTTTCTGATATTATAAGTGTTATAATAACATCTGATAAATAGCAAATAAAAATTATTTAATTTTAAATATCATATGAGATATGATTGATGCATGTCTAGACTAGTTGTAGAATAGTTCTACATAATTATCTAGATTAGAATTTATTTTGATTAGATCAATTTAAATCTAATTTTTTAGATTATTATGAGATAATTTAGATCTGAAAACATGCATGATTTGATACATGAGATGTATGCAAAATATGCCATGATTAGATCTAAATTTGTATATGAGATATATGATATAGATCTATAACTGTTTTGTAGTATTTACATGTTCCTGATTAAGGCGTTCCTCTTGGCCGTCCGGTCATAAGAACGAAGAAGGGTTTAAAGGCCCTCTCTTCCCATTCGATGGGGTGTTCTTATGATGTGTAGGGGTGCTGCGTGTTCGTCCTTAATCAGAAACCCAAAACTTACTTTCTGCAAAACCCTAGATCCTGAAACCCTAGGATTTATTGTGCATATTTTGTTTATGAACCCTACTTAATTAAGAATTAAGTTTATGGAATATTAATTAGGTCTAAAATTGAGAATTTCAGATCTAAGACATATTCATAATACTGGGTTCGGGCTTGGGTAGCTCAATTAGGTCTAAGCGGTTGATCAAACCGAATCAAGAGTTGGTTAGATGGGATCAACAATGCTTAAATTGACCAGCCTAATAGGATTAAGTCTGGGTCAAGATCGAGTCACGATCAAGCAAGACCTAATTAGGCTCAGAGGTTAGAGTCTGGATTGTAGGCTAACCCAATTGGTTCTGACTCAACAATTTGGTGTCTAAGGTAAGTTTGGCACAGACGACCGACTGGTTTTTAATTGGAAGCTACTCGACCTGAATGCGTTCTTGTACGAGTTAATGGCATATTCCTTCCACCGGTCTCACTTACCTGGCCATATCTGTTGACACAGTTCTGATCTGAGGTGGTCAATAATCCGAGCTAACCCATGCCACTAGGTTAGTCATAATTGTTATGACTAAGCCAAGTCTAGTTTAATGAGACCTGAATCAATTCTCCCTAAGAAAAGATTAAGTCTGAGGTCTTCCACCATTGTAGATGTGCGGGCCCTTCCCGGGGTTGATTGTTCTCGGCTGGATACAGTGGCTCAGTTGCACCGGGAAGACGCAACCATGTCTATTAGGCATTGGATGCTATGGGCTGGAGGATGAGTTGGGCTCAATATTTCGGATACGGTGAGAGACCCAATTAGGAACCCAGTCTATGCAAATGGTGGGTCTGACTTAACTAAGGAGTGGATCAATATTTCGGATACGGTGAGATTCATGAATTAGAGACCAAGTTTGGGTGCACCATGATTAGAGAATCATTGAACAAGAGTTGTTCACTCATTGGCTAACCCATCACCAATAACTGTTAGGTGAGGTGATGAGTCAGTTGGTGAGACCGCACCACCCACTAGAAATCATTCAATCGCGGAGATTTTTCGCATCTCTACAGAGGGAGTGTAGGGATCCGAGAAAATAGTGGGAGCTAATTTGTTTAAAAATAAAATCCCTAAATAAATTGGTCAAGTCAAAATTACAGTATCTAACTAGAATCTTTGACTCTCTACAGGAAAATGTCTGCGTCCAACCCATTGGCACGTATCCTGGACACACATAGATTGACCAGACCCAATTATAAAGATTGGCTCAGGAACTACAAAATTATTTTGGGTTTCGAGAAGTTAACACATGTTTTGGACCAGGACCCTCCCACTCGTAGATCGGAAAGAGTTTTCCGTCCCCCTGAAAGATACTTAGGTATTATTTCAGAGGACGTAGAGGAAATGTTCCTCGTAGGTAATGGTGCTCATGGAGATGATCCCAAAACCTACAACGAGACGATATCAGATATCGACTCTGAGAAATGGCTTGAGGCAATGAAGTCAGAGATCGACTCGATGCACTCAAACCAAGTCTGGACCTTGGTAGATCCACCAGAAGGTATAGTACCTATTGGGTGTAAATGGATCTTCAAGAGAAAGATTGGTGCAGATGGGAATGTGGAGACATTCAAGGCTAGACTGAGTGGCAAAAGGTTATAGTCAACATGAAGGCATTGACTATCAGGATACCTTTTCCCCGGTAGCTATGCTAAAATCCATCCGCACATTGCTTGCCGTTGCAGCCTATTTCGATTATGAAATATGGAAAATGGACGTGAAAACGGCATTCCTAAATGGATATCTTGAGGAAGATATCTATATGGAACAGCCGCTAGGTTTCACATTCAGTGATACTGATCACAAGGTTTGCAAGCTGCAAAGGTCCATATATGGACTTAAGCAAGCATCTCGGAGCTGGAACACTCGTTTCAATGATGTGATCAAAAAGTTTGATTTCATCAAAAATGAAGAGGAACCATGTGTTTTCAAAAGGGTCAGTGGGAGCGCTGTTGTCTTCCTCGTATTGTACGTGGATGACATCCTCCTTATTGGGAATGATATTCCCATGTTGACATCAGTCAAGATGTGGTTGTCCAAGTAATTCTCCATGAAAGACCTAGGTGAAGCATCCTTTATTCTAGGAATTAAGATCTATAGGGATAGACCAAATAGGATGCTAGGACTTTCACAGAAGATGTACATAGAGGAAGTACTAAAGAGGTTTAGTATGGAAAACTCTAAGAGGGGATTAATACCCTTCAGACATGGTATTCATCTTTCCAAGAAGATGTGCCCCAGCACACCTGAGGAAATAGAACGCATGAGCAAGATCCCTTATGCTTCTGCAATAGGGAGCCTCATGTATGCCATGCTATGTACACGACCTGATATAGCCCATGCTGTGAGTGTCACAAGTAGATATCAGTCAAATCCAGGTGAAGAACACTGGACTTCTGTGAAATGTATCCTTAAGTACTTGAGAAGAACTAAGGATATGATGTTGGTCTTTGGTAATGGAGAACTCCAAGTTCAAGGATACACAGACTCAGACATCATGTCTGATATAGATGATCGAAAGTCAACATCTGGAAGTCTGTTTGTGTGCAATGGTGGAGCTGTCAACTGAAAGAGTTTCAAGCAAACTGTGATAGCAGATTTCACTATGGAAGCAGAATATATAGCTGCATCAGAGGCTGCAAAGGAAGCATTCTGGTACAAGAAGTTTACTGCAGAAATTGGAGTAATGCCATCAGATGCCATTCCTCTTTACTGCGACAACAATGGCACCATAGCCCTTGCTAAGGAGCCGAGGTCTCACCAGAAGTCCAAGCACATTGAGCGGTGATATCATCTCATCCGCGATTACCTTGAGAAAGGTTACATTGAGGTCAAGAGAGTCAACTCCGCAGATAATGTGGCAGACCCACTTACAAAGCCATTGGGACAACAGAAGATCGAAGCCCACCTTGAGAAGATGGGACTTAGACTTGTATCCAATTGGCTTTAGGATAAGTGGGATATTGTTAGATATATGTGCCCTAGAAGCCAGAATTGGCTGACACTTGTAATACACTTCTAGGGGCAAAATTATAATTTTGACTAAAATCAATAAATCTCTTCAACTGGTATCAGAGCCATGGTTCTAAATTATTTAGATCTGATTTTAATTTTATTAATTAAGAATAAAGTGATTTTGATGTCACATGAAATGTGATCAGATCTGAATCAAAAAAATTAAAATAAATAATTTGGATCTAAGAACATGAAGATATGCATGATATTTCTAGAATAGAATAGTTCTATAGAATAGTTTTGCATGTCTTTGATTTAATCTGATTAAATCATATTTTAATCTTCTTATTTACTATTTCTGATATTATAGGTTATAATAACATCTGATAAACAGCAAATAAAAATTATTTAATTTTTGAATATCATATGAGATATGATTGATGCATGACTAGACTAGTTGTAGAATAGTTCTACATAATTATCTAGATTAGAATTCATTTTGATTAGATCAATTTAAATCTAATTTTTTAGATTATTATGTGATAATTTAGATCCAAAAACATGCATGATTATGATACATGAGATGTATGCAAAATATGCCTTGATTAGATCTAAATTTGTATATGAGATATATGATATAGACCTATAACTATTTTGTAGATTTACATGTTCCTAATTAAGGCGTTCCTCTTGGCCGTCTGGTCATAAGAACGAAGAAGGGTTTAAAGGCCCTCTCTTCCCATTCGATGGGGTGTTCTTATGACGTGTAGGGGTGCTGCGTGTTCGTCCTTAATCAGAAACCCAAAACTTACTTTCTGCAAAACCCTAGATCCTGAAATCCTAGGATTTATTATGCATATTTTGTTTATGAACCCAACTTAATTAAGAATTAAGTTTATAGAATATCAATTAGGTCTAAAATTGAGAATTTCATATCTAAGACATATTCTATAATACTGGGTTCGGGCTTGGGTAGCTCAATTAGGTCTAAGCGGTTGATTCAAACCGAATCAACAGTTGGTTAGAGGGGATCAACAACAATGCTTAAATTGACCAGCCTTAATGGATTAAATCTGGGGTCAAGATCGAGTCACGATCAAGCAAGACCTAAATTAGGCTCAGAGGTTAGAGTCTGCGATTGTAGGCTAACCCAATTGGTTCTGACTCAACAATTTGGTGTCTAAGGTAAGTTTGGCACAGACGACCGACTGATTTTTAATTGGAAGCTACTCGACCTGAATGCGTTCTTGTACGAGTTAATGGCATATTCCTTCCACCGGTCTCACTTACCTGGCCATATCTGTTGAACACAGTTCTGATCTGAGGTGGTCAATAATCCGAGCTAACCCCATGCCACTTTGGTTAGTCATAATTGTATGACTAAGATAATCTAGTTTAATGAGACCAGATCAGGTAAATTAAATTTGATTTAATTTATCCTTTTAATTTTATTTTATTAAAATAATAAGAATTAGATCTGAAACATATCAAGATCTGATTGGGATCAAGAGAAAAATTTTTTTAAAATATATCTCTTGATCTGATCAGATCTGGACGAATCTGGACCGAAAAATCAGGATTTTCCTTCATTTTTGTGGTTGGCAATAAGGAATAGGCTACATACTTGTGATTTTCTCTCCAAAAAGGGCTAGAATTTAAGCTTGGGGTGTGCTCTTTATGGTTCTTCTTATGAAATGGCCAATCATCTCTTTGTTGGGACAATCGGTACCATTCTGATACTAATTATAGTAAAAGTTTTTGATCTTTAGCATAGACCTAAGAAGATCTTTGACGTTCTCTATGGAAACAGATCACCGATCCACCAATTTGGATATGTGATGGGGCGCCTCCCTCCTTGGGCTTGAGGGAGGCGCCCCCCTTGGAAGGCAACTCTAGAGAGAAGAAAAAAGAGAGATTGAGGACGAAAAGATCTATATTCCAATGCATAATAAAATCCTAATACAACTTATGTATTTATACATAGCTATTAAGCCCGACCAAAAACTTTATTGGCTAACCCAATACATGAAAGCACTCACCAGGCCATATACATATGTCTCATATGCTCTCATCCCCTAGATCTAGTCCCAATCCATACATGAGTTAGCCCCCTTAAGATCTTATTGGATCAGGCTTTAAGATCCCTTGGATTAAGCCTAATCCAAGATTAAACAGAAAATCTTGTCCAGTTCTGTTCACCATCGTCGAGCTGGCTCTATCAGGAGTCAAGCTGGCTTGGCTGCATCTCGTCTGCCTGAGACAGCCAACTCGATTGTGCCCCGAGCCAGCTTGATCTCAGTTCGAGCCGGCTCGGTTGCATATCCGAGCTAGCTGGCCTGTGTGTCAGTCCCTTATCTTGGCTGATTTTTTTTTTTGACTTTGGTCCTTTACTCCATCTTGTGTCTCAGGTTTTTGGAGCACTTACCAAGTCCCTCAAGATTCTCACACCTGAACCTCGAGTCCCATGCAGGGCTACACGCCATCTTCTCTTAGGATAATTTTTGTTCTAGCCCTAGGACTCACACTCATCCTAGTACCCCGGAGTCAACATCCTGACTTCTCCTATGACCTTCCATGACTTGGGAGCACCATAAATCCTAACAATCTCCATCTTAGTGCTTCCAAGTCTTGGCAAACTCTTAGCAATACCCTCTTGCACGATTCTGCTATCGTTATGCACCCTGACAACCTCTTGTGCAAACATTGCCTCCGCCAATCCTCTTCAGCCGCTGTGCATCCTTTGAGGCCTTTGGAACAACAGCCTCCATCGCTGAAGTCCTTGGCTTGCTCTTATGCACAATCTTGAAAATTATAGGAATTCTTCTGCTTGACAGCTATATCAATTATCTTAGACTTTCTTTGAGATCCCTCAGTATTCTTATACCGGCACTCGCTGCATATCCTAACATGATTTTCTCATAACTTTGCTAGTCTTTTCCGCATATACTGCTCCATCTGGAACTGTGCATCCCCGACATTGGTGCTAGGATATTGGTCCTCCTGTACTTCTCCACTCTGAACTTGTGTCACATCTTCACTAATGAAGCTACCTCTGCCTGGTGCTCCATCTAAAATCAAAGTTCACCTGATGCCGCAAAGGATCCTAACTCTGTAATCAAGTTATCCAAGGACAATCACTTAATGCTGCACTGCTGAGTCTGCCACTGCACCTCGGACACTATCGCTGCTCCTTCAGATCCTCCACACTATCTGCGGATCTACTCCGAAGCCATCTCAGATACCTCCGCAACCCGCGGGCACCTCCAAAATCCAAGAGCTCATCCAACTCTTCTTCTTCAGTGACTGAATCCTAGAAAATTTTACCTTAGCACTTCTCTTCTTCTACCCCAACACCAACCATCGCTTCAGTTGCACTCCCAACACTCTTCTACTATTGTTCTTTTGCAAAGAGTCAGTGGACCACGCTTCAGATTCAACTGACTTGAAAGGGCGACCGAGTAATTTTCTTAAGCTCTAGACCTCCTAGCGAAGAAGGAATGAAGACTTGTTACATGGAAGAGGAGGGGACCAATTGTTGGCCGTTGTCTGCTTGGAGCTTTAGAAAGAAAGTAATGGCCAAGTTTTTTCTGCATAGGAGACAATCTATTTTTTCTATTCTACAGGATATTCTCCTATGTTTCTGAAGTTGGCATCATCTATGTTCTACCAAATCTATTCTAGAGCATGATTCATTATGGGGGAGACTTCCTTCCTCTACTTTTAATTAGTTGTTCCCCTATTACTAACTGTATGTTGAGTATTTTTGGAGCATCTTTGAATGATTGTGTCCTATCTTGTAAATTCTTTGGCCCCTTTATAATTTTGATTCACCCCTCTTTTGTAAATATCTTCTTTCTTTAATAAATATGGGGGTAGCTCTTTGCTACCTCCTTCTTCCATCAAAAAAAAATTAGCAGTGGTTGTGAGCATCGCTAAAAGCTAGTAGTGTTATAGCCTTGTGATAGTAGTAATGACCGTTGGTGATACATTTTATAATAACTACAATACCTAGTAATTTTGATATGGGCATGTCCTTACTTTTTTGAAGGGAAAGAAAGGTAACAAAGAGTTACCCCCAAATTTATTTTATAATAAGAAACTGATGCAGATTACATAATATATATAAACAGATATAGATAAAAGAAAAGATCAGGTTCTGAAAGATGATGCCAAGCTTTCAAATCTCTTTCAAAGACTCCGTATCTAAGAACTAATCTTAGATGAATAGAGATTGCTCTAGCTTCTCAAAGACTGGAGGATGTTTTTCAAAATAGAGTAAATAGACTTTTTCTTAGTTAAGAAAATACATGCATTTCTCTTCCTCCACATCTCCTAATAAATTGCAACCATAAGCATATCTCCTACCTTATTGTTTAAATAACTTTCATTCTTCTTCCTCTAATTCATCCAAAGTTTAAGGAATGAAGACGGACTTCTTTTCAATCTCAATTATAGCTTAAGAGTAGTCCATAAACTCTGAATGAATGTACATCTAAGGAAAAGATGATTAGTTGTTTCTACATTTAAGCCACAAAGAGCACAGCCATTGCTAACATTCCAACTTTTCTTGGCAAGCAACTCACTTGTGTGTAGCTTATTCCTTATTGCTAACCATAAGAAGACCTTGACCTTTTCAAGAGCATGGATCCTCGAAAGCACTTTAGCAAATGGACATTTCAGGCCACCATAATTGAGAAAATTATAAAAAAAGCTTATAAAAAATAATCCATTTTGAGTCAGTTTTTACACCGGCACATCGGCAATATGAGAAGGTCTGAGAGAAGTAAGAGAAGTAAACAAAGAAGCTAATTGATTAGCTTGAAGTTCAGTCAATGGTCCCCACACTCTAATGCACCAATTTAGCTTTTTCCAACTCCAAAATGATGCGATGGACATATTCGTCTTCATCACTTGAAAGTAAAAAGCATCAAAGCGAGAAAAAAAAGGAATCACATCCATCCAAACATCCTCCCCAAATCAAATGGAATCTCCATTTCCAGCTTTGAATGCCATACAATTTCAGAATGCCGATTTTTTTTAACACACATCCTTCTAAATGGAAGAAAATTTGGATGTACTTTTTCTTGATCTCATGCCGAATCTTCTCCTCGAGTAGTAAGCACACGCAATCTACCGCCACTAAGGGTTAGGAGATCCTTGTAGAAACTTCCAAGCCCATTTGGCCAAGAAAGACTGATTTATCTGAGTTAAATTCATCACTCCCAAGCCTCCTTGCTCCTTAGATTTACAAACAGTGTCCCAATTTGCTAGACAATGGAATCCACCCATAGTATCGGAGCCTCTCCAAAGAAATGCTCTGCGCATCTTATCCAACCTATTTATAACCCACCTTGGTAATTTAAAGACGAATATAAAATAGGAAGGAAGCACAAACAACATCGAGTTGAGTAGAGTTAGCCTCCCATCTCATGAAAGTAACATTCCTTTCTAAGCAGCAAGTTTTGAGCTCATCTTATCAATCAAAAATATTCAGCAATCTTTAGGCAATTTCTTAAGATGAAGAGGCAAGCCCAGATATTGAAAAGGTAAAGAACCCAGCTTACAATTCATCCAAGATGCAAATTGAGTCACCTCATTCTCTGTCATATTCAAATAAATGATCAAGCTTTTGTAGAAGTTATACTCAACTTGGATGCACCTTCAAATGCTAGCAAAATTGCTTTGGCAACCAAGATACTATCCTTCTTGCCAGGACAAAATAAAAGAGTATCATCATCAAACAGTAAGCTCAAAATATCACTGAATTCTTTCTGATGCCCAATACTTTTGACCAAACCTAAAGCGCCAGCTCGCTTTAGAAGTCGTGAGAGAACATCCACTACTAAAATGAACAAAATGGGTGACAAAGAATCTCCTTACCTCAAACCTTACTTACACTTCATCCATCTGTCAAGCTGCCTATTTAATAAGATAGCGACTGAGGCCGAACAAAGTAAGCTACGAATCCATCCAATCTGTGAGGAAATCCTCTAGCATGGAGTACCTCAAATAGGAAGTCCCAATTCAATCTATCAAATGCTTTTTCAAAATCCAATTTATAAAGCATACCTTTCTCTCCTGATCTTTTGGTGTAAGCTAATATCTCATGAGCACTAAGAAAACATTCAATGATGCTTCTTTCTTTGACAAAAGCCAATTGCGAGTCAACAATTAGGATTGATAGTAGAGTAGACAGCTTTCTAAAAAGAATCTTTGAAATAATTTTGTAAAAACTATTCAGTAGACTGATAGGTCGAAAATCACTAACCAAAAGCTGACCCATCATTTTAGGGATTAAGGTGATGAAGGCGAAATTAAGCCGGTCCAAATCAAGGGCGTCACCATAGAAATCATCAAGGAGGACCATCAAGTCATCTCTAATTAAGTTCCAAAACTTATGAAAAAAGAAGAAAGTAAAACCATCAAGACCCGAGGCTTTATTACCTTCAAAGGAGAATACTCCTTCTTTAATCTCATCAAGAGTGAAGGCTTGCTCCAAGCTAGCAAGATCAATAGGCGACTCATCTAGAATGGCATTCCAGTTAATTCCAATCTTAAGCACGGAAAAATGACCAAAGAGATTTTTGAAAAAAGAATGAAAAACCTTTGCAATTCCCCTTGTGGGTTGAGATCCGATTCATCCACCGTCAATGAGTCTATATGATTCCTCTTTTTTTATCCAAAAGCAACTTGATAAAAATAGGCCATATTCCTATCATCTTCTTTGAGCCAAGAGACTTTCGATCTCTGCTTCCAATACAATTCCTTCTTTCTACACATCTCCTCCAAGGATTCTCTCAAAACCCTACTAGCTATGAGTTCTATATATGTGAGATCCACCTTCTCTTCCTTCCTATCCAGAATGTTAATGACATGCAACATTTTTTCCTTGAGCTTCCTATTCATGATTATCTTCTTATAGGCCCAAGATTTGATAGCTGCATGGGTGTTCCTCAAGTTCTTAACCCAAGCCTTCGCCCTGCTATCCTTGATACTCTTCCATGAGATAACCACAATGTCCTCAAAATTAGGTTCCTGCAACCACCAAGTTTCAAATATGAAAAGGTTGGATCTCGAAAACTTTGCATTACACTCTAAGACGATGGGCACATGATATCAAATTTCACCATATACCAAATTTCACCATATATATTCAAATTAAATTGAAGAATTAGTAATAGAGAATCATCAAATACACAAGGAATACTCAAATTAGCATCAACAAATGATTTAGATCTTTTAATTCTTTATAACAAAAGGAGCCATTTAACAAGTAGTTCTTCATTTAAGACATTAAATACTAAAGAACATTGAACTTTCTAAAGCAGAGTACGATAAATCTCACTTTCTAAAGCAAAGTACGATAAATCTCACTTTCTAAAGCAAAGTACGACAAATCTCCTACATGGCTTTGGTTAAAAAAAAAATACTTTTGTCCTAATTAGACAAAATATAAGAAAAGGAACTAAACAATCAACACAAGTCATGAATCATCTGTGAGCAAATTCAACCTGCAAAAAAAAAAAAGAAAGACAAGGTTTATAAACAAATAAATAATTCATAAAAGCAAAATACATGAGTAGAAAAGAATGGAAAACATGTATTATGTGCAAAACTTACAACATGGCATCACCAATTAACTTTTGGAGTCCATCAGTACTTATTAATAGCTCCTTTATGACATGGTCAACTTATGACCTGAATTCGAATCATTTGGACCAATGTTTTTTTTTTGGTTCCTGCTAATGAAAGAGCTACTTCTCTGCTTTATGAAGATCTCTCCTGATCATTAACCAGCTCACTGGATTCCTACTGTTCATCAATTTGGCTCCTATCATGAAATCTATGCTACTTGCTGTATGACCAACCAATAGTCTAATCCACCATCACATTGTCTCGAAGTTCATGATGATGAGGCTTGTATTACAGCTCTTTGGATCTATTTTACAAAACTATAACCAGGTTAAAGGTTCTGAACTAAGAAGGTGTTTGGTTTGCGATGGCAATCGAATTTAGAATCGATTGGAATGGAAATCACAATGCTCATGACCCCGAAGCGATTAGCTCATGACTGGAATTGGAATCAAAATTAGATTGAAGATTTGAATCTCTAGGAGAGAGTCGGGATTGGATTCTAGGAACATTGGGCATTCCCATTCCTCTCCAAAATTAGAATTAGAATGGATCTCCGCTCAACCAAATTGTTAGAATTGGAGTCATCTATTCATATTCTCATGCCAAGCAACTCTCCCCAACCAAATACCTTCTAAATGGACTATCAATCTAACTAGAAATTATAGATTGTAAAGCCTTGGCTTCTCAACAACTTGGTAGCATTGAACAGTGAACAAAGAAGTGTAACTCACCACGTGAATATGAGATTACCAACCGACATTGTAAAGAAGAAACATACAAATTCCATTCACATGAGCAATGAACGAAGCAATACGGTAGTTGAGGACCCTTTTCATATTTAGCATGAACAATAACTTATAAGCTTATTAGCTGGATCATATTGTAACCGAAGAAAAGTGGAGAATAACGTCATATCATCTTCACCGATTTCTTACGCATTCGTTCTTTCAAAACTCATCATAATGTAAGCATATTATTTTATTATCAAATAACATGAAAAAGTAGCAGCAGAGTAGAAATAGACAAAAAATGAGGGAACATTGGCTGTATTAGATGGAGAAAAAGACGAGAATAGGAATAGGTGTACTGGGTGGTAGCAGAGTTGAGCATTGCCCATCAGAGATGGAGATTGGACCGAGGGCATCGGACAGGGCGATAAATTTTGGAAGAACAGCCAAAGACAGGACTCAAGGGACCATCTAGATTCATCTCTTGAAAAAGCGACGGGCAAAGACGGTTTTTTATATTTTAGTGTTTGTTTGGGCCCAAAACCCCATAGGAATCATGGGTTTAGCCTCCTACAACTACCTCAATGAGAGTGAGCTAGCCCTCGTATAGATGGTTGTATCGACCTTCCTGCAGAACATTGAGCCTAGTCTTCCAAACAAGCCCTTTGGATTTCCTTTCGGCCAGGATTTTTTAGCAGTTTTGGGATTCCTTGGATCTGCTTTGAGGCAGAGATTGTCAATGATCAATGAAAACAACTGAGAGACAAGAAGATGGGTGACATAGATGAGCTAAGATTAGCCAATGGAATTATCAAATTCATCGAGCAAAGGACTCTTCTCAACGATTAGATCCAACCAAAATTAGCCTACCCCGCTACCCGGTATGCTAGATCGATGTTTTCTTGTAGAAACTACCTACGGTATCATATAGCAGCATTTTTCAAAAGCATGCTGCTGATCCTTTGACGTACAACACAGATCCTTTAATTTGCGTTTCAAACTGGATGAACCGTTACCACCCAAATTTGACGCATAAGACATCCTTTTAGCAGACACGCACAAATCCAACTTGGATTGAACCGAAAGCCATTGATTAGAGATAGCTGCGTGCAGCTAGGCAGCTTTAAAGCTGCTCTTTTATGCACCAGTAAGGACCCAATCCCGAGGAAATGCGACGGTCACAATGTATACAGCCATGTCCAATGAGCTTTACGCGACCTGCAAACTCAGAATATGCTCTAATAATCCTTTTTTTTTTTGGTGACTGGTAGAGACAGAGAAAACATGGTAGCAGGATAATGTTAACAACTTCTGCACCAAAAAAAGATGGGACATCGCAAATTCCTCCTGCTCAATTCGCTTTACAGTTATAGATATGGTTGCAGCTTTATTAGATTACAAATGCTTCTGAAACTTTGGTGTAGCAGAAACCTGGTCATACTGCAAAGCACTAGCCATCCATTGACATGATAGACGAAGGAAAAAAAATATATATATATATTGAGGGAATATGGCCTGTGGAGATGGATGTATTTGTGCACAGCCTGCCATTCAGTATTAGATTTTATCAGTCTCGGGAAGGAGTACACATACAAGAAGAAAATTTAACCAGGTGAGCAGGCTAGTTAATGTCTTACAATGCTGCACAACAAAATTCCAGCTCAAGGCAGGAAGCCTGATTCCATTCTCCAGTTGATCAAGCAGCTGCATTTCCTCAAACAGCACCAGCAATATACATCGATTCCTCTATGAGATTCTTCTCTCACATATTTTTCTTCGTAATCTAACAGTCCGCATTAATCATAACCAAGTTAAATTTCGTTATTTTCTTAAAAAAGATACAGTTGATTATGTAGAATTTTGTCACTTTCTCATGCAATCCAAGGTTCTCAATTCAAAAGCATGTCAAAGATGCATGGGTCCAAGATGTCAATAAGCCAACGGTAAGACAACAAAGACCAGAAAGACACATGCATCCATCCAGAACATAAAACAAAAACAGTTGCTTAGTAGGGCCTTTTCAAATTTACATGGAGGAAAAACCTACAAAGGCAAAGTACAAATTTTGCATTAGTAGGACTCAAGTCACTCGGCCTTCTATGAATAAGGACATTCATATAAAGTATCCAGTGCAACAAATGGATTCACTAGTATATGGGAAAAACTAAAGAGATACCAATGTAATTTGGAAGATTCAGGAATGCGGACCATTTATGGAGCAAGGTTTTACGTCCTAGTGGAACAGAGGGCATCCTGATTGTCTCATCCTGCTCCTATGAGAAAATGGGATTAGGACGGAGTCGAGACTCCGAAACCCATCTACGTAGGGAGAGAAGAAAGAGGAAAGAAAGAAAGGAAGATAAAGAAAGGAAAAAGGTGAAAGGAAAGAAGAATAAAAATGAAAGAAAGAAGGAAAGGAAGAAGAAAAAGAAATGAAGGAAAGAAGTAAGAAAGGAAAGAGAAAGAAGAAGAAAAAGGAAAAAAAGAAAGTGATAAGAAAAAGAAAGAAAAATGAAAGGAAAGAAAAGAAGGTAGAAGAAAAAAAAAGAAAAAAAGTAAGGAAAGAAAATAAAGAAAGAGATAAAAGAAAGAAAGAGGGGAGAGAGATGAAGGATATCTATCGAGCTAGCCGTAGGGACAAGACAAGATGGGACAATGGGGCGTCCCATTCAATGGAGATACTAGGACACCTCTATCCCACGGGATTTAAAACCTTATTATAGGGTGCTCAACTCAAGTAGCCTCAATTCTAAAATAATTTGGTCAACTACATAAATCTTTTTGCTGCATTTTGCTCTATTTAAGGCCATACTGTCTTACTACTTCATCCCATATGAATTTTGATCTATCAATATCCCTCTTTCCTTCAACATGTCCCCAATCACTCCTTTGTACAAGTGCATCTCTTGGTCTACATTATATATATCCAAACCATCTAAGTTATCATTCTCTAAATTTGTTCTCAATTAGAACTACCTCTTCTTTTCTACAAATAACTTCATTTCTTATTCTATCTTTTTTTGTATTACCATAAATCTATCTTAACATTCTTATTTTGACTACACTCATCTTATGTTCATGTTGTTTTATAACTGCCCAAAATTCTATACCATAAAGCATGGCTAGTTGTATGATTGTCCTAGAAATTTTTCTTTCTACATGACATGTATCGCATGATCATATAAAAATGCAGCTGCACTTCATTTTAGTCAACCTGCTTCAATCTTATGGATAACATCCTCTTCAAACTCCCCTTGCTTATGAATAATCGATCCTATATACCGAAAATGTACTCTTAGAAACATTATGGTCCTTAATTTCACTCTACCTTCATCTCTATTTCTAATTTTACTAAAAATTATGTTCCATATATTCCGTCCTGATCCTACGTAATCTAAAACCCTTAGATTAACTCAAACCTTAGTTTCACCTACTAAGATTATATCATCCACAAATAGCAGGTATCAAGAAATGTTTAGGACATGCCTATCAAGCTCATCTATAACTAGTGCAAAAAAGTTAGGATCTAGAGCAAATCCACGATATAAACCTATTATGCTTGGAAACTCATTAGTATTAGCACCAATAGTTCTCATATTGTAATTGCTCCATTGTGTATGTCCTTAATCACATTATTATATCTAATTAAATCTTCTTTCTTTTTAATACACATCATAAGACTTTTCTAAGAACTCTATTATATGCTTTCTCTAAATCAATAAAAACTATATGAAGATCTTGTTGGTTTTCTTTATATTTCCTTATAAGCTTCAAAGCATAAAAATAACTTCCATAGTCGACCTTCCTAGCACAAAATCAAAATGGTTCTCTAATATTTTTGTGCCGTACCTCAATCTATACTCAATCATTGTCTTTCAAAAAGTTTCATAGTATGGCTCATGAGTTTAATTTCATGATGATTAGAACAATTTTGAAATTACCTTTATTTTATAAATCAATCTATGGTGCTTTTCCTCCATTCATTAGGTATCTTCTTGATCTTTCAAATCTTATTAAATAAATTAATCTACCAAGTTATTCTTATGTTAAATAAATATTTCAAACCTCAATAAAGATTATTCAACCACTTTTCCCATTTTCAGCTTTCTCATAGCCTTTTTCACCTCAGATACTCCAATCCTATGCATGGACAATATTTCTGTCCTTATGAAACTAGTAAAGCATCCTAAATCATTTACATGGCTTTCATTGAATAGCTTATCAAAATAACTCCTCCATCTTTCTTTGATCCTATCCTCCTTAGCCATTTTTTTTATTTTCATTTTTCATATATTTAACCTCTTTAATTTTCCTTCTCTTAGTTTTGCAATCTTATATATATCTCTCTCCATTCTTGGTTTCTAACTTATGAGATAATTCTTTATATGCTTTCAATCTAGCCACTTGTACTACTTCTTAACTCCCTCCATAGCAACCTTCCATATGTTTCTCTATTCCTACATTTGGATGGTCTTCTACAGCATTCTTATTTAGCCTTCATCACCAACTGCACTTTCTTATTCCACCATCAATTTTTTTATTTTTTAATGGATGGCCATTTTTCCTTTGATTGTCCTAATACTTCTATAGTCACTTTCTTAATCTTATTAGCCATCTCTTTCCATATGGTATTGATTTCTCCATCTAGACACATTTTCCTCTCTTTAACATTCTATCCTTAAAAGTCATTTGTTTCTCTTCTAAATTCCACCATTTAATACTTTGGTTTCTATTTTCCTCCGTCCTGCTCTTCCATTTCCTAATTCAAGTATCCAAAACCACTAATTTATGTTAGATAGCTAAACTATCAGCCGGTATAATCTTATAATCTTTATATAATACTTGATCAGACATTCTGGTAAGGAATAAATCTATTTAACTAGGATTATGCCACTTTTAAATATTCAAGCAGGAGTTCATTTTAAAGTATGTGTTAGCTAATACTACATCATATGCCGTTGCAAACTCTAAATGGCATTTCCTCTCTTGTTTCCATCTCCAAAATCATAATTACTATGCACCCATTCAAAACCAATATTATATTCCCCCCATGCCCTTCAAATCTCATTCAATAAATAATGAGAATCTCTTGATTTAATCTGTCCCTATCCTTCCAAAAGCATTGCTTTGTAACATCATCCAATCCTATTTGAGGAGTATAAGTATGAATGATATTAATGGACTCCTCTCCTAACACTAATTTTATGAAGATTATTCTATCTCCTAAGCTCTCAATATCTTAACTACAATAAGTTCTACTTCATTATCCTCTCTTTCCCATATACCAAAATTTATAACTTATCTTATCAATTTTCTTTGATTTTCTTCTATCCATTTAGTCTCATGCAGGCAAGCCGCATTAACTTTCCTCCTAGTTATCATATTTACTAGTTTGATCAATTTCCCCATCAATGGTCCTAAATTCTAAGTTGCTAAACATATTCTACTTCTCTAGACTAACTTCTTTTTCACACCTGTCCATTAAAGTATGAGAACCCTAGCCTACTTCCCACCACATCCAAGTATTGATGAGGCATGTTGCTTCTGGGAAATGCCCTAGTTAACCTTTGCTCACTTTTCACTACACCTAGGGTCCAATACAGCATGTTGCTAGTATGATTAGCTCCATTGATGTTCTTATACAGATTCATGTTCATAGGATGTGACTATAATTTTATAGTGACCATCAACCTACTGCAACCCTCTTTCACACGAGCTTGAGAGTGGCTATGTATAAAACATAAATGGAATTCCATTTATAGACTATTTATTCTAATAATCAAATGTCCAAGATGCTTTCGATATAAAATGACACATTAGACGTCAAGAACAGGTTCAGATTCTCCATGTAAGACCAAGTTAATATAATAGAATGCCTCTAGGAACTATCTACGAACTCCTAGAGTGCTGGGCATGAAAATGTCAAGCTTGCAGAGACACCTGATTATTGTATGAAAAGAGCTACCAAGGAACAATACCTAAGCCACTTCCTTCTAGTCTAAATGAGGGCAAGAACTCATGAGCTGCAGCTAGTTATCAAAGTGTGAGCCCGGTTCTCATTCCTCTTTCCGGCATAACTATATAACAATAAACAGCTAAAAAGAATTTTAGGTGTTTACCTAATTACCTGTCTCTACCAGTCCAATCCCTGCTCTTTCCCCTAGATTTGAAGTGCTCAATTCCAAGTAAGCTTACTCGTACTCCCAATCTCTACTATAATAATGCAAAAGGCTCTAAGCTTGACTATGCAATCATCTGTGAATCTCCATGATCCGGCATTAAAGAAAACAAACTCAAGAAAACAAATAGGAAAGGGAAATAAAATGAAAGGAAAACAAGGAAATCAAGAGAAAGAAAAACAGTACAATTTGGAATTTTCGATTTGCCATTTCAAGCTGCCCCCTCAATACAATAAGAGTCTTTAAATAGACAAAAATAAAATGGAAACGAAATCACATCCTAATGAAAGTCAAAATCATCTCTTAAAATGAAAACAAGATAAAATATCTCATGTAAATCATATCTTTCAAAATGGAAATAAGATAAAATATCTCATGGAAATCATATCTCTCAAAATGGAATCAAGATAAAATCTCTCAATTACATTATTCAAAGCTCCACAATTCCTAAATTACGACGTCTCTGCCTAAAATAAGTGTAAAATTTTTGATTCTCATCATTTCCTCTTGGCTGGAAAGAACTCACCTCTAGTGAGGAAGTGTGGTAGGCCTCTAGAAGATCTGGATCAATGCAGTGTAACTTATCCTCATGAACCAAAGTAGCATCTAAATCTAGCCAGTCCTGCCACTTAACCAAAAATCTTTGAAATCTACCATGAGCAAAAGAAACAATCTCGTCAGTGATAATGCACTCAATGAAGTCTAGTGATGATGATGATGAAAGTGGAGGATGAACAAGAACTGGCACTGAAGATGAAGTAGTGCAGCCAGTAGAAACACCTACATACATAATAAGAGGCTCGAACATGTACCAGCGCAACCGATTTACTGAGCTGCTATAGGTAAATTCCGCCGTAAGCAATGACAAATCCCATATACCAAATCTATTGCCAACTAGATACCTAAGCAAATCACCAAGGCTGTGGTTTACAATCTCTATTTGAGGATGAAAAGATGAGAAAAACTTTAAACTGATCCCAAACATTTTACAAAAGATCTTCCAAAAATAAGTCATAAACTTAACATCATGGTCAGACACAATGGAAGAAGGTAAGCCATGAAGTCGAACGATCTCCTTAAAAAAACATTCTAGCAACAAAAAAGGTATCAAAATTTTATGATACGGAATGAAGTATGCCATTTTGGAAAATCTATCAACAACAACTAGGATTGAGTCATAATGGTCCTAGATAACTCAAGAATGAAATCCATGCTAAGGTCTTTTCATGGCGAGTGTGGGATAGGAAGACGGGTATACAAATCAACATTTTGCTTCTGGGCCTTAGCCAATTGCCATGTGCAACATTGTGCGAGGATTCTAGCCACATCCATTTTAAAGGATGGCCAATAGAACCTATCTTTGACCAAAGCTATGGTCTTGTTGTGCCCAAAGTGCCTAGCTAAGCCCCCCGCCCCCCGTATGAAGCTCCCAAATGAGAAATTCTGTAGAGATATCCTAGGTATACATAGGCGACAACCCCTAAATAAGTAACCATCCCTAATCACAAAATCAATTATTCCCAACGATTTTCCGTACTAACCTCCTGAAAAATGAGAGCAAAATTAAGACAATCTGAATAGTCATCCTTCATTCGATCAAAACCAACTATCTCGGCGCTCATAGACTAGAGGACAATAACTACCCTACTTAGTGTATCAGCAGCCTTATTCTCAACACCAGCTTTGTGTTTAAGAACAACTAGAGAAACTCTACCCATTTGGCATGCTTAGCACCAAGTTTCTTTTAGAAATAGTGTACCTAAAAGACAAATAATTAGAATATAAGACAAACTCCTAAGGTAGAAGATAATATCGCCAAAACCTAAGAGCCTAAACAACAGCATAAAACTCTTTATCATATGTGGAGTACCTCTACTTAGCATCATTAAGCTTTTCGCTGAAGCAAGCTATAGGATGACCCTCCAAGCTAAGGACCCTCTAATTCTAATGCTAGATGCGTCACAAGCAACCTTAAAAGCTTTAGAGAAATGGGGATGGATCAACACAAGCACCTCAGACATCTTGAGCTTTATATCACAAAAAGCTCTTGTGGCCATGGTTTATGGAACCGACCCGAACCGCCCAGCTCGAGGCGTTCCGAACCGAACTAGCGCCCAACTGGTCCGGTTCGCACGTGGAAATTGGGATCCGGAGAAAAAAATTAAAAAAATAGGAAATCGCCCGATTTGGTATGGTATGGACCGGTATAGACCGGTACAACCTGGTTCAGTTCGGTTTGGCCTGATTTTTTTTAACTGTTGGATGGATTTTTTTTGAATTTTTTATTATCGATACAGATCAGTACAATACGGACCAATACCATACCGTACCGATTGGCAATCGGCATGATGTCTGATACCGGTATGTAAAACCTTGCTTGCGGCAATAACAAGATAATGAAACTCCCCTTCTCTCATACAATTTATAATTAGAGCCATGATGGTGCTAAATCTCCTAATAAAGCAACCATAAAAAAAGGCTAGATCATGAAAGCTATGAACCTCAAAGAGAGATGTTGGTTCAGGCCACTCTCTAATGGCCTTCACCTTCTCAGGATCAGCCATGATATCCTGAGAAGATACAACATATCCTAGGATAATAGTTGGTCCTAAAAGAAGGAATACTTTTTAAGATTAACATATAACTTGGCAAACCTAAGAGTGAGGAAAACCTTCCTACGGTGAACTAAGCGCTCTTCCCTAGACCAACTATAAACCAAGATATCATCAAATTATATGACTAAGAATTTACCAATGAAAGGTTTTAATAACTCTGTCATAAACTTCATAAATATATTAAGAGCATTGGATAACCCAAAGGACATGACTAACCATTCATAAAGACCATCCTAGGTTTTAAAGGCAATCTTCCACTCATCCCCAAGCCAAATCCTAATTTGGTGTTACCCACTATGCAAATCAAATTTGGAATAAACTGTAGAGCCAACTAATTGGTCCAGCATGTTCTCAAGCCTAGGATGAAACATATATTTGACAGTGATCTTGTTGATAGCTCTATTATCTACATACATCCTCCATGTACCATCTTTTTTAGAGGTTAAAAGGACTGGTACAGCACAAGGACTGAGACTAGGTCGAATATAACCTTTCTATAATAAGCCATCCACTTGCTTTCTCATCTTCTCGCGCGCTCCTTAGGGTTCCACCTATAGTGTATAAGATTAGGTATCTAGGATCCTTAAGCTAAGTTAATGGCATGTTGGATGTCACGCATGGGAGGTAAGCCATCTGGTATGTCCTCTGAGGTCAAATCCTTAAACTCCTCCATCAATTGCTCAATCTCAGGTAGTAGGTTATCTTGGGAGCTCGAGGTCAAGTGGATCTCATCCCTACGGATGATAGCTAATATTACTCCAGACTCCCAACTCTCTTTTTCAAATTTCCTATGAGTCAAAATGTGATAGTTTTTCTGACCAAGGGTTTGAAGAGAACTCTTGTGCCTTTTTGCAAGTTGGAACTTACTAGGCTTAGCAGGATTTAACCTAATTTTCTTACTGTTATGCATGAAAAGATAAATATTCTCTCCACCAAAGTTATGGGCGTCCACATCATAAATTTAAGGTCAACCTAACAAGATACTAGCAACCTCCATGGATAACACATCACACAATCTCAGCAGAGTAACCTCTCATCTGCCCTAGACAACGCTCACTAATAAGTAAGGTTTTATCTACCCAGACAACTCTATAAGGATGAGGATGAGACTTTAACTTCAATCAACTAACAACAGATCTGGATGCAACATTCATGGAGCTGCCCCCATCGATGACAAGCTTGCAAATCTTATCCCCACATTAGGCATAAGTCTGAAAATTGCAAACCTTATGACATTAACACAACCTCCTAAATCCTCACAATTTTCCTCATACTCTTTCTCTAAATTAGCTAGGTCTAGAGGGTTAAAGTCTCTATGGGGCCGGGTAAAGTTTCCTCACATTCAATTCCCATAGCCGATGTACGATGTGGACATCAAGTAGCTATATGGCCCTTATTATGAGAATAATGGCATTCTATATTTGAAGATCTAACTAAATGCGATGCCATTGGGGCAAAGCCTTGGATCCTAGTGACTGTGAGTTGCTGATTAGCAGTCATACTCGAAGTAGAACCATGACTCATACAAGAAGGAAATAGTTATGGAACACCCTTAGTGTGATTGACAGGGATAGACCTAGACTGTCAAGATTCATTGGGGAAGAAAACTCCTCTTCTTTGGGGGAAAGTCCTATGAAACATTTAAATCTCTAAGGCTTTGTGGTAGGCATCCCGTGCAGATTTAGGAGAATACAAAGAAACCTCCCTCTTCAAGTCAACCTAACAAACATAGATACCAGCTTCCATGATTCTTCATAAACATCACACCTCAAATGTAAATCCTCAAAACAAGCCATGTAGTCAGTGACACTACTTGTTCCTTGCCTAAGAGTATACCATTCGTCCAATAGACTCCTATAATAAGTGGGAACATATTTCTTACAAAGCTTAGACTTCATCTCCTCCCAAAAGACTATAGGTGCATGTCCTAATTGCTCCAGATCCCTTTGCATTGTCTACCAATATTGCTTGGCAGAAACCACAAGCTTCATTTTAGCAAAGCAGACACGAGATGCATATAATATGTGGTACCACTCAAAATAAGCCTCTAAGTCTTGTAATCAATCATGGAATGTATTTGGGTCTAACCTACCATTATAAGAAGCAACATCAATCTTAATCCCTTTACATGATTCCTCAAACTCCTCACATCTAGGCAATATGGTCTAAATCATTGACCTCAGGTTCTAAAGTGCCTAGGGCCTCGAGCATACCTAGTAGGTTGCTCATAACATCTAGATGGAGACATAGGCAGTTGTACTTCTCCCTCGTAGTCATCTCCATAGTACTCATTATCCCCAGCTTCTGTTATGTAATCTAGAGAAATCCTATAGTTACGAGGACTCTGAAAATTGTTTATGGAATGATGGATGATTGGAGGGACCGACATATAGATTGGAGGTGCCTGAAAGAACTGACTAATTTGCAAGACATGACTCAGACCACCAGTTGGCTTAAGAGTCTGGGGAGGAGGATGATGAATGGGTTGACTAGTAGTATGTCCATATAGTGATCAACCTGATTAGTACGAAGCTCAATAAGCTTAGTTTGAAGTCGATCTAATGACTAGCATATTTGGTTTTAAGTCTCTTGAAATGCAGTTTAGGTATTTTTTAACTAATTCAAGCTCTTTTTCCACAGCAAAATAAGCATCTTTTAAATTGCCAATGGTCATGGTAGCAAGGAAGGGCAAGGACAAAAGTAATATTAGACTAAATTGTTGTAATCACAGAGAAATTCAGCCACAATGCTCATAATGAAGAATGTAAAGTCAAATGCAGCGCCTATATTTTTGGTGCATGCAATATCAAAGAGGTGATATGATATAACCGAGCTAATGAAGACAAATGTGAACAAAATGAGGCCAACAAAATGATTTAGGTTCTTTTTCTTGGTTTAGGGAAGTATGAAATAAAGTGGTTTAGGATAGTATGAAAAATAAAAGAAATGACCTAAGCAATCATAGAAGCTACCCAACAATTTGAAAAAGCCATAAGGTTCAATGAAAGAATCGTACCTTACATAAGACGAGATCAATTACCTCAAAGCAATTTGCACAGTGCGTAGAAAGTGATCTGATAGTACTCTGATACCAATTGATGCGGCACCAAAAAAAAAACTCAAGAAAGCAAACAGAAAAGGAAAATAAAATCAAAGGAAAACAAGGAAATCAAGAAAACGAAAAACAACACACTTTAGGATTTTTTATTTGTCACTCCAAGCTGCCCCCTCAATATAATAGGAGCCTTTAAATAGATAAAAATAAAATGGAAACAAAACTACATCCTAATGAAAGTGAAAATCATCTCTCAAAATGAAAACAAGACAAAATCTCTCATGTAAATCATATCGCTTAAAATGGAAACAAGATAAAATCTCTCATGGAAATCATCTCTCAAGATAGAAACAAGATAAAATCTCTCATGAAAATCATATCTCTCAAAATAGAAACAAGATAAAATCTCTCAATTATATTATTCAAAATCCCAAAATTTCTAAATTACAACGTCTCTGCCTAAAATAAGTGCTGAATTCCCGATTCTCATCACTCCATCTACAAGGTCTTTTAGTTTGAACCTCCATCAACAAGCCATCCACAAATCCCATGATAAACACAATCCTCTTGTAGTAGCTACATCCCTCACATATCCTCTTTAACTAATGTTTAAGAAAGGATATATTACTAAATTGGGATATGTATCAAATCAAACAACTTGATTAATGAAATCATAATAGTCCATCAAATGGCTATCTAGACTAGCTTTCTTACTTATATCAAATGATAGTTTAAAAATGTCAAATGGATGTTCAACAAAGAACTAAAGCCATATATTGCTTTCATAACAAATACCATAAAACATGAGAAAGACAAACATTCTAATTATTAGTATTTTATGAAGCACATGTAAGCCCCATGAAACTTATTTTGAGAGCCTCAAACCACTAGCAGGTTGGAACATTAATTAAAAATAAAAAAAACAAAGATATACCTGTTATCTTGCTTCTGGCCTTCCCCCAACCTACTAATGAAATTTGATAACACTGCTGAGTCATTACAAGTGTCTCTTTCTGATAACCAATCTTCCTCAAGCTGAACATTAGCATCCCTATACAGTAGCCAAGTCACTGACATCAACAACAATGAACGTTTATATGCACATCTGTGCAATGATGCATATCCATGTATGAGGATTGACTCATTGGAAATAACATATATTAAGTCAAAAGTCAAAGAACTACTGCCATGTTAGAGAAGATTGAGGATATACCTCCTTAAGCTAAGAACCTCATAATTTTTCCGCAGATAATCAGCATACTTTGTGAGAACATCTTGTGCATAATCTTTACCCACTGTTCTTATTGCAGCCGCATTGAGTAAATTTTCAAGAGAACCATGCTTTTTCAAGAGCTTCAAGGCTGTCTTACGACCAAAACTGGGGGCCAAGCGTTGAATTCCAGGAACACCATCAGCTTCGTCTCCCATAAAACACCCTAAATATAGAAAGCTTTAGTCAGAAGCAAGGTGTAGGCAAAATGATATTGTAGGTAAATTCACATTATGTCATGCAGAAGGGAGTAATTTATAGCTTAAAAATAGTTTACAAGTCCCACCATATTAGAGTAATACGACAATATCTGTAAGCTAGGATGCATTTTACAAGTATAGATAATTTCATCAGCTCTGCTGCTGATGTGTACAGTTACAATTACTGAGTTAAAAGCCTACAAGTATCATAATTTATTCTAATAATTACCATTCCATGACTCGTGCTTTAAGAACTGGAAAAAATCAAACTTCTAAAGTATGCAAATTAAACTCCTTTTAAGTGTAAAACTAGGACCAGAAGCTGAAAATGAAGAAGATATCATTAGTGCCTAACAATAATAAAAGATATAAAAACCTCACCTACAAATAAATATATCCAGTGTTTTGCTTATCTACAAGCTTGGCCATCTTCAGAACTGTTTCCCCATTCTACTGTATCAGCGGAAGTCTTACAAGTTACAACAATTGACTAATGTATCTTTGACTATTTATGAGGCTCATGTAATTCATCAGAGATGTTGTTCCTTGGACAGAAGGTTGAGCAAATGCATGGTATGTTGAAAAACAATGTATTCACATGTGGTAACAATAAGTTATCTTCAAATGCCTTGTTCTTTAAGCTTTAGAAAAGGAAATTTCAATGCATATTACTATTTTCATGTGTACAAAGTCTTCATGAATTGAATAGCAAGCAATTGGAATGTGATCCTCACAAAATTTAGTTGTTAACTAGCATCACAGAGAGAAGAAATATGGTGTTTTCTTCTGAAATGGAGAAATGCTAAAACTTAAAGTGATACCATCAACAACCTAGAGCATTTGGAGAAGAATGTTATGCTCTAAATGACAATAGTAAATGAGGATCTGTTTTATATGTGTTGATATCAACACAAAACCCTATGATTGCATCAGCAGAATTACCAGTAATGCAGAACACAGAACAATTACAAGCACATAACAACAGAGGAATGCGTGTAAAAAATAGGTTGTGTGTATGTATATGCATATGTATATGTGTATATATATGTATATTTACATATATATATGCTTGTTTGTACATACATAAATACATACATACATGCATATATACATAGTATGTATATATCATGAGAGTTTCTAACTGATAGCATGACTACTCACTGTAAGTAAAGCAGCTGCTACTTCACGTAAATGTTTATCTATGGATACATGGTACATCCTTTTAAACTTGTTGATTACTTATCATGAATTCTGACCTCTTGTTTGGGCATGTATGTATGCAAAACTTTCCATGTTGCTTAAAATATAAATAAATAAAATCAAAAATAAATAAAGAAAAAAAGAAAAAATTGAAGGTCTAGCATTCTCATAGGTAATTCGCAACAACCATATAAAAGTTGCATGGATGACAGGATGCAACACAAATGTCTTGTACTCACGAAGGCTCAAATCAGAGCTTGGGTCACACTTATACTGGGCATGGTAATGCCTTAATGTGTAAAAAGACCAACGACCAAATTCAGGCATGGGCATAACCATTTGCACATCCCCAGATATCAGCTGCTTGAAATCTTTATCTGGAGAGCCAATAACAACTCGAAATCCTTTTTGTAAAACTTGATCTGTAAGGGTTGCTACTACATCATCTGCCTCATAGCCGTTTACTTTAATAACCTGCATCATTTATCATTTGAGAATCATTATTTGGCAGGGAAGGATACCACAGGTTGCAATATATCAATAATGAAGCATCTAATATTTTCCTATGGTGCATGACTTAAAAATCATTAAACAATAAGGTAGAGAACATGCAATTTGCTATTCCTTGATACTTTAATTTATATACCACAAGAAAACATGGCACAGATTGGGACAACTAAGCAAATGAGCATCGTCCTCTGAGAAAAAGGAAGGCAACAAAAACAAATTTAATTGCCACATTTTTTCCTACTGCATTGGAGAAGCAAAAACAATTCCATTATTAAGAGAATTCCAATATGACATCCTCAAAAAAATAAGGTTCACACATTCTGATATTTTAAAGCTTTTTGCAAAGGCAAATTGATGCTTATACTGAAGTGTTGTGATGCTACATTCAACTGATGCCAGAACAGAAAGCATTATTTTTGATAGAGCACAAAATGTGAGACATGAGAATCATGTTTCTATTCATGACATAAAACTTGTGTGCCTTTCTTTTTTTTGCCATCCTTATATTAAAAATGTACTTAGCTTCTTTTGCTTTGCAGAAAGAGAAAACCTGAAGATGATATCATTTAACCCTAACTGTAACCGAAACAACATGCCCTTATCCAAACTATGAAGGCTACATCCATTGCCACTATCAATACTCAATTCTTCCTTACAGCAATTCATTTATGCTATTTTAGGTCATTTTGCTCAAATACTTGATCTTTTGACACATGAGTTACTCTCCTTTAAGAAGCCCCCCTTGGGCCTTATTTGCAAGTGTGCATACCATCCCATTCAGTTATTTGCACCTTCATTATCAATGTTGTAAGACTTGAGTTTTACTCAATTTTAAAAATATCCTTGTTTCACCAATATCCACCTTGGCATGCTCGCATGTGCGATGCCTGACTTATGGGGGTATATCCCATTTATTTATCAAATTTTTGATCTGGGCAAAATAGGTGGCATTGTTGCTGTCTTAGACATGTTCTCCATGTCCCAAAATCAGACAGTGATCCCACAAAACCCTTAGATCACCTTGCAATTTCTCCCACCTAGCCAAAGTTCTCCACTGAAGATGATCTCTCCATGCTTTTTTTATAATACAATTTTTTGCCTTTGGGGATCTTCTAACCATCAAGTTTGATTTTACCTCCATGTTTAGTTATACTTGCATTAAATTCGCCATGTGCTTAACCATATTTCCAACAAACTCATTCAATATGAGTACAAAATAGGGGCTGAAATTTATAACCTGAACTGCAACTGACCCGATTTAAATAGGTTCAGATTTAGCATACACATGTCCAGGTTGTGAACAAGTTGGCCCAACTTATTCTATTTATTAAACAAGTTAGGTTTAGGTTTAGAAATTTGATTTATTTAACCTATTTTGACCCATTTAATAGTCATGTTGGGTTGTAACCCACCTATTTACGACTTGTTTAATTTGTTTTTAAAATCCATTTAACCCTGTTTAACCTGATCCAACCTGTTTACTAAGCACATTATGCGGTTGGGTCGAGTTACCTATTTAATAAGAAGGTCAGGTTCAGTTTTCATTTACTGTCTTATTTAATAAACAGATTGGTTCAGCTTATAGATATTGACCCAACTGCATCTGCCCAACCCAACCAGATTGCCACCCTTATAAGGTTGGAAGTGTTTTGGGTACCCTTGGTGGAAACCAAATATGATTAAATTTAAAACCAACCTGTCTCAACACATGTATGTCTAATTCTTGTTAAAATACACTTGAAGATCAATTTAAACGGCAACCTTTATGCATATTTTTCCCTTTCTTCAAACCCCACCATATTAGCTCTAATGATTTTCGTGCATATGCATATCCAACTGAAAGCTTTTGGAGATTTAGTCCATTCCTTTAGGAAATTTCTAACAGTCATTTGACCAAGAGAATAGGCTCCTTCCTCAGTTATCTGTATAAAAGGATAAACTAGTTATCAAATATTATTGTAATTATTTTCCAAGATTAATTTCATGACAAGTGGTGTATGTGAACCATATCCTTTAGGGGAAAAGCGAATTGGGCATCATGGCACTTAGTCAAGCACAGGATGTTCCTCATATTTGTTGGGTCAAGTTGGGGAACTTGCTATCTCCCACTGCGCAGCTAGACCACTTAGCATTCAAAGAGACTGATCGAGTTACTTAATGAAACAGCCAAATATACCATCATCAGGCACTGCTTAGAATTCTAACAGCTAGACTACTGCTTTAGCAGCTACTAAAGATTTAATTTTTGACCAGCACTATATTGAATTAAGTTTCAACTATAACAAACCAAAGCTTGGATTCTAGAGCAAAAGATGATTTCCCCCTCACTCACCGGCACCCTGCACTTTTGAAGAACATCGATGACTTGCAGCTCAGCAGAGCTCAGACGACTATCAAAACCCCGACAACTCTGCGATGCCAAAAATTGCCTCAAAACCCTCCTCCTGTGCGCCTTATATGAAGGCAGCAGCTGCCTCCTGTACTCATTCCCCTCTTCCCCATCGAATACCTATAAAGAAACAATCTCTAGTTGAAATTAGCCCCCCAAGAAATCACTTTTGGTGTCCCAATATTAGACAAGATTGTCGGGCTTACAGCAATGACGGGATCCCGCAGGCTGACTTCGTCGAAGAAAAGTGCAAGCCAGCGAGCGAAGGAGCGTAGGCTGGGTTCGGCTCCCTCGTAGCAGAGGGGGTTCACGTCCAAGAAGAAGACCCTTGGCTTGCCCTTGAGGTGTTTGCGGGAATTCCCCAACGGCGCAGCGACCTCTTTAGCGTGGAGAAGGAGCGGCCCTTCGGTCGGGGGCCTCTGGGAGGAAGCAGAGAACCTCCGTCGGGCGAGGGAGAGCGGGGAGAGACGGGGAGTTTTAGCAAGAGAGATGCGGACGGGTTGAGGGGCACCCCAGGCGTTCGCTACCACCGCCATCAGAGAGAAAGACTTGTCTCGGTTTGGGTCCGATTCCTGGCTCCACGACGTTGTTGACTCGTTTTGCCCGACGTCTAATGCGAATCTGCTACCCCACTAAGACGTGATCTTGCTTCTTTGGCTCGGCCAAGGCGGAGTGGTGGTCTCATGGATTCCATGGCGCATGACCCAGCTAAACTTTCAGTAAGAAGGCACCGGATTGGACCCAGTCAATTAGCAATGGGACTGGAAATGGGCTCTGAATGGGCCGACTTAGGTTGGGTTAAAGGCTAAGTCCAGTAGATTTCAAACCAGTTTAGCGAGCCTGTTGTTTTTCGGCCCAGACTTGAGTGTATCATCGGCCTGGTCTAGATCCAGCCTGAGTTTGAGCCCAAGCAAGATCTAAAATAGAGCTTGAATTCGCATATGAATAGGTCTTAAACCTTTATCATTCTTCCTAAAATCTTTGGGCTTACAACTATTGAATTTTGGTGTTTTTGAGCTTCTATAGAATCTTTTGAAAGCATAATAGTTGGATTTCATTCAAGATATATTAACATGCTTAGAATTTTGAATTTGTGATTTAATGTACTTTGATCTACTCCATTAATTCCAGCCAGATTAATCGGGTTTGGGTCGGCCATGGATCCGGGTTTTGCAAAAATTTTTGGGCCTAAGTTTGATCCTTGCCTGACCCAATATGACTCATTTCTAGCCCTAATTGGCAGCTAAAGAATAAGATTTAGTTTCATCAAATAGATTCAACTCTACATGGATGAGGTCCATGATGCAGTAGATGGTAATGAGCCTCTTTCCCTATACCCATGCATTAAAGGCAAAATTCAATCCGAAATCATATGATTTATCTAACTTGATAAGTTGGCACATTATTGATAATTTGAGTCTTTGAACTATTTGGAAAATCTATGTTTCTTAACATGGAGCATGTATTATGTTAAGATTATTCTAGAATATCACATGATTCTAGAATATTTTTTCATATATTCTTCCATACATTCTCCCATATATTCTATGTGAATATTCTAGAATATCTTATGATTCTAGAATATTTCTCTCATATATTCCCATATATTCTCTATATATTCTCTATATCTTCTATTAGCTTTTCCATGTATGCTTAGCTATGTAGTCTATAAATACTCCATGTATTATATACTTTATTTTCAAGCAATATAATAAAGTTGTTTTTTCTTTCATTCAGTTTGGTGATTCATTATTTGATATGGTATCAAAGCTAACGGTTCATTGTCACCGATACAATGCACAATCATTGTTGTCGCCAATACATTAACACAATCTAACCCCAGTTTTAGCCTCCACATTCGCTAACGAGCACTATGCAAGTATTCCGATCACCATTGGTTGTCGTATTACTCTTTACATGCCTCGCCAAAAATTCTCTCTCTAAAGTGCTCCAATGGCAACCTTCAAACAAGCTTTCACCATCTCAACCACCACTAGTCATCTTCTTGACCACCAATCTAGCTACTCCACTAGCCGAATGCCTAACTCTACCACATGCTGGTTTAGAATCATCATTTATTCATCCCTCTTTTCCTCACGTACTAGAGTGGATCGGTTCTTGATCAGTTCCTAGGAATTTTTTCAAGTGTGCCTTTTCTATTTCTCGCCTCGATTTATTCTAAGTTTGCCTCTATAGTTAGGCTTTGTTAGTTTTATTCATCCATAATATCTTGAAAAAGTTCACTTCCACCTCAATTTAGTCTCAACCCCATAATGATTTGACCTAATATATTCAAACTATTTTGGAGGGAACAAATTATAATCATTCGGCTCAAGCCATGCGTAGTTTTTTGAAGGATTGCAAATTATGGTGATATATCACTAGCGAAAGAAAGAAGCCTACAAAAGAAGAGAAAGAGATGGTGTTAAATTGGACCTTTAAAAAATTTATAATTTAAAATAAATATGTGCACTAAATATTAATTTTAAAAATATACTTTTGAAGTGCAAGAAGAAAAATATGATAAATGAGGAAGGCTGAAAGCAGATAATCACACAATTTCAAACACAAAAAATTATAATGGTTCGGTCCTAAATTTAGCACTTACGTCTACTTCTCAAGTCCCCCTACTTAAGAATTTCACTATAATCCTTTTAATTATAGCATGATTGTTTTCAATGGGATCACAAACAATCCAATTGGTTTTTGTATAGTTTCACCAACCACAATCTTTCTAACTAAGCGCTCTTGACTTAATCAAATATAATTATCCAATTATAGGCTTGGACTAGCCTAAATCCCTAAGTTTCTATGCTTAGGAAACTTATTACAAACTCAAGAATACAATAAATAATAAATTTGAGTTCAACAAATGAATACTCTTTATGGCCCAAGGAAGTTGATATAAATATCTCTTGAATGCAAAGACTTCCTCCTTTAATGCTTAAGAGAAGCTTGATTAAATATTTGAAGAAGATATTCTAACTAGTAGCTCACCCAATCAATACTTTCAAGCTCTCCTTAATTCACTTGAGTGTTTGGAAGATGGAGTTGAATGTCTCTTAAGTATTCGTCCCTTCTTTTCACTCTATTATTGCTTTTTTTTGCAAAAATTAAAAAGAACTACCTTTCTGATTGAATTTAGCACTCAAATATATCCAAAATTAACTTGAAGAGGTGAGAAGCTATTGCACAGCTCAAACTAGTCATTACTTAAAATTCCTAACCCCTGAAATTTTTTTGAAAAGCTAGCCATTTATGTTGTTAAAAATCAAATGAATTGGCTCAACTCTTTAAGGATTGGCTCATCATTCATAGTATCTCTATATAGCTTTCTATCTTCTGACTTTGATCAATCTAAGGTTGATTCAAATTTCGTTGGAGTCAGCTCTTGTTATGCTCAAGTTTTTACTACTCTCTATCTTGTATCTTGAGATCGTTTTAGAGTTGACTCATATTTTAGTGGGGTCAACTCATCTAACAGAGTTGACTTATGAATTTCTAAAGTAGGCTTATACTCAGGACTACTTTTTTTTGCTGCTCTATCTGACACCTTGAGACCATCTAAGAGTCGGCTCTTCTTCTAATGGGGTTAACTTATCTAGTGGAGTCAGCTCTTGATTCTCTAGAGTTGACTCTTAGACGGTAAAATTTTTAAAATGAGTGTGCCAAAGCTGGCTCAAGCATATTAGAGTCAACTCTTATCATTTGTCTTTTGTTGAGCATCTTGAGCAACTTCTCTTTGACTAGTTTTGAGAAGCTTTATCTTGATTGATGGTGCAACTTATAAGCATCAAGAACTTCTTCTACAAGTATGCTCTCAAGTTTTTATTAGTATCAAACATGCTTAAGTATTTTGGCATCATTAAAACTAATTTTTGAGTGAATAATTTTTCTCTTTTTGATGATGACAAAATCTTTAGAGTACCAAAAATTAAAAGTAATCATAAACAACAAATTCATTATAAAAGGTATATAATGCTCCCTCCTAATAGTTGAAATGAGGGCAAATTAATTTTAAATTTCTATACATATATTTAACCATCAAAAAGAAATACAAGATAGACAAGGAAACTTCCCCTATCTTATGCAATTTGACAATCATTTAATTTAGTTTCTTTATATCAAATTCAGTTTCTTTGTATTTGAACTCACACATGTTGTCTCATATATAGTGTGGATCTCACTTTTTTATGAGGTGGTTGTGATTGAATTATTTTATGTATTTCCTAAAAACTAAATCACCAGATTGTCGTCAATGAATACCGCATGCAAAATTACATGGTGCATTGTTTTGTGCATTTTATGGAGTGCAGACATCATGTAATATATGGATGATTGCGATTTAAATTGTGGATGTCTCTAGTCCAATCCCAAGCTAGATAGAAAGGATCCAAATTGTTCAAAATATATCAATTTTTGCTACTATTCTAAATCTACATAATATGTTATTTTGTACATTTTATGGAGCCAACTCAATCACTTTATGTGATATATCGATGATCGTTATTCGAACATTGGACCTCTCTATCTCCAGTACAAACCTAAGATGGAGATGATTCAAATTTACTAAAAAGATTAATTTATGGTGCCCATACTTTATACCATTACCACAATAAAGATAATCTATCTTCCAAATAATTGAAAAGATAAAAAGAATAATTACCAGTACTATTTTCTATTTGGGTTGCAACTAAGATATTAGTTTGGTTTCCCACACTTCACAAAGTATCCAAAATATTTTGTATGCTCATCCAAGTGTCTTCCCAAACAAAAATATGCATAGTCTACTATAGAAAAAGTTCACTTTTACCTGCTTCTAACCTGCAAGTATTCTCTAACATAGAAAAACAATAACATAAACAGAAAACAAAAACAAAAACATTAACAAAAAATTAAAACAAAAAAATGCACTGTCCTTTTATGGCCAATGGGCTTCATAGGAAGTTTCCTCTCTCTCTCTCTCTCTCTTCTCTCTTCAAAGAAGAATTCGGGGTTTTGGAGTGGAACCATCTATCACACTATATCAAGTTAACAGTTTAACAGTGATAGGGTTATACAAGAAACAAGTTTGCCAATTTAGTAGTGATGGTAACAGTAAAATACAGATTTCTAGAAATAGGTTTAGATCTTATCCATACGAGACTGTTTTTGTTAGATTATGCTTTATAATTATTAATTAGACTATTTTAAAAAATATTAATTGATAGATGCCTAGATGGTCCTTGCAATTTGCTGTGGAGATAAAAATATAACACTGAAAAAGTTATTTGGGAAAAGCAAACCCACTAATTGTGTCCATCTTGAGATATGGTGAATTTCCAACTGTGACCCTGTTAATTATTTTTATAATTAACTTTATACTTGATAAAATAAGAATTTAAGATGACCCCATATAGTAAAGTCATGCCTTACCGTACTTATAAAATTTATACTATTGTCTTTTGACTTGCACCAAGGTTTTCATGATGACGAAGGTGCACGAAATATATAACCAACAAAAGTCCCTTGGAGTTAGTGGAAAGTCCTTCCTAAGTAAAGATTTGTTATAATCATCGTTATCTAGATCATATTATCTATAATTGTATTAACATGGCCCTCAGCAATCCAAAATGGATCCGAAGACCAGTACGGATCGTAAGATTAAGATTTGGATAGTAAATTTCAGATCCAATCATTTTTTACATACAAAAGCTATTGTGTCCATATTTTGACATCAATTATTTTTTGACTTTTATGATGGCCAGTTCATCTTTAATGGTATTTCAAAACATCAAAAAAGCAATATGCTTTAAATTTATAATTACTAATGGTTTAAAAAATATATTTGTTATTTTGGCAGATAAGATCTAGTATTATCTTTTTTCTTATTTTTACTAATTTAATTCCTTTTAAAGTCTCTTACCTCAAACTTCAAAGGAGAATTGAGTTCAATAGGTATTTTATTTTTTTTCATCATTAAAAAAAACATGAATTCTTTATCAAAAAAACTTGAATTAAGATATTCTATTATGATAAAACTATATTAATTAATTTAACATAATATTAACATGAATTTTTTATTAAAAAAATGAATTAAAATATTTTATTGTGATAAAATTATATTAATTAATTCAACATAATAATTTTTTTGAACATGATATTTATTGTGATGACCCCATCTGGTCCGACCCACTTGACCGGCCAGGCCAGCCCATCTGGACCACAATGTGGAGCAATGGAAGACTATTGTTGCTTCCCACGCTTCAACGACCCTAGACGAAGTCAGAATCTGGTCATCGAACGAAGTCGGAGTCTGGTCACCGGACCCTAGGGCTCTTTATAAATGAAGCCCTCTTCCACCCAAGATCATTAACCACTATCCATCCCTCTTTTTTCTCCCTCTTTTCTCTCTTCGAGTTCAGTGATTTCTAGCATAATTGTCGTCGGAAATCAAGCCCGTAGCAGTTGTCGGAGCCGGTAAGAGCCCAAATCCCCCTCTTCATCATCCTCCCTTGTGATTAATATTATCTTCGGCCAAGAAATCGATGCCGATGAACGACAAACGGCCAAGAACCTCCGAGAAGGGGCTCTATTCTACATCCCCTATTTTCCAACGTTCTTTCCCCTTTTTCCAGCCACCTGCCCCTCCGTCTTGGACACCAAACCTTGAGCCGATCCATCCCTCTTCTTCCCTTGTGATTAGAATTGTTGCCGGCCAAGAACTCGATGTCGGTGAACGGCCTATGGCCAAGAAATCGATGCTTCCTGCGTCGGCCAAGAAATCAGCCGACCAAGAAATTGGCCGAAAAACCATCGAGCCTGTTTCTCGACATTCTTTTCCCCTTTTTTCGGCCATCTGCACCACCATCTTTGGACAGCAATCCATTCCTTTTCTTCCCTTGTGATTAGGATTGTCACCGGCCAAGAAATATGCGTCGGTAAACGGCCAACGACCAAGAAATTGGCCGGAAAACCACCAAGAAGGGGTTTTATTCTAGATCCTCTATTTTCCGGTGTTCTTTTCTTTTTCTGTTTTTCGGTGTTTGGACACCAAACACTGAGCTGAGTCCCTCGACCTCCCTACAACCATCTCCAGTGAGGTCATGGGCCCCAGTGATCAGCCAACAGCCAAAGATAAGAAAAAAAGCCTGATTCTCCTATTTTTCTGAGTCTTTTCCCCATAGTTTCTTGCCGGTTGATCATCACCGCCGACCGTCCACTGCCATATGTTGCCGATAGCATGGCCATATTATCGTAGGCTGTACTTTTGGTAACATGACCTTGTCATGCTCTAGAGGGGCGTGACATTTATGACCATATGGTTGTCTAAAAAGTACACTTGCTCTTTCTTTGTTTAATCAAATTTAATTATACTTTTTATCATATTGTTCGAACTTTATTTTTATTTCAAAGAAATTAAAAAATATCTATGATCATATTTATTTTGACCCCCTCTACACTTTACAACATGATCGTGATCTTATCCATTCATCATTCTTGAGTATCCTTTAAACATGCGCACCTGCATCAAGGCACTTCGTGCTACTTAGATTATCATTTGCTACATTTTTCAGCTTTCTCATAGCTCCTTATTCATATTTGAATTGTTCAATCATCTTAACCATGTTGAGATGTCTGATCCCGTTTCTTGTTTCCTATTGATAGATTACAAACTCATGCAAACATGGGGCCTACAAATGGAAATGCTAAAACTTCAAAAAGAATAAGATCACTACCTTTGGTTTTGAAAGCAATCACTCTATCCAGAAGCCTGATTTTTCTCCTGAAGAAGTGCAAAGGTGAGTTTTTTTTTTAATTCTTTTAGTGATTTTTTTAAATTCTTTGCTCTTCTTCAAATGGTCTTAGAAGCAATTGGATTGGGATAATATGTCATCACATAGCCTATAATCATACTGTTAATTGTATATTAGCTTTAAATTAATAGGTCGAAGACACACACACACACACACACACACACACACACACATATATATATATATATATATATATATATATATATATGGGTTATTGCATTTTGGTGTGCTTTATGAAACTTTATATTTTGTCTTCCTGATGGTAAAAAATCATTATTGTTTATGTTGTTTCTTTATTTTTATATTTTTTTATCTTGATGGATTATATCTATTGAAAATGATTTTCGGGCCTAATATATATACCCTCCTGGATTGGGCGGTCAAAGGAAATCTCCAATAGATTATGATGAGTTTCCACCTCAATTGAGCAATCACTAAGTTTTGTCTTATTCTGATGCACATGATAGTGGAACTTTATCTCTACGGAAGCCTTCTTTTCGTAATGGAACCAAAAGGGCCAGATCTTTTGCACCCTCTGCTGATGATACGGCAACATCTTCTACATAATTTGATTTTGGAAGGTAATTTTTACCATTCTGCTTTTTGGCTTTCTTTAGAAAAATAATTGCAGTGTATATCTCATGCCTCCGATAAGTTCTGAACAAAATTTTAATGCAGGAAAATGCAAGCGAAGGCAAAATGGTTGGTTTGCTTCAATGTTGAACTATACAATGCAGATGTGCATACTGAATTAGCACATGATTTATCTAGTGGTGAGGATTTGTTTGATAATGAAGGCCCAGAATCATCTCAAGTTGTGGTTGGGCTTTGTCCAAATATGTGTTTGAATATGTCCAAGATTTTTGATATCATAGTCTTGTGTATTTATTTATAGCTATAGTTATTAGATGGTCACCGTTTGTCCTTTTTTTGCCAAAACTTGAGGAGCATTAATAAGCTGGGTATTTATAGCATTAATAAGCTAGATTGATATTACGAACGGAAAAAGCATGAAAGAAAAGGACATCTAGATAGGTATGAGCGCCTGGATGGAGAAAGAAACCAAACTACCAAATTTCTTGCTGTCAAAAAGGTAGTTGATGAGTAATCTTCATCTCATGTCTACTTGATAGAATTTATTCTGAAATTATCTTTCATCACCTATAATAGGAAGCATGATTGAATTTTTTATCTGATTCATGCAGTATAATAGAACAGCTGAGCGAGAAGCTGACTTGATAAGGCCTATGCCGGTTTTGTAGAAGATGGTTGATTATCTTGTGAGTTTGCTGGATCAACCATACAACAGCAACTTTTTGAGTATCTACAACTTTTTATGGGATAGAATGTGGGCAATAAGGATGGACCTCAGAATGCAACATATTTTCAACCAATAGGCTATCATCATGCTTGAGCAGATGGTATCATTCAGTTTTAGTTTTATTTACTCTCTTTTTTTTTTTTGTATGTGTGTATTACTGCCTTATGCAATAGAACTTGAGCAGTTGCTGTTCCTTTTTTGACACCAGATAAGACTCCACATCATTGCCATGCATGAGTTGTGTGAATACAAGAGAGGCGAGGGTTTTTCAGAAGGATTTGATGCACACTTGAACGTAGAACAAATGAACAAGACATCAGTTGAGTTGTTTCAAATGTATGATGACCAGAGGAAGAAGGGAATCAATGTTCCAATAGAAAAAGAGTTTTGTGGTTATTATGCACTTCTCAAGTTGGATAAGCATCTGGAATACAAAGTAAGCTGTCATTCATCTTGGCTATGGTTTGAAACTATATACAATATTTAGCTGATCTTTTCCCCTCTTTCTATTTTAGGTGGGACCTGTAGAGCTCTCATTTGACCTTGCTAAGATGATTCTAGAGATTAGATGCACTCCAAAAATTTTATTTGCTCGAGATGCGGCCAGGTATTTATGTGCGTATTGATGGTCAGTTATTTTTAATATAATAACAATGAAATATAACATAATCCAATGGTTTTGTCATTCCAAAGCATGTAGAATAGGTATTTACGTTGCCTTCTTTCGCCTTGCAAGAAAAGCAACTTACGTGTAGGTCTGCTTGATGCATGCTCACTTTGCCAAGGTAACCATGTTTCCATGTAATATACATTCCTTTCATATTCAATTCATATGATTGTGATACAAGTGCATACACTGATGTTAACTGGATATCATGCATGGATTTCTTTGACAACCCTTTGAAAATGAATGATACATCAGTGAACCTGAAATTTACTTTAATTCTAATATCTCTACTCTTGTAATAGATTCTTTCAATGCATTATTTTTAATTTTTTTTCTAATAACTATATATTGTCCTAGCAGGAAGCATGAATGGAATCTGCAGGAATGGATTGATTTTTATGTTGATGGAATATGGTCCTTAGTGCAAATGAATAGCAAATATGAAGTTCCTGGGGATCCCATTAGGTGTAGCATCGCTTTGGTGGAAGAGATTCTTCTAAGATTGCATTGGCTGCATGATCAAGAAATAACTCATATAGTGGCAAGGCAACCATGCCAATTTCTTTCATTTTGAAGACTATGTTGAGGTCAATTGAAGCTGATGATGTCTTGATCAAAATTGACATGCAAGGGATTTCATGTTCCTATTATGTGACTAATTGAGCTCAAGAGAAAAGGAAATGAGGGATATGCATCCCCTAGATGTGGTTTTGGATGAGTTTTGAGGGTTATAGTTAATTTTGGATTCTTTTTACATCATTTTTTGTCAAGGACATAAGTAGTTTTAAAAGACAATATTGTTTCTGAACTGAATTAGTGTCTACAATATTTTTGATAGGTACAGACTAAAAAAAAATGCTGAGCTTAAAAGCAATGAGGAGCTAATCTCACCTTGCAATCTGCAAGCTCTCTTTCTCTCTGTGTGTGTATGTATGTGTGCATGTGTGTCACTCATGCATGCATAAGATGACTCAAATTGGTTGTGCTCACCCACACCCAACATGTTTATAGCCTTAATCTTATTACAGTGTTTATCCGATGATGGTTTCAATTCAACCATCCATTACCTCGATCACATTTCTTGCTTTTTTCTGTTCATTATATGCTTTATGTCCTCAAGATATGATTTGCATTACTAGCCATGATTTAGCCTTACTACATCTTTTATGGAACTGCTAATGATATTTTATGAATACATGTAGTTAAGCAACATCTTTTTCTTCAGATAAGAATGCGGGCACTTGCTTCTTTGCACAGAGGTCTTCAAGAAAACAAAGGAATTCCCATTGCACATATTGTGGACTGGCTAGGCATGGAGGTAAAAAAATTGCCATTTAGCCTATGGTTAATCATCAAATTCATTTATGCAAAACTTAATAGTCTGAACATTCCTTTACCCTGTTCAGGAGGAGGGTGTTGAAGGTCTTCTGGAATATCATGGGTTTGTTTCAAAAAAATATGAAGAGATGTATATGGTCAAGGAAGGTCCATTTCTTAATGGTGATGTGGACTTCCCAACCAAGTGTGCAAGACTTGTGCACCTCAAGAAGTCAAAGAGGATTATTGATGATGTTTGTTTTGATCCTAAAATCTCACACCTCTCTGAAGAAACAGCATCAGATGTCCCAGATAGCATGTTTCAGAGAACTGAATCATTCAAAACTAAGGATTGGGTCAATATAGGCAATGAAGAAGTGCATGATTATAAATTTGATAATGATCTTAGGGCTGTCACACAAACTGAGCAACCACTTGAGGGGCCACTGCTAGCTACTGTAGTAGAAGAAAATGATACTACAATGACCGAAGTCTTCCCTGTATTTGCTAGCTGTACCACTGAAGTGTTAGATATATGTGCCCTAGAAGCCAGAATTGGCTGACACTTGTAATACACTTTCAGGGGCAAAATTATAATTATGACTATAATAAATAAAATGGATTATTTTCTATCACATACGTGTATTTAGTGTTTGTGATACATCCTTTGAGTTAATGGTAATGATAATTCATATTTTCAAGAGTTGAAAATTTAAGACATGAATAATCATTGTTAACTCATAAAATGCTTCCGACCATAGGATCATCACGAGGATGGTGATTGATCTGAAAGGTTGGTGTACAATCGCTTCTCTTTAGTAGATGAGTCTTGAGTCTACGGTGTGGAGACACCGAAGCGAGAGTATAGGTACTCGTTAGAGAACGAGGGCACTGAGCGTGACCACCTCGAGTAGTCATTAGGGAGTCTACCTTCTCGTCAATGACTGACTCGATGCTGCAGTAGTGTGTCTGGTTCTTTGACCTGAGGTGCATCGATAGTTCACCTTGAGGGTGTTATAGTTTGACTACACCATTACTCGATCTCCTAGCCATATGGAATCCTGAGGTGTATGTTGGCTATAGCATGTTCATTGTAGGAACTGGATTGGCATCAAGATGGAATCTATCTACCTCGATGGTAGAGGAGCAGCCCTATGATGATCATGAGAATCAAGTCCAGAAGTCCATGGCCATGGCAGAGTGAAATAATAGAAAGAGTTTCTATTTAGGTTTTCACATCGGACTTGAATCGAATGATTACATCATATGACAGAAACTAGGGTTTGACGAGTTCACCTTAACCCTAATCTGATCGGGGCTCAAGATAGAAGAACTTAATCACACAGGTAGCTGCACCAAGAGGTTCGCATTCAGCTCTGATGGGTTGCCACCATATACTGCTAGGTGTCACTGGTGGATTTTGGGAGCAATTAGAATGATTTAGATGATCGATCATTCTAGCTGTTCGAATCAGAAGAGTTCTGATCCATCGAAAGGAGTTTCGATGATGTCGATGATAGAGATCATGACATATCCCATTACCATACAGAACTGAACCTAACTGGGTCACACAAACAAGGGTTTGAATCTGGTGATCATCAATTGAACTGATCTAGTTCAATTGATCTGAATGAGATTCAATTAGGTTCAAGAAAATCGTGCTAGCACTCGATTGAACCTAACGTTCTTCTTTTGCTATCATAAATAAGTTGTCCTGACTGAGCCAAAGGAGTTTGTGCTCAATCAGAGGCCTTCATATGGTCTGACTGGAGGTTGTCCAAGTTAGAAAAGGTTGTCTTATTTTGTAAGACATTACCTGCCATTTTTGGTCACCTGCCATTTCTCGTTCTTTGACTTTGGTCAAAAGTCTACCTTTGACTGGTCAAATGTTGACCATTGACACTTTGACTTTTGTCCACATGTCATGCACCTATTGGAGAGCTGGTGGGGGCCTTGTCCCCCTGCCAGAACCTGGCAAGGAGAGGGCGCACGCCACCCTTGGCGTGTGCCCAAGTTGGAGGCGCCTAGAGAGGAGGGAGGCGCCTAGGAGTCCCTGTTGGATAGGGACTCCATCTCCTTTTTGGATTCCAATTAGAGTTCTCCTAAGAACCAACTTTGACTGGTCTTAGGCACCCTCTAAGGAGGAATCCAGGGGACTCTATTTCCCATCCAATCAGATTTAGATCTGATTTCACAAAGAGTTGTGATTGGTTGGGAAGAAGAGGAGTTGGATCACAGCATAGTCTATAAATAAGACCCTGCGCCCAACTCAAAGAGGATTGAATTAATTGAGATCTCCATGCCCCAAGGCTGCCTCTCCTCCTCCTTCCTCCATGCCAAACCATCCTTCTCCCTCTCCTCTCCATGTCCAAAAGGAGTTTTGGACCTTGGTTGGTGCAATCCAGATCAAGAGAAAGGCGAGTAAAAGCTAGAAGGCTGCGCTGCTGCAAAGGACGAACTGCTGATCTTCGAAAAGAAGTTTTGAAGATCCTCCAGATCAGATCCAGATCTATCTGATTTTTGGAGATGTGATAGAGAAGAAGAGGATCTCTAGATCCAGCCTGAGTGGATACCGATAGAGGCCAGGCACTTGCGTGGCTAGATCCAGAACCTTCCGCTGCATTACAGGATCATCAACGGGTAATAGGATTACCCACATCAAGATAAATTAAATCTAATTTAATTTATCTAATTTTATTTTAATTTCTAAAATAATAATAATCAGATCTAAAATATCTCAGATCTGATTAGAATCAAAGAAAAATTTTTTTTTGAAATATATCTCTTGATCTGATCAGATCTGAACGAACCTGGTCCGAGAAAATCAGGATTTTCCTTCAACTGGTATCAGAGCCAAGGTTCTAAAAGTATTTAGATCTAATTTTTAAATTTATTTTAATTAGAAAATAAATGATTTTAGATATCACATGAGATGTGATCAGATCTGAAAATCAGAAAAAATTAAAATTAAATGATTTGGATCTAAGATTAGAAAATATGCATGACTAGTTCTAAAATAGAATAGTTCTATAGAATAGTCTTGCATGTTTTTAATTTAATTTGATTAAATCATATTTTAGATCTATTTATTTACTATTTTTTGAATATTATAATTATTATAATAATATCTAAAAAATAGTAAATAAAAAATTATTTAATTTTAAATATCATATGAGATATGATTGATGCATGTCTAGACTAGTTGTAGAATAGTTCTACATAATTATCTAGATTAGAATTTATTTTGATTAGATCAATTTAAATCTAATTTTTTAGATTATTATGAGATAATTTAGATCTGAAAAATATGCATGATTCGATACATGAGATGTATGCAAAATATGCCATGATTAGATCTAATTTGTATATATGAGATATATGATATAGATCTAAAACTATTTTGTAGTATTGCATGTTCCTGATTAAGGCGTTCCTCTTGGCCGTCCGGTCATAAGAACGAAGAAGGATTTAAAGGCCCTCTCTTCCATTCGATGGGGTGTTCTTATGATGTGTAGGGGTGCTGCGTGTTCGTCCTTAATCAGAAATCCAAAACTTACTTTCTGCAAAACCCTAGATCCTGAAACCCTAGGATTTATTGTGCATATTTTATTTATGAACCCTACTTAATTAAAAATTAAGATTATGGAATATTAATTAGGTCTAAAATTGAGAATTTTAGATCTAAGACATATTCATAATACTGGGTTCGGGCTTGGGTAGCTCAATTAGGTCTAAGCGGTTGATCAAACCGAATCAAGAGTTGGTTAGATGGGATCAACAATGCTTAAATTGACCAGCCTAATAGGATTAAGTCTGGGTCAAGATCGAGTCACGATCAAGCAAGACCTAATTAGGCTCAGAGGTTAGAGTCTGGATTGTAGGCTAACCCAATTGGTTCTGACTCAATAATTTGGTGTCTAAGGTAAGTTTGGCACATACGACCGACTGATTTTTAATTGGAAGCTACTCGACCTGAATGCGTTCTTGTACGAGTTAATGGCATATTCCTTCCATCCGGTCTCACTTACCTGGCCATATCTGTTGACACAGTTCTGATCTGAGGTGGTCAATAATCCGAGCTAACCCATGCCACTAGGTTAGTCATAATTGTTATGACTATGATAAGTCTAGTTTAATGAGACCTGAATCAATTCTCCCTAAGAAAAGATTAAGTCTGAGGTCTTCCACCATTGTAGATGTGCGGGCCCTTCCCGGGGTTGATTGTTCTCGGCTGGATACAGTGGCTCAGTTGCACCGGAAAGATGCAACCATGTCTATTAGGCATTGGATGCTATGGGCTGGAGGATGAGTTGGGCTCAATATTTTGGATACGGTGAGAGACTCAATTAGGAACCCAGTCTATGCAAATGGTGGGTCTGACTTAACTAAGGAGTGGATCAATATTTTGGATACGGTGAGATTCATGAATTAGAGACCAAGTTTGGGTGCACCATGATTAGAGAATCATTGAACAAGAGTTGTTCACTCATTGGCTAACCCATCACCAATAACTGTTAGGTGAGGTGATGAGTCAGTTGGTGAGACCGCACCACCCACTAGAAATCATTAATCATGGAGATTTTCGCATCTCTACAGAGGGAGTGTAGGGATCCGAGAAAATAGTGGGAGCTAATTTGTTTAAAAATAAAATTCCCTAAATAAATTGGTCAAGTCATAATTACAGTATCTAACTAGAATCTTTGACTCTCTACAGGAAAATGTCTGCGTCCAACCCATTAGCACGTATCCTGGACACACATAGACTGACCGGACCCAATTATAAAGATTGGCTCAGGAACTACAAAATTATTTTGGGTTTCGAGAAGTTAACCCATGTTTTGGATCCAGGATCCCTCCCACCTTACCAGCCGTCCATCCACTGAACAGAGAGCATCTCTGGAAAAATGGATAGACGAAGATAATAAGGCCAGATATTACATGTTGGGCTCGATGTCTGATGAGCTCCAGCGCCAACATGAAGATATCGGGACTGCTCGCCAAATGTTGGCTCACCTGCAGGAGATGTTTGGTGAACAGAGTCGCGCAGCCAAATATCAAGTCACGAAATGACTTTTTAAGGCTAAGATGCGTGATGGGCAGTCAGTCCAAGATCACTGTCTGATGATGATCAAGGACTTGGAAGAGCTTGAGAAGCTCGGTGTGAAGTTAGACTTGGATCTGCAGAATGATATTATTCTGCAATCCTTGACTGATGCATATGGGCAATTCATCATGAATTACCACATGCATAAACTTCAAAATTCCTTGGCCGAATTAATGAATATGCTGGTCACCGCTGAGCTTTCTATGAAAGGTTCTAAAGGCTCAGTTCTTGCTATGGAACGGACTTCTTCCAAAAGAAAGTCTTATGGAAAGAAAAAGAAGTCTGTGAAAAAGCAGAAAGGTGGAAGGATCAAAGAAGAAGAAGGCAGAGCCGAAGAAAAAGGCCGATGTCAAAGGAAAGTATTTTTCCATTGCAACAGCGACGGCCATTGGAAGCGGAACTGCCCTACTTACCTGGCCACCCTGAAGAACAAGAAGGAAGGTCCTTCTGGAGGTATGCTCGTTATTGAGTCTAACCTTACGGTTTCTTCTGCATCCAGTTGGGTGCTTGACTCTGGTTCTAGTGCTCATCTGTGCACTTCCATGCAGGGTCTTGAGGATAGCAGGAGGCTGAGGGATGGAGACATGATCCTACGCATCGGTAATGGAGCAAGAGTTGCTGCAGTAGCCGTGGGAACATACCCTCTTCGATTACCATCTGGTTTAGACTTAGTTTTGAAAGACTGTTATTATGTGCCTGCAGCTAGCAGGAATTTGATTTCTGTTTCATGCTTAGCACTAAGAAGGCTATGTGATTACCTTCTTTAAGGACCATTGTAACATTCTTTATGAAAGAAATAAAATTGCAAATGGTTTCCTTATTAATGGTCTTTATCAGCTACATATTGATGTACCTGTTCTAACTATCGAGCAAAACGTGAATGCCAAACGACCTAGGGATAGTCCAAATGATAGATATCTATGGCACCTGAGATTAGGTCATATAGCAGAAGATAGGATCAACAAATTGGAGAAAAATGGGCTATTGAGTCCATTGACTTTCGAGTCATATCCAACTTGTGAATCTTGTCTTCAAGGCAAAATGACTAAACTCCCTTTTGTTGGACATGGGGAGAAGGGCCACAGATCTCCTTGCCCTAGTACATACTGATGTGTGCGGCCCATTTGATGTGCCGGCTAGAGGCAATTTTGTCTACTTCATTACCTTTACCGATGATCTGTCTAGGTATGGGTATGTGTATCTTATGAGACACAAGTCTGAAGCTTTTGAAAAGTTCAAAGAATTCAGACATGAAGTAGAAAAACAAACTGAAAAACCCATTAAGGTTCTTCGATCAGATCGAGGAGGTGAATACCTTAGCCGAGAAATTCCTAGACTATCTCAAGGAAAAATGGCATAGTCTCTCAATGGACTCCACCAGGAACACCTCAACTCAACGGGGTTTCAGAATGGAGAAATCGGACTCTATTGGATATGGTTCGATCCATGATGAGCTTCACAGACCTCCCTAATTTTCTTTGGGGACATTCATTGTTAACTTCAATTTATCTACTGAATAGGGTTCCCTCTAAAACCGTTCCTACCACACCGTATGAGATATGGCACGGTAAGAAACCAAGTCTGAGTCATCTCAGAATTTGGGGTTGTCCGGCTCATGTCAAAAGACAACAAGCGGACAAGTTAGAGTTTAGGTCCTTCAGAGCTCGATTCATAGGATATCCTAAAGAGTCATTAGGATACTATTTCTACATTCCAGAAGACCACAATGTGATTGTGAGTCGACATGCCATCTTTCTTGAAAAATAGTTTATTCAAGATAGCGGCATTGGAAAGCAGATTAAGCTTGATGAGAAAGTCTCACAAGTACAACGAGCTAAGGACCAATTGGAACCAAATCAGGTTGAGCCAATAAGAACACTACCTCCTCCACCTCGTAGATCGAAAAGAGTTTTCCATCCCCCTGAAAGATACTTAGGTATTATTTCAGAGGAAGTAGAGAAAATGTTCCTCGTAGGTAATGGTGCTCATGGTGATGATCCCAAAACCTACAACGAGGCGATATCAGATATCGACTCCGAGAAATGGCTAGAGGCAATGCAGTCAGAAATTGACTCGATGCACTCAAACCAAGTCTGGACCTTGGTAGATCCACCAGAAGGTATAGTACCTATTGGGTGTAAATGGATCTTCAAGAGAAAGATTGGTGCAGATGGGAATGTGGAGACATTCAAGGCTAGACTAGTGGCAAAAGGTTATAGTCAACGCGAAGGCATTGACTATCAGGATACCTTTTCCCCAGTGGCTATGCTAAAATCCATCCGCACATTGCTTGCCGTTGCAGCCTATTTCGATTATGAAATATGGCAAATGGACGTGAAAACGGCATTCTTAAATGGATATCTTGAGGAAGATATCTATATGGAACAGCCGCTAGGTTTCACATCCAGTGATACTGATCACAAGGTTTGCAAGCTGCAAAGGTCCATATATGGACTTAAGCAAGCATCTCGGAGCTGGAACACTCGTTTCAATGATGTGATCAAAAAGTTTGGTTTCATCAAAAATGAAGAGGAACCGTGTGTTTTCAAAAAGGTCAGTGGGAGCGCTGTTGTCTTCCTCGTATTGTACGTGGATGACATCCTCCTTATTGGGAATGATATTCCCATGATTGACATAGTCAAATTATGGTTGTCCAAGGAATTCTCCATGAAAGACCTAGGTGAAGCATCCTTTATTCTAGGAATTAAGGTCTATAGGGATAGACCGAATAGGATGCTAGGACTTTCACAGAAGATGTACATAGAGAAAGTACTAAAGAGGTTTAGTATGGAAAACTCTAAGAGGGGATTAATACCCTTCAGACATGGTATTCATCTTTCCAAGAAGATGTGCCCTAGCACACCTGAGGAAATAGAACGCATGAGCAAGATCCCTTATGCTTCTGCAATAGGGAGCCTCATGTATGCCATGCTATGTACACGACCTGATATAGCCCATGCTGTGAGTGTCACAAGCAGATATCAGTCAAATCCAGGTGAAGAACACTGGACTTCTGTGAAATGTATCCTTAAGTACTTGAGAAGAACTAAGGATATGATGTTGTCTTTGGTAATGGAGAACTCCAAGTCCAGGGATACACAGACTCGGATTTCATGTCCGATATAGATGATCGAAAGTCGACATCTGGGAGTCTGTTTGTGTGCAATGGTGGTGCTGTCAGCTGGAAGAGTTCCAAGCAAACCATGATAGCAGATTCCACCATGGAAGCAGAATATATCGCTGCATCAGAGGCTGCGAAGGAAGCATTCTGGTACAAGAAGTTTGCTGCAGAAATTGGAGTAATGCCATCAGATGCCATTCCTCTATACTGCGACAACAATGGCGCCATAGCCCTTGCTAAGGAGCCGAGGTCTCACCAGAAATCCAAGCACATTGAGCGGCGATACCACCTCATCCGCGATTACCTCGAGAAGGGTTACGTCGAGGTCAAGAGAGTCAACTCCACAGATAATGTGGCAGACCCACTTACAAAGCCGTTGGGCCAGCAGAAGATCGAAGCCCACCTTGAGAAGATGGGACTTAGACTTGTAGCCAATTGGCTTTAGGACAAGTGGGAGATTGTTAGATATATGTGCCCTAGAAGCCAGAATTGGCTGACACTTGTAATACACTTCTAGGGGCAAAATTATAATTTTGACTAATAATCAATAAAATGGGTTATTTTCTATCACATATGTGTATTTAGTGTCTGTGATACATCCTTTGAGTTAATGGTAATGATAATTCATATTTTCAAGAGTTGAAAATTTAAGACATGAATAATCATTATTAACTCATAAAATGCTCCCGACCATAGGATCATCACGAGGATGGTGATTGATCCGAAAGGTTGGTGTACAATCGCTTCTCTTTAGTAGATGAGTCTTGAGTCTATGGTGTGGAGACACCGGAGCGAGAGTACAGGTACTCGTTAGAGAACGAGGGCACTGAGCGTGACCACCTCGAGTAGTCATTAGGAAGTCTACCTTCTCGTCAATGACTGACTCGATGCTGCAGTAGTGTGTCTGGTTCTTTGACCTGAGGTGCATCGGCAGTTCACCTTGAGGGTGTTATAGTTTGACTACACCATTACTCGGTCTCCTAGCCATATGGAACCCTGAGGTGTATGTTGGCTATAGCATGTTCATTGTAGGAACTGGATTGCATCAAGATGGAATCTATCTACCTCGGTGGTAGAGGAGCAGCCCTATGATGATCATGAGAATCAAGTCCAGAAGTCCCATGGCCATGGCAGAGTGAAATAATAGAAAGAGTTTCTATTTAGATTTTCACATTGGACTTGAATCGAATGATTACATCATATGACAGAAACTAGGGTTTGACGAGTTCACCTTAACCCTAATCTGATCGGGGCTCAAGATAGAAGAACTTAATCACACAGGTAGCTGCACCAAGAGGTTCGCATTCAGCTCTGATGGGTTGCCACCATATACTGCTAGGTGTCACTGGTGGATTTTGGGAGCAATTAGAATGATTTAGATGATCGATCATTCTAGCTGTTCGAATCAGAAGAGTTCTGATCCATCGAAAGGAGTTTCGATGATGTCGATGATAGAGATCATGACATATCCCATTACCATACAGAACTGAACCTAACTGGGTCACACAAACAAGGGTTTGAATCTGGTGATCATCAATTGAACTGATCTAGTTCAATTGATCTGAATGAGATTCAATTAGGTTCAAGGAAAATCGTGCTAGCACTCGATTGAACCTAACGTTCTTCTTTTACTATCATAAATAAGTTGTCCTGACTGAGCCAAAGGAGTTTGTGCTCAATCAGAGGCCTTCACTATGGTCTGACTGGAGGTTGTCCAAGTCAGAAAAGGTTGTCTTATTTTGTAAGACATTACCTGCCATTTTTGGTCACCTGCCATTTCTCGTTCTTTGACTTTGGTCAAAAGTCTGACCTTTGACTGGTCAAATGTTGACCATTGACACTTTGACTTTTGTCCACATGTCACGCACCTATTGGAGAGCTGGTGGGGGCCTGTCCCCCTGCCAGAACCTGGCAAGGAGGAGGGCGCACGCCACCCTTGGCGTGTGCCCAAGTTGGAGGCGCCTAGGAGTCCCTGTTGGACAGGGACTCCATCTCCTTTTTGGATTCCAATTAGAGTTCTCCTAAGAACCAACTTTGACTGGTCTTAGGCACCCTCTAAGGAGGAATCCAGGGGACTCTATTTCCCACCAATCAGATTTAGATCTGATTTCACAAAGAGTTGTGATTGGTTGGGAAGAAGAGGAGTTGGATCACAGTTAGTCTATAAATAAGACCCTGCGCCCAACTCAAAGAAGAATCTGAATTAATTGAGATCTCCATGCCCCAAGGCCTTTTCTCCTCTCCTCCATGCCAAAGCATCTTCTCCCTCTCCTCTCCATGTCCAAAAGGATTTTTGGACCTTGGTTGGTGCAATCCAGATAAGAGAAAGGCGACTGAAAGCTAGAAGGCTGCACTGCTGCAAAGAACGACTGCTGATCTTCGAAAAGAGTTTTGAAGATCCTCCAAATCAGCTCCAGATATAATTTTTGGAGATGTGATAGAGAAGAAAAGGATCTCCAGATCCAGTCCGAGTGGATACCGATCGAGGCCAGGCACTTGCGTGGCTAGATCCAAAATCTTCCGCTGCATACAGGATCATCAATGGATAATAGGATTACCTACATCAAGGTAAATTAAATCTGATTTAATTTATCTAATTTTATTTTAATTTTTAAAATAATAATAATCAGATCTAAAATATCTCAGATCTGATTAGGATCAAAGAAAAAAATTTTTAAAATATATCTCTTGATTCGATCCGATCTGAACGAACCTGATCCAGAAAATCAGGATTTTTCTTCATGAAGATCATTCAGTACATAATAATGAGGATGAACAAATTACTGAATTAGATGGAGATACCTCCATGGGTTAGGGAATCTTGCCTCGAATGGAGAAAATTATTGTTCAAGCTGGAATAGCTAGATTCTCAAACTCCAAGCTCATAGTTGAGAATACAGCTCCTCAGACCGAACCGAAGTTGCATCAGATGTTGCAGACAGCATTCTTCAAAGAATCGAATCATCCAAAACAGAAGATTGGATCAATACAAGCAATGATGAAGTGTGTGATTATAAATCTGATAATGATCTTAGGGCTGTCATACAAACTGAACAACTGCTTGAGGGGCCACTGCCAGCTACTGTAATGGAAAAAAATGATGCTAAAATGACTGAAGTCTTCTCTCAATTTGCTAGCTGTGCAACTGAAAATGGTTCAGTACATAATGACGAGGATGATGAACAAATGACTGAATTAGATGGAGATACCTCCATGGGTCAGGGAATCTTGCCTCAAATGGAGATAACTGTAGTTCAAGCTGGAGTACCTAGATTCTCAAACTCCAAGTTCATAGTCGAGAATACAGCTCCTCAGACCGAAGTTGCATCAGATGTCGCAGACAGCATTCTTCAGAGAACTGAATCATCCAAAACAGAAGATTGGGTCAATACAGGCAATGAAGAAGTGTGTGATTATAAATCTGATAATGATCTTAGGGCTATCATACAAACTAAATAATTGCTTGAGGGGCCACTGCCAGCTACTGTAATAAAAAAATATGATACTAAAATGACTGAAGTCTTCTCTCCATTTACTAGCTGTGCAACTGAAAATGGTTCAGTACATAATAATGAGGATGAACAAATGACTGAATTAGATGGAGATACCTCTATTGTTTTTTCTTCTTCTTCTTCTTCTTCTTCTTATTGTTTTTTTCTTCATATGACTCAGGTTTTGAAAATAGGAGTTGATAGTTATGCTTTACATTATTAACTACCAGAAAATGGAAGCCAATGGCATGCTTGCAGAGGAAAAATAGGGAATAAAGAGAGTTTCTCACGAGTTCAGCATTGAGTTCACTCCCATGCGGAATACCACTACGACCAATTCAAGGAGTAAGTTACCTCCCTGATCTGTATAAATTATTTGTAAAGTTATCTATTATATTAAATTTAGCTCCTTATTTTACTTTATCTCTCAATGAAGCCACCAAGACATGCCAGCAGCAAGCTTGACTTTGATTATGTTGCAAGAGTGAGATATGCCAGACATGAGAAATCATGGTCAACAGTGAATGTCTCAGAACTGGTTGCACCAATTTTAAGTGCAAAAAATCCCAATGCCAGATGCCTTTGCTGCAAGTTGCTTGTCTGTGTCCAGAGAACTGTCACAATGGGTCAAACCAATCTTTCGGCTTCAAGATGGTTGCTCTCAAAACTTAGGGGGTCTGGTAAAGAAAATGATGAACTGATAGTTTCATCGTCTCACTTATCAATATGGAAGAAATAGATCAATAGAAACAGTTCTTCTAAAGCCGGCTGTTTATCTGTCATTAGGGAGGCAATGTTTGTCCATAAGCAGCAAGTTGCTGAAGATGATACTTTTGCTGGTGCAAGCTGCATTATGTTTCTGGTATCAGAAAGCATTCCATGGGAAATTCAAAGGATTCGACTTCAGAACCTTTTAATGTCTGTACCTTCTGGATCAAGCCTACCTCTTTTGATAGTAGTTGGTGATGTATACAAAGAAGAGACTACTGATCCTTTAGCCACAGTGATTAAGAGGCTCGGTCTTCATGATGCAGACAAAACAAGGGTAAACTTGTTTACAGTTGTTTTTGCCCAAGAGCATTTTAATGGTTTCTTTGATGATGATAAATTGAGAGAGGGTCTATGGTGGCTAGCAAACTGTTCGCCTCTACAACCTTCTCCACTTCTGGTGGATACCCATAAACTGGTCTTGAGCTATTTGAGATGTTCATTGAGGGTTCCTGACAATTATAGTGCCTCTGAAATAGGTCCAGACTGTTGCATCTCAGCTTTTCAACAAAGCTCTGGACCAATTGGTGGAGGAAATTTTGACTGCAGCGTCCATGAACCCAATCTGTTGGCCTTGTCCTAAAGTTGATCTGCTATATAAATCAAGCAGAGACAGAATGATAGCAGACATGTTCTTACCAAGCATTGGTCGAAGCTCCCCTGCATGAATTGAGCGACTCACCAGAGCTATAAAGGGTTGCAAACTTCCAAATTTTTCCTACGACCTATCCTTTTTGAGCTAAGGTTCCCATATGGGTTCGCAGATTCCAAATCAGAAGTTAGCCTTTGAAAATTGCCTGATCAAGTATCTTGCACAGTCGTGTCGATTGTTGGATTGGAATCTAGCTGCTTTGGAGGCTAGTGTAATGGTATAGAAGGGTGCAGGTCTTGAGTTACATGGTTCGTGTTATTACATTATTCCAAGGTGGGTTACAATTTTTAGGTGGATCTACAATTGGCGACTGTTGAATTTGACATCTGGGGAGGCCTCAGTTGCTTATATATTGGATCCTTCCATAACAGATTCCCTCTGTAAGATGGATGCTGAAATGCATATGAAGTCCGATACAAGCATGCAGTATTTTGAGAGAAGATTTAGTTCTGAATGGCAACAACCACGGCATTATGTTCCAAATGAAGTGCCCTTTGATGAACTTTTTGAAGTCAGCTGTAGGGCATTTGTAGAGCAACACTCATCAGTTCACATGACTGCATGTTCACCCCCAGGGGTCACCCTTGAAGATGGTCAGGCTTCTGAGACTGATGTTGAATGTAGGAAAACTGATGGAGATATCAGAGGCAGTAACTTTGCTGATGATTAATCCCTGGAGAAAAGGGATGCAAGTAAACAGAAGGTAGCTGCATCTTTATCTGTAAATAATGACAAGTTTACCATGTTATTGGCGCAATGTAATCGTTTGCAAGACATGATAGATGAGAAACTTGCTATTTATTTTTTAATCTCATATGTGGGCTTTTTATTCAATAATAATATAATATTTTATTGTTATCTTGTCCATTTCTCTCGCTTTTTCCGTTAGCTGATCTTCTCTAAAATGCCATTAGTGCAGTATAATGAGTTCTTCAAATCTTCACCACAGAAAAATACTGACTTGCTCAGATGTGCAGCATTCTTGAAATGCTTTTGGAAGATGATAGAGCCCTCCTTGGCTTGTTTGTGGCTATAATGGTTGTGTGTGTCAGAATATCTGAGATTAAACAAATAGTTTAAAAGCCAAGCAGAAGGGATAGTTGAATTGCTAGGTATGGTGCTGTAAATACCATCTAAATGGTAAAGCTCATGTGCAACATCTTTTTTTTTCTATTCTAGTATTTTAATTATTGAACTTGGTTTATACCAAACTTGCAGTTTGTTTTAAAATGATGTTAAATGTTGAGATCTTACTTTGTATGCAATGCTATGCTCTGAAACCCCTTCTCTCGAGTGCAGCTACAGCACTGGTACCAAATATTTCTTGAGAGCTTTGGTGTTTATTTCTTTTGTTTTTCAGCTTTTTTTTCTGCTTATTTATCAATTCCATGGTTGTTTTTCATTAGATTTCTGATTCTTAAATTTCTACTCATCGTTTGTGGTGATCTCATTTCCAATATTGATTCCTAAGCTTTGGAGGCCATATTGCATTAGGTGTATAATTAAATCGTTTGGAGTTGATGTTGTGAGTTCTCATTGTTATTAGTTATTATTTGTCTCATTCATTATCTATCATTCTAAGATTCTAAATTTGCATTCAAGTGGTCTGCATTCTTTAGTTCTATGTAGATTTCTTTTTTGTTTAAGCACGTGTGTTATTTTTTTGTAGATTTAAGTTTTTCATTATAAGAATAAATTAGTAATATGAGTTTTGGACATAATTCCTTCTTTCATAGCTTACTGTTTTCAATCTTATATTATTGTTGTTGCTGTAATGAATGTTTTTCTGACTTTGGGCCAAGTTTTTTCTCCCATATTTTAATTTTAGCTGAGGGATTCCTTTCTCTTTTCTTTCCTCATGCTTTATGTTTTCTTTATGCTAATTATCATTTCGCAGCTTTTCATGTCCCTTCATGGTTAATGTGGTCTTTGTAGTTCGTTGGATCTCGTCAACCATTTTTTAATACTTTACCTATTGAGGTTGTAATGTACGTTTTACTGCATTGAAGTGTGGATATTGGTCAATTCTCTTATTTTCAAGATAGTGGATGCAGGCGTGTGAGGAATTGGAATCTAATGTACTTTCCAAGTTACATTGGGAATTTATGAGTACAACGTGTCATGCATGTGGTGGCTTAAATACCGAAAATTTTTATGGCACCACGTACGGTATAAAATAAATTATACCGTATATGATGATTGACACGTATATACGATCGGAGTGCGGCACCAAAATTTTTTTTTTTCTTTGAGTCCCATGTGCCCTCCAAGATGCGGGCAGGCTGCACTGCACTGAGCACGGTGTTTCCTCCACTGTAAAATTTGCAACCATCTCATCTTTCAGGAGTATAAAAAAAGGGATAGTTCTTTTGCCTTGGATAGTGAATACCTGGTGGGGTACTGGAAGTCCTATCTGGAGAAGTATGCCAGAGAGTCATTAGAAATAGGTGGTTTTGAATCCTTACGCTACCCAAGAAAACTAGGTAATTCGCATATAAAATTTATCTCATAAAAAAAAAAACAATAGAAGATAAATATTAAAATAATTTTAATATTAAAATATATCTTAATCTAATAAAAAAAATCACCTAAAGATCGATTAATATATATAAATAAATTTTATAAATAGATCTGAAATCATAAACATGCTTTGATCTAATTTTTTTATTTGATAAATTATAAGTATGATTCATGATCTTAAATTGCTAACTTTGAAGAACAAAAATCTAAAATCACTAAATCAAATCCTTGTTAAAGAAAAGGAGGAAATTTTGAAAGAAAAAAATATTTTTATAAAAAATCAGAACTTAAAGAAAGAATTTGAAAAATACAAACATATGGTTCATAAATTTACATTAAGTTCTGAACTTAACAATCAAAAAATCATTTTTGACAAAGTTAGAATTAGTTTTAGAACTCAAAAGAAGTAAAAATTTTTAAAGAATCTCTTTGTAAAAGAATCATCTTCAACCTCACAAAAAGTAATCTACTTTTGCTATGAAAAAACTCAACATAAATCTAAACATTAAAAAGGTATGGATTCCCATAGGAATCATGATTACTAACCTTAAAAGATCCAAGATGAGTTGGGTATCTAAAATCTCCACTTGATTTATGATTATAGTTATTCCTTGCAGCCACCAGAAAGAAACACTACAACAGAATCAACTTTTTGTGATGAAAAAAATTTATCATAAATAATCAATTTTTGTTGCTAATAATTATTAACGATAAAAATTATATCGCTAATTCTTCATCGCAAAAAAGGGGGTTGCACATAATAATTAGCAACAAAAATCTAATTTTTGTCGCTAATAAAAATTTTTTATGATGAAAAATTTTTATTAAAATATTTTTTTATTCATTAAATTATCTATGATGAAATTATTTACAATGAAAAACTAAAATTTTACGTCGTAAATAATAATTATTTATGATAAAATTTTTTCATCATAAATAAAAATTATTTACGATGGATTTTTCTATCATAAATAATTATTTATTTGCGATGAATTTTTTTCATCATAAATAAATTTTTATTTATGATGGATTTTTTTATCATAAATAATTTTTTATTTACGATGGATTTGTTTTGTCATAAATAATTATTTATTTGTGATGGATTTTATCCATCATAAATAATTATTTATTTGCAATGAATTTTATCCATCATAAATAATTTTTTATTTGCAATGGATTTTATCCATCGTAAATAATTTTTAATTTGCGATGAATTTTTCCATCATAAATAATTTTTTATTTGTAATGAATTTTTTCCATCATAAATAATTTTTATTTATGATAGATTTTTTTTATCAAAAATAATTTTTTATTTAAGATAGATTTGATTTTTTATTATAAATTATTTTTTTAAAAAAACTTATAAATAAATTTATTTTATAATCTATATTTTTAATATTTATATTTATAATTTATAAAATTAAAATAAAAAATTCATAAATAAATTTCATCATTTCATCTATAAATAAATTTCATCATTTTATTATATAAAAATATAATTACAAAAAATATTTTTTATAAATACAAAAGATCCAAAATAAAAACAAAAATATACAAAAATAGACCGCTGGTTGTCAAGCATTGGCAGTATTTGGAGAAGGAGAATGAGCCGAAAGGAGGAGAGCACTCAGATGAGCGTGGACCAATGTGCTGCTGCCTCATCAACTGCATCATCTGCTCTATCTATGTCATCCATTCCATCATCTACATCTGGAATAGTTGGTATTCGTCGACGCGTGCAGTCAACTCAGCAGTCCATTGTCAATCCTCAATAGCCTGTCTCTATATCTTCACCAGTCGAACATCACAGTAGCATGGATCTCAGCCTTGGATGAATGTGAAGATGTAGAAGCTCTGACCCCATACCCTAGCCTTCTAACATAATAGGGTCTCGTACCAAGTATCTAATCATAAATCTCGTCATTTATGGGTGCGGTCGAGCCCTCTGGGATAGGCTGGGATTTAATGTCTATTATATGATTTTAAAAATTAAATTTATATATAGTTATTTTAAATTTATACTGAAAATCAAAATATCAATAAAAAAAATAGTTGAAAAAACTTACATAAAGCTCCTAGCTTTCGATCATCCAGTCCCCTGATCATCGCTAATGGATCCACTGGTAGATCTCGATCATACCAGGAAGCTCGCCACTCTCTACATCTCTCTGTAATTTAAAAATAATTAATAAAAAAATTATAAATAGTTAAAGAGTTAAAATATGATAAATAGAAATTACTTACCATCTGCTCCATATGGCGAGAGAATGGCCTTGAACCCCCACAATACGAGACTGTCTGTCTTGCCCGATTCGCGACATTTTTGCCACATCAATCCTGCATAGTTAACATTTAAATTAGTTAGTAAGTAACTAAATTTAAAAATAAATTATTAAATTATTAAATTTTAAATAAAAAAAATTATCTAATATGTCAAATCCTCATATGTGCGGCATATGATAGCCCAGTCCTCCATAGTAATGCTGTCATATGGCCGGTGTCACGCTGCCTCCACATCCTGGTCGTGCACTACAGCACACCAGTGGTGATGAATGCAATACTGGTATTCCTTGAAACATGAGCATAAATGTGAAGGGGAATCCTGATTTCCCGGTCCAGGTTCGTCCAGATCTGATTAGATCAAGAGATATATTTCAAAAATTTTTCTCTTGATCTCAATCAGATCTTGATATGTTTCAGATCTGATTCTTATTATTTTAACAAATAAAATAAAATAAGATAAATTAAATCAAATTCAATTTACCTGATTTGGGTAATCCTATTACCCTGTAGATGATCCTGATTGCAGCGGAAGGTTCTGGATCTTAGCCACGCAAGCGCCTGGCCTCTACCGGTATCCACTCGGGTTGGATCTGGAGATCCTCTTCTTCTCTATCACTCCTCCAAAAATCAGATCTGGATCTGATCTGGAGGATCTTCAAAACTCTTTTGAAGATCTGCAGTCGTCCTTTTGCAGCAGCGCAGCCTTCTTGCTTTTGGTCGCCTTTCCTTGATCTGAATCGCACCAAACTAAATCCAAAACCCTTTTGGACGTGGAGAGCAAGGGGAGAAGAGAGTATGGCATGGAGAAGGAGGGGAGAGGCAGCCTTGGACGTGGGAAATCTCTATTGAATTCACTTTGACTTCTTAGAATTAGGGTTGGGCGCAGGGTCTTATTTATAGACCTCTTGTGATCCAACTCCTCTTCCTCTCAACCAATCACAACCCTTTGTGAAATCAGATCTAAATCTGATTGGTTGAAAAAGAGACCCCTGGATTCCTCCTTAGAGGGCGCCTAAGACCAGTCAAACTGGATTCTTAGTAGAACTCTGATTGGAATCCTAAAGGGAGGTGGAGTCCTTGTCCAACAAGGACTCCTAGGCGCCTCCTACTTGGGCTCACGCCACCCTTGGCGTGCGCCCTTCTCCTTGCCAGGTTCTGGCAGGGGGACAAGCCCCCACCAGCTCTCCAATAGGTGCATGACATGTGGTCAAAAGTCAAAGGGTCAATGGTCAACGTTTGACCAGTCAAAGGTAGACTTTTGACCAAAGTCAAAGAACAAGAAATGGCAGGTGACCAAAAATGGCAGGTAATGTCTTACAAATAAGACAACCTATTCTGACTTGGACAACCTCCAGTCAGACCATATGAAGGCCTCTGATTGAGCACAAACTCCTTTGGCTCAGTCAGGACAACTTATTTATGATAGTAAAAGAAGAACGTTAGGTTCAATCGAGTGCTAGCACGATTTCCTTGAACCTAATTGAATCTCATTCAGATCAATTGAACTAGATCAGTTCAATTGATGATCACCAGATTCAAACCCTTGTTTGTGTGACCCAGTTAGGTTCAGTTCTGTATGGTAATGGGATATGTCATGATCTCTATCATAGACATCATCGAAACTCCTTTCGATGGATCAGAACTCTTCTGATTCGAACAGCTAGAATGATCGATCATCTAAATCATTCTAATTGCTCCCAAAATCCACCAGTGACACCTAGCAGTATATGGTGGCAACCCATCAGAGCTGAATGCGAACCTCTTGGTGCAGCTACCTGTGTGATTCAAGTTCTTCTATCTTGAGCCCCGATCAGATTAGGGTTAAGGTGAACTCGTCAAACCCTAGTTCTGTCATATGATGTAATCATTCGATTCGAGTCCAATGTGAAAATCTAAATAGAAACTCTTTCTATTATTTCACTCTGCCATGGCCATGGGCTTCTGGACTTGATTCTCATGATCATCATAGGGCTGCTCCTCTACCACCGAGGTAGATAGATTCCATCTTGATGCAATCCAGTTCCTACAATGAACATGCTATAGCCAACATACACCTCAGGGTTCCATATGGCTAGGAGACCGAGTAATGGTGTAGTCAAACTATAACACCCTCAAGGTGAACTGCCGATGCATCTCAGGTCAAAGAACCAGACACACTACTGCAGCATCGAGTCAGTCATTGACGAGAAGGTAGACTTCCCTAATGACTACTCGAGGTGGTCACGCTCAGTGCCCTCGTTCTCTAACGAGTACCTGTACTCTCGCTCCGGTGTCTCCACACCGTAGACTCAAGACTCATCTACTAAAGAGAAGCGATCGTACACCAACCTTCCGGATCAATCACCATCCTCGTGATGATCCTATGGTCGGGAGCTGTTTATGAGTTAATAATGATTATTCATGTCTTAAATTTTCAACTCTTGAAAATATGAATTATCATTACCATTAACTCAAAGGATGTATCACAGACACTAAATACACATGTGTGATAGAAAATAACCCATTTCATTAATTATAGTCAAAATTATAATTTTGCCCCTAGAAGTGTATTACAAGTGTCAGCCAATTCTGGCTTCTAGGGCACATATATCTAACAATCTCCCACTTGTCCTAAAGCCAATTGGCTACAAGTCTAAGTCCCATCTTCTCAAGGTGGGCTTCGATCTTCTGCTGGCCCAACGGCTTTGTAAGTGGGTCTGCCACATTATCTGTGGAGTTGACTCTCTTGACCTCAACGTAACCTTTCTCAAGGTAATCGCGGATGAGATGGTATCACCGTTTGCTTGGAACTCTTCCAGCACAAACAGTCTGCCAGATGTCGACTTTCGATCATCTATATCGGACATGAAGTCCGAGTCTGTGTATCCCTGGACTTGGAGTTCTCCATTACCAAAGACAACATCATATCCTTAGTTCTTCTCAAGTACTTAAGGATACATTTCACAGAAGTCCAGTGTTCTTCACCTGGATTTGACTGATATCTGCTTGTGACACTCACAGCATGGGCTATATCAGGTCGTGTACATAGCATGGCATACATGAGGCTCCCTATTGCAGAAGCATAAGGGATCTTGCTCATGCGTTCTATTTCCTCAGGTGTGCTAGGGGCACATCTTCTTGGAAAGATGAATACCATGTCTGAAGGGTATTAATCCCCTCTTAGAGTTTTCCATACTAAACCTCTTTAGTACTTCCTCTATGTACATCTTCTGTGAAAGTCCTAGCATCCTATTCGGTCTATCCCTATAGACCTTAATTCCTAGAATAAAGGATGCTTCACCTAGGTCTTTCATGGAGAATTCCTTGGACAACCACATCTTGACTGATGTCAACATGGGAATATCATTCCCAATAAGGAGGATGTCATCCACGTACAATACGAGGAAGACAACAGCGCTCCCACTGACCTTTTTGAAAACACATGGTTCCTCTTCATTTTTGATGAAACCAAACTTTTTGATCACATCATTGAAACGAGTGTTCCAGCTCCGAGATGCTTGCTTAAGTCCATATATGGACCTTTGCAGCTTGCAAACCTTGTGATCAGTATCACTGGATGTGAAACCTAGCGGCTGTTCCATATAGATATCTTCCTCAAGATATCCATTTAAGGAATGCCGTTTTCACGTCCATTTGCCATATTTCATAATCGAAATAGGCTGCAACAGCAAGCAATGTGCGGATGGATTTTAGCATAGCTACTGGGAAAAGGTATCCTGATAGTCAATGCCTTCACGTTGACTATAACCTTTTGCCACTAGTCTAGCCTTGAATGTCTCCACATTCCCATCTGCACCAATCTTTCTCTTGAAGATCCATTTACACCCAATAGGTACTATACCTTCTGGTGGATCTACCAAGGTCCAGACTTGGTTTGAGTGCATCGAGTCAATTTCTGACTTCATTGCCTCTAAGCCATTTCTCGGAGTCGATATCTGATATCGCCTCGTTGTAGGTTTTGGGATCATCACCATGAGCACCATTACCTATGAGGAACATTTCCTCTACTTCCTCTGAAATAATACCTAAGTATCTTTCAGGGGGACGGAAAACTCTTTCCGATCTACGAGGTGGAGGAGGTAGTGTTCTTATTGGCTCAACCTGATTTGGTTCCACTTGGTCCTTAGCTCGTTTCTGCTTGTGAGACTTTCTCATCAAGCTTAATCTGCTTTCCAATGCCGCTATCTTGAATAAACTATTTTTCAAGAAAGATGGCATGTCGACTCACAATCACATTGTGGTCTTCTGGAATGTAGAAATAGTATCCTAATGACTCTTTAGGATATCCTATGAATCGAGCTCTAAAGGACCTAAACTCTAACTTGTCCGCTTGTTGTCTTTTGACATGAGCCGGACAACCCCAAATTCTGAGATGACTCAGACTTGGTTTCTTACCGTGCCATATCTCATACGGTGTGGTAGGAACGGTTTTAGAGGGAACCCTATTCAGTAGAATAAATTGAAGTTAATAATGAATGTCCCCAAAGAAAATCTGGGAGGTCTGTGAAGCTCATCATGGATCGAACCATATCCAATAGAGTCCGATTTCTCCGTTCTGAAACCCCGTTGAGTTGAGGTGTTCCTGGTGGAGTCCATTGAGAGACTATGCCATTTTCCTTAAGATAGTCTAGGAATTCCCGGCTAAGGTATTCACCTCCTCGATCTGATCGAAGAACCTTAATGGGTTTTCCAGTTTATTTTTCTACTTCATGTCTGAATTCTTTGAACTTTTCAAAAGCTTCAGACTTGTGTCTCATAAGATACACATACCCATACCTAGACAGATCATCGGTAAAGGTAATGAAGTAGACAAAATTGCCTCTAGCCGGCACATCGAATGGGCCGCACACATCAGTATGTACTAGGGCAAGGAGATCTGTGGCCCTCTCCCCATGTCCAACAAAAGGGAGTTTAGTCATTTTGCCTTGAAGACAAGATTCACAAGTTGGATATGACTCAAAAGTCAATGGACTCAATAGCCCATTTTTCTCCAATTTGTTAATCCTATCTTCTGCTATATGACCTAATCTCAGGTGCCATAGATATCTGTCGTTTGGACTATCCCTAGGTCGTTTGGCATTCACATTTTGCTCGAATAATGAGCATACCTCCAGAAGGACCTTCCTTCTTGTTCTTTAGGGTGGCCAGGTAAGTAAGGCAGTTTCGCTTCCAATGGCCATCGCTGTTGCAATGGAAACACTTCCTTTGCCATCGACCTTCTTCTTCGGTTCTGCCTTCTTCTTCTTTGATCCTTCTACCTTTTGCTTTTTCACAGACTTCTTTTTCTTTCCATAAGACTTTCTTTTGGAAGAAGTCCGTTCCATAGCAAGAACTGAGCCTTTAGAACCTTTCATAGAAAGCTCAGCGGTAACCAGCATATTCATCAACTCGGCCAAGAAATTTTGAAGTTTATGCATGTGGTAATTCATGATGAATTGCCCATATGCATCAGTCAAGGATTGCAGAATAATATCGTTCTGCAGATCCAAGTCCAACTTCACACCGAGCTTCTCAAGCTCTTCCATGTCCTTGATCATTGTCAGACAGTGATCTTGGACTGACTGCCCATCACGCATCTTAGCCTTAAAAAGTCGTTTCGTGACTTGATATTTGACTGCGCGACTCTGTTCACCAAACATCTCCTGCAGGTGAGCCAACATTTGGCGAGCAGTCCCGATATCTTCATATTGGCGCTGGAGCTCATCAGACATCGAGCCCAACATGTAGTATCTGGCCTTATTGTCTTCGTCAATCCATTTTTCCAGAGACGCTCTCTGTTCAGTGGATGGACGAGCTGGTAAGGTGGGAGGGTCCTGGTCCAAAACATGTGTTAACTTCTCTGAACCCAAAACAATTTTGTAGTTCCTGAGCCAATCTTTATAATTGGGTCCAGTCAGTCTATGTGTGTCTAGGATACGTGCCAGTGGGTTGGACGCAGACATTTTTCCTGAAGAGAGTCAAAGATTCTAGTTAGATACTGTAATTTTGACTTGACCAATTTATTTAGGGATTTTATTTTTAAACAAATTAGCTCCCACTATTTTCTCGGATCCCTACACTCCCTCTGTAGAGATGCGAAAATCTCCGCGATTGATGATTTCTAGTGGGTGGTGCGGTCTCACCAACTGACTCATCACCTCACCTAACAGTTATTGGTGATGGGTTAGCCAATGAGTGAACAACTCTTGTTCAATGATTCTCTAATCATGGTGCACCCAAACTTGGTCTCTAATTCATGAATCTCACCGTATCCGAAATATTGATCCACTCCTTAGTTAAGTCAGACCCACCATTTGCATGGACTGGGTTCCTAATTGGGTCTCTCACCGTATCCAGAATATTGAGCCCAACTCATCCTCCAGCCCATAGCATCCAATGCCTAATAGACATGGTTGCATCTTTCCGGTGCAACTGAGCCACTGTATCTAGTCGAGAACAATCAACCTCGGGAAGGGCCCGCACATCTACAATGGTGGAAGACCTCAGACTTAATCTTTTCTTAGGGAGAATTGATTCAGGTCTCATTAAACTAGACTTATCTTAGTCATAACAATTATGACTAACCTAGTGGCATGGGTTAGCTCGGATTATTGACCACCTCAGATCAGAACTGTGTCAACAGATATGGCCAGGTAAGTGAGATCGGTGGAAGGAATATGCCGTTAACTCGCACAAGAACGCATTCAGGTCGAGTAGCTTCCAATTAAAAACCAGTCGGTCGTCTGTGCCAAACTTACCTTAGACACCAAATTGTTGAGTCAGAACCAATTGGGTTAGCCTACAATCCAGACTCTAACCTCTGAGCCTAATTAGGTCTTGCTTGATCGTGACTCGATCTTGACCCAGACTTAATCCTATTAGGCTGGTCAATTTAAGCATTGTTGATCCCATCTAACCAACTCTTGATTCGGTTTGATCAACCGCTTAGACCTAATTGAGCTACCCAAGCCCGAACCCAGTATTATGAATATGTCTTAGATCTGAAATTCTTTAATTTTAGACCTAATTAATATTCCATAAACTTAATTCTTAATTAAGTTGGGTTCATAAACAAAATATGCACAATAAATCCTAGGGTTTCAGGATCTAGGGTTTTGCAGAAAGTAAGTTTTGGGTTTCTGATTAAGGACGAACACGCAGCACCCCTACACGTCATAAGAACACCCCATCGAATGGGAAGAGAGGGCCTTTAAACCCTTCTTCGTTCTTATGACCGGACGGCCAAGAGGAACGCCTTAATCAGGAAATATTCAATACTACAAAACAATATCAGATCTATATCATATATCTCATATATAAAGTAGATCTAATCAAGGCATATTTTGCATACATCTCATGTATCATAATCATGCATGTTTTCAGATCTAAATTATCTCATAATAATCTGAAAAATTAGATTTAAATTGATCTAATCAAAATAAATTCTAATCTAGACAATTATGTAGAACTATTCTACAACTAGTCTAGACATGCATCTATCATATCTCATATGATATTTAAAATTAAATAATTTTTATTTGCTGTTTATCAGATGTTATTATAACACTTATAATATCAGAAAAATAGTAAATAAGAAGATCTAAAATATGATTTAATCATATTAAATCAAAGACATGCAAAACTATTCTATAGAACTATTCTATTCTAGAACTAGTCATGCATATCTTCATGTTCTTAGATCCAAATCATTTAATTTTAATTTTTTCTGATTTCAGATCTGATCACATCTCATGTGATATCTAAAATCATGTTATTTTTAATTAAAATAAAATTAAAATCAGATCTAAACAATTTTAGAACCATGGCTCTGATACCAGTTGAAGGGAAATCCTGATTTCCCGGTCCAGGTTCGTCCAGATCTGATTAGATCAAGAGATATATTTCAAAAATTTTTCTCTTGATCTCAATCAGATCTTGATATGTTTCAGATCTGATTCTTATTATTTTAATAAATAAAATAAAACAAGATAAATTAAATTAAATTTAATTTACCTGATTTGGGTAATCCTATTATCCCTGTAGATGATCCTGATTGCAGCGGAAGGTTCTGGATCTTAGCCACGCAAGCGCCTGGCCTCTACCGGTATCCACTCGGGTTGGATCTGGAGATCCTCTTCTTCTCTATCACTCCTCCAAAAATCAGATCTGGATCTGATCTGGAGGATCTTCAAAACTCTTTTGAAGATCTGCAGTCGTCCTTTTGCAGCAGCGCAGCCTTCTTGCTTTTAGTCGCCTTTCCTTGATCTGAATCGCACCAAACTAAATCCAAAACCCTTTTGGACGTGGAGAGCAAGGGGAGAAGAGAGTATGGCATGGAGAAGGAGGGGAGAGGCAGCCTTGGACGTGGGAAATCTCTATTGAATTCACTTTGACTTCTTAGAATTAGGGTTGGGCGCAGGGTCTTATTTATAGACCTCTTGTGATCCAACTCCTCTTCCTCTCAACCAATCACAACCCTTTGTGAAATCAGATCTAAATCTGATTGGTTGAAAAAGAGACCCCTGGATTCCTCCTTAGAGGGCACCTAAGACCAGTCAAACTGGATTCTTAGTAGAACTCTGATTGGAATCCTAAAGGGAGGTGGAGTCCTTGTCCAACAAGGACTCCTAGGCGCCTCCTACTTGGGCTCACGCCACCCTTGGCGTGCGCCCTTCTCCTTGCCAGGTTCTGGCAGGGGGACAAGGCCCCCACCAGCTCTCCAATAGGTGCATGACATGTGGTCAAAAGTCAAAGGGTCAATGGTCAATGTTTGACCAGTCAAAGGTAGTCTTTTGACCAAAGTCAAAGAACAAGAAATGGCAGGTGACCAAAAATGGCAGGTAATGTCTTACAAATAAGACAACCTATTCTGACTTGGACAACATCCAGTCAGACCATATGAAGGCCTCTGATTGAGCACAAACTCCTTTGGCTCAGTCAGGACAACTTATTTATGATAGTAAAAGAAGAACGTTAGGTTCAATCGAGTGCTAGCACGATTTCCTTGAACCTAATTGAATCTCATTCAGATCAATTGAACTAGATCAGTTCAATTGATGATCACCAGATTCAAACCCTTGTTTGTGTGACCCAGTTAGGTTCAGTTCTGTATGGTAATGGGATATGTCATGATCTCTATCATAGACATCATCGAAACTCCTTTCGATGGATCAGAACTCTTCTGATTCGAACAGCTAGAATGATCGATCATCTAAATCATTCTAATTGCTCCCAAAATCCACCAGTGACACCTAGCAGTATATGGTGGCAACCCATCAGAGCTGAATGCGAACCTCTTGGTGCAGCTACCTGTGTGATTCAGTTCTTCTATCTTGAGCCCCGATCAGATTAGGGTTAAGGTGAAACTCGTCAAACCCTAGTCTCTGTCATATGATGTAATCATTCGATTCGAGTCCAATGTGAAAATCTAAATAGAAACTCTTTCTATTATTTCACTCTGCCATGGCCATGGGCTTCAGGACTTGATTCTCATGATCATCATAGGGCTACTCCTCTACCACCGAGGTAGATAGATCCCATCTTGATGCAATCCAGTTCCTACAATGAACATGTCATAGCCAACATACACCTCAGGGTTCCATATGGCTAGGAGACCGAGTAATGGTGTAGTCAAACTATAACACCCTCAAGGTGAACTGCCGATGCATCTCAGGTCAAAGAATCAGACACACTACTGCAGCATCGAGTCAGTCATTGACGAGAAGGTAGACTTCCTAATGACTACTCGAGGTGGTCACGCTCAGTGCCCTCGTTCTCTAACGAGTACCTGTACTCTCGCTCCGGTGTCTCCGCACCGTAGACTCAAGACTCATCTACTAAAGAGAAGCGATCGTACACCAACCTTCCGGATCAATCACCATCCTCGTGATGATCCTATGGTCGGGAGCTGTTTATGAGTTAATAATGATTATTCATGTCTTAAATTTTCAACTCTTGAAAATATGAATTATCATTACCATTAACTCAAAGGATGTATCACAGACACTAAATACACATGTGTGATAGAAAATAACCCATTTCATTAATTATAGTCAAAATTACAATTTTGCCCCTAGAAGTGTATAACAAGTGTCAGCCAATTTTGGCTTCTAGGGCACATATATCTAACAAAATGATCATCTATAGCTTGCTGCATGTGATCGTGCTTAAAATTAATAATATCAAATATAGCCTATGAATAATAAATATTATAAGAATATAGTACTAACTAAATATTTAAATAAATATTATTGTACCTATAAGTGGCTATAGAAAATCTTTCTCTATAGTCATGTAATCTGATCCCAATCAAAGAATGTCGTTGGGGCATAGTTATGGCAAATGATGCTCAGCTCAGTCTACCATGGCTTGTACCATCCTCTAATAGGCCTAGTATAGCCTGATGGAATCCTTCGTGCTCGCATCTCCAATGCTCAAGGGTGAGATTCTTCGATGGACCTCACCCTCATCTCATCACTAAAAGAGAATGACCTAAAATAATAATAAATAAATTATTAGTATAATAGCTATTTATAAACCTAATAGATAAATTAAAATTAAATTTTATTATATAAAATATTAAAATACCACTCGAGCCTGCCTCACTCAGATCCACCTCTATAGGGCCCTCTGGCAACTCTGATGGTGCAATAGTGGAAATGGGGGAAGGCTCAGAGGTAGGCTGGAAACTCAAACGTTATCATATCCCTCCTAGAGCTATACCTATAATACTTAAACCATGCATATAATTAATTTGACATATAAATAAATATAATAATAAAAAATACATAAATACTAATAATATATTTGTATTGCATACCATTATTATAAGAGAAAATTCAACAAAGAATATAGATCTACTTATCAATATTCGTATCTCCTTGATTTCTAGATCCTCCTCCAAATCACAATAATCGATTAATGTATCATCTTCTATCTTATCATCATTTATGAACCGATCGTCGCCCTCCGAATCATCAAGATTAAATATAAAATCAGCTTCAACTTTATTGGACGACAGATCAGCTCTATTCAAAGGAGCTGTCATAAGTTCTTCATTAATAAGATGCTCAATCAATGTTTGTTCTTCCTCTTGAATAGCTTTCTCTTTATGTAGATCTGAATTATCGTCCATCTCTAATCAGGTTGGTATGTCATATACACTTCTAGGTATTATTCTTTATACGACATGCCAATCACCTTGATATTTTGGATCCTTTAAATATATTATTTGTTTTGCTTGAGGTGCTAATATATACGGCTCATTCTGGTACCATGTTCGTGCAAAATTTATACTAATAAAGTATGGATCGATATGAATACTGATCTTCTTATTGCTAATATTTCACCATTCACACTGAAATAAGAATACTGATTTTTGGATCCATACTTCAATTCTATGATATCTATCAATACACCAAGATATTCAATCTCTTTTTCTCCTTCATGTCCTATCATAGCAATCATACTATTCTGGGTTCGTTTTTGCATCTCAAGCTCTCTTGTATGAAATCTCATTCCTCCAACAATACAGGATGTATAGTAGTTAACCCTTCGATTGGGACCATATGCTAAATTGTACAACTCATCGATTGCACCCTCTTCTTTATTGAAATACTTAGATTTCATCTACAATATAATATAAAATATTATATTGGTATAAGTAATTAATTACATAATTATAAAAATATAATATAATACTAGTAAAACTTTCATGGTCCTTAAACTATTTTGCAAATTCCATCCTATGTCGATCATCAACATTTATATTATTCTCCCTGGATAGTATATTCTTATGCTCACTGCAATAAGTCATGATTTTTAATTTTACATCGATATGAAAAAAATTATTTAGAATACTAAAATTACGCTAAGATAATACCTACTCAATTAAATCTTTAATTTTTTCATAATTATTTAAAATATAGAAGTATGCTTTGGATAGCTCATTCACATCCATAAGCTCATATCTTTTTCCATCCATAGATCAAACCGTTTATTTGAATATGGACAGTATCGGTTCATCATCATCCCATTCATGGTTGGTGTTATGATCTGTTTGATTGAATTTTATTTTGATATCATCAAGATATATCGAATAGAATGTGAGACACTCCATAGCTATATATGCTTTTACTATGGACCCTTCAGAACATGCCTTATTGCACACATACTTTTTTAGGATACACAAGAATCTACAAATAAAAAATAATTTAAAGATTTCTAATGCATTTATATCTTACAATTGATATGTCAAAGAGATTACGATGTCTTTATCTTTCAATAAGATACATCCACCAATAATGTATCGGATTAGCCAGAAGAGCTTCCTTTGGAAGATGAACAGCCAGGTGCACCATAATATTAAAAAATGATGGTAGAAAGATTTTTTCTAACTTATAAAGAATGAGCATAATATCCTTCTCAAACTTCTCGATTAAGTTAATCTTCAACTTTCGACAATATAGTTCTTGAAAAAATACTCCTAACTCAATTAATGCAACTTGAACATCACCACTCAGATAGCCATGCATCACCATAGGAAGCAAGCACTGCATCATCATATAAAAGTCATGACTTTTCATGCCAAAGATATTACTATCATTATTGCCAACACATCATGATACATTTGAAGTGTAAGCATTAGAAAATTTTATGGTTTTGAATTATCAATAGAAACTCTTCTTCTCTTCAATAAATAGTGAATAACATGCAGGTGACATAAAAAATTTGTTACCTCGATGAACTAAATGCAACTCCAACTGGATTAACAAATAGTAAATAACATGCAGGTGGCATAAAAAATTTATCACCTCGACGAACTAAATGCAGCTCCGGTCGAATTTTCATTTCTTATAAATCAAGGTGAGCTTTTGAATTATCTTTTATTTTTTTTGCAATATTCATCATTGTACCAATGATATTATCATAAATATTCTTCTTAATATGCATCACATCCAAGTTATGATGATGTAGTAGCTGCTCCCAGTATGCTAGTTTGAAAAATAGGTTTTGCTTCATCCAATTCAGCTCAGCTTCAATACTCTTCTGCTTGCGAGTACTGACGTTTTTCCAAATTTTATATTTCCAATGGATTTAAGTTGTTCTAAAACTTTCGCTCCACTTAACTCCTTAAGTGAGGAACATTGGTCGGACTTACCAACAAAATATTGGTTATAACGGATCCTCCAAGAGTGATTAGCAAGAAGAAACCACCGATGACCCATGAAGCAGATTTTTCTTCCATGCTTTAAATGTATGGAGGATGTATCCTTGTTGCATATTGGACATGCCAGATATCCTTTGGTACTCTACCTAGATAAGTTTTCATATGCAAGAAAATCATTTATAGTCCATAAAATCGATGCATGCAACTTAAAATTTCTTCGACTGATAGAATTGTATGTCTATAGTCCATTTTCCCATAGCTCCTTTAGATCATCGATTGAGGATCATAGATATATATCAATTTCATTACCTGGTGCTTTCGAACCTAAAATCAATAGTGACATAAAAATAAATCACTTTTTCATGCATTTTCAAGGTGACATTATACACTATTAGGATATCAGCTACTCTGATACCATTTGTTAAGGATCTAGTACTAAATTATTATGGTAGAAAGATGGAAGAAATAAAATAAAAAAATAATCAAGTACGTGGATCAACCCAAGGGCTCACCTCCATGAGGCATTGAAAGCTTTACTATGAAAGAGAAAAATAGGTACAAGAGGAGAACACCCACTTTCAACTCATCGTACATAAATTTCTCTCAATTAGAAGCTACCCTCATAAAAGCTCTCTCAAAATTCCAAGGAGATCTTTAGAAACTACAAGATACTCTGCCCTTACAGTCTCCTCATCGGATGCTATGCACCTGTTACTTCTCTCTCTCATGGGCTGCATGTCGATGCTCTGCCAAGCTACTCTCGATGGCTGCCTGAGCCTCTCTACATACCTCTCACACCATGCATGCCACCTCCTACTCCACAGCACCTCAGTCCTTTAAATAGGACGAGAATCCTCTTCTTAATAGTTCACAAGAGTCCTAATAGAGCTCTTTCTTCTAATATGAGTCGAACATGATCTTGATGGAGTCTTGTAATATTTCTCAATCTTCAAATCATGATCGCAACCCTCCATGGCCGCTGGATCCTGTGGTCCACGTGCAACTTTCGTAGACCTCTTGGATTAACCATAATCCAAGTCCAAACAGAAAATTCCATCCTATTCTATTCATTTTCATCGAGCCAACTCTATCAGAGATCGAGTTGGTTCAACAGTGTCTTGCCCAAACCCCTAGTTTCTGTCTGCTTGAGAGGGCTGGCTTGGCTGTGGTTCGAGCCAGCTCGAGCTGACTCGATCCCATATCTGAACCAGCTTGACTGCTTATTGATACTGATTCTCTTCTACTGTGGATCGAATTCGAGGCATCAAATTCTAACAATTTTCATCTCAACTCGACATTCGGCCTCTACCTAACTTTGAGAGCTTATGATCGATCTTGCCCTCATGCCCTGGGGCACGCCTGCTGATCATGGATGGATAAACATGAGAGTCGAGCTAAGCTACTCGATTCCACCTCCATCATGGGCTGTGTCCACTCTGACCAAAGATCTGCTTAGGAAAGTCTCCTACGACAATAGAAACTTCACTCACGACGTCGCCTCTCATCCTTCCGAGTCTCCCATCTTGTGCCCGATCCACCTCCATCTAGAGCTCCACCTCGCACTGGACTCCCTTTGACTCTTGAAGATCTACCTCACACTAGGCTTCCTGCTAGATAGTAATGTCCTCTCATCTTTTTCTTCTCCTCTAATATCATCCTATCACCATACATGACTTTCAGGATTCCATCATCAGCTATCCACCTATAGCCGTTTGAATTCAGTCTGCTTAGTGAGATAAGATTTTGCCTGAAATTGGGTATGTATTAGATCTCTTCCAATCTTCTCACTACACCATCATGTATCCTCCGACTGATCGTTCCAATGCCTTTGATCGCACAGCTCGATCCATCTGATAGATAAATAGTATCCTCACTGCTCTCTAGAAAGTTAAACTGCTCCTCTCTGCAACAAACATGATATGTGCATGCAGAATCTGAAAATTACTGCTGGAAAGAAGTAGATACCTCATCAGATATCTTCAGGACATCATCCTCTGACTCGCTACTGGCCGTCGCTATAGTAGCCCTCGTCCGATCCTTGAGTTGCGGATAATCTCTGACACGGTGCCCCAACTCGTCGCACCTATAGCATCTGATCTTGCTAAGATCCCTCATCTTGCACCTGAATCATCCTCCTCATAATTCTCTACCGCTCTGTCTACTGCCTTCTGCTCCTTCAAAACTGTCAAAGCTGAGCTGCCACCATTTGAGCTCGAAGCTGGATTCTTCCTCCTAAGAATCTTGCTCTAGAGTATTACTGCAGTGATCTCGTCCATCTTGATGATGCTTTTTTTTACTAAAAGAGTAGTCACCAAGACTCATACGAAGAAGAAAACGATGCTAACAAGACCAACGTCCTAGTATTCTCCTCAACTTTTTCACCAATGCCGAGGGGGTTGGTGAGGATCTTCTGAAAGTTGGATAGATGCTCCTGCATGCTCTAGCCTTTGTCCATCCATAGCTGATATAACTGCCTCCAAAGGAATAACATGTTGATGAGTAACTTTATCATGTACAACTCCTCGAGCTTCGATCATAGTACCATCGAAAAAATCTCACCAAGTACATGGATCATAACATCATCCACTAGGTACAAGCAGATTGTACGTATCGATTGTATTTGGATCCACTTTCAATCCTTCACCTCTATAGTGGCTGGCATCTCGTCATTCAAGAGAGCATCGATCAACCCATGTTGGATGAGGACATCTTTTACGCTTGCTTGCCATAAGGAGAAATTATCCTTCCCATCAAATCTATTGATCTCCACCTTGATTGTGCTTATCTTCTTTATATTCTTCAATCTCTATCCACTGCTACAATCTATGCTCCAGTACTATCTGGCTTTGATACCAATCTATTGATATATCAGCTATTTTGATACCACTCGTTAAGAATCTAGTACCAAATTATTATGGTAGGAAGAAGAAAGAAATAAAATAAAAAAATAACCAAGTACGTGGATCAGCCTAAGAGCTCGCCTTCATAGGATATGCAAAGCTTTACTATGAAAGAAAAAAATAGGTACAAGAGGAGAACACCCACTCTCAACTCACCATACATAAATCTCTCTCAACTAGAAGCTACTCTCATAAAAGTTCTCTCAAAATCCTAAGAAGACCCTCAGAAGCTACAAGATGCTCTATCCTCACAGCCTTCTCGCTGGATGCTATGCACCTGTTACTTCTCTCTCTCATGGATTGCACGTACTCGATGCTCTGCCAAGCTACTCTTGATGGCTGCCTGAGCCTCTCTACGTGCCTTTTATACCATACGTGCCACCCCTTGCTCCATAGCACCTCAGTCCTTTAAATAAGATGAGAATCCTTTTCTCAATAGTTCACAGAAGTTCTAATAGGACTCTTTCTCCTAATATGAGTCGAACATGATCTTGATGGAGTCTTAAAATATTTTTCAATCTTCAGACCATGACCGCAACCCTCCATGGCCACTAGATCCTATCGTCCACGTGCAACTCCCGTAGATCCTTTGGATTAATCATAATCTGAGTCCAAATAGAAAATCCCATCCTATTCTATTCATCTCTGTTAAGCCGACTTTATCAGAGATTAAGCTGACTCGACTATGACTCGTTCGAACTCCCGCTTTCTATCTACCCGAGAGGGCTGGCTCAGCTGTGGTTCGAGTCTGCTCGATCTCAGCCCGAGCCGACTCGACCTCGTATCCGAGCTAGCTCGACTATTTGCTGATACTGATTCTCCTCTGCTGTGGATCAAATTTAAGGCATTAAATTCTAACATACACAACTAGCATTACAGGTCATATGCTGTAGGAAGTACTTAAATTATCAAAGGGATTAAATCCATCTATCGCTAGACCAAGTGGGATATTGCACGGATAACTCGCAAATAGCGGATGCTTTGCATCGAAGTCTTTCCATACTACAGAGTCAGTTGGATGGCTAAGTATGTTCTTCTTTGAAACTTGCTATTCATGATGCTATCTCATTTCTTTATCTATCTTTATGGACATATACAATCTTTGAAGTTTTGGAATCAATGAAAAATATTTTAAAATCTTATAAGATATTTTTTTTTCTATCCTATTATCGATTTTGTACATAGGCTCACCACATTGCAGACATTCATTTGCTTGTTCATTTTTCTTGTAAAATAATATATAATCATTTTTGTAGGTATGTATAGAAATATAGCCAAGTCCTAGTTCTCGCATTTATGTTTTTGCTTCAATATATGATTTTGGAAGTGTTGATCCATCGAGAAGAGCTGCTTTAATTAATGCCAAATTTTGATCAAATGACTTCTGACTCCATCAGTTCATAATTTTAATAATTTGATAAAAGCCTCTAACTTAGAGAACTTCACATAATTTAGATAGAATGGCTCTCGTGCATCCTGAACAAGCTTTGCAAACTGTTCAGAAGTTCCTTCTATCTCATTAATATTATATTCATAATTAGAATTGCCTTGAGATGCACTAGTACTCATGGATACATTGGAGCTAACATCTTGATGTAAATCATCCAATAGTGAACCTATACCACTATATTCGATAGGTTCAGCAGCATCAATATCATCTTCGATATCATTATCGTCATACATAACTTCATTCGGATCACCCTCCCCATGCTATATCCAGTGAGTATATTTCTTGTCCATACCAAAACGTAGCAGATACTACTCAATAAATGATATGTGATGATATACCATATTGACACATCTTTTGCATGGATACTTTATTCGATTGGCACTATCAACCTTATACCATGCAAATTTAATAAAATCTTGAACACCTTTTCAATATTCAGGCAAGAAAATATCTCTAGTGTTCATCCAGCTTTTGTCGATATCCATCTGACAATAAAGAATAATGCTTTATGAATCCTAACTCCAACTCTTTCCTAATAGGTGTGGTCCTATCTCTTTCAAAAATGCATCATTTTTATTATTCCCATAGCTTTGTTCTTTGTTCCATATCTGAAAAAAATCTAGCAGCATCTTTCTATAGTTCTCCAAGTATGCGATATAGATGGATCATATTTTAACCACATCTAATATGTACCCAAGAAACAAATGAGACAACTACGACAAAATTTTTCATAATAGAATAAAAAACACCATGACAATAATAAAATATTGATGCATTTCTAAATTGCCCAAATTGGGGCATCCAAGAGCCATTCATAGAGTCCATTTTGGGAACCCTGGGACTGACTTTTGAATACAAATCTAAGTTTACATCAATGTATGCATTAAATCATTACCAAATTGGATCTTAGATAGAATCCCAGATCGGATCTCAAATAAAATCCCTGATCGGATCTCGAACCAAATCTTGATCCAGATCCTGATCGAGATCCTACCCAGATCATGATCCAAATCTCGAACTGAATCATGGACAAGATCCCAAATCGGATCCCAAATAGGATCCCTGATCGGATCCCAAACTGAATCCCTATCTGGATCTCGACCTGGATCTTAACTGAGATTTGACCCAGATCATGACTTGAATCCCAAATTGGATTACGGACATGATCCTAAATCAGATCTCAAACCAAATCCAGACCTAGGATCCCGATCGAGATCCAACTCAAATCATGATCTGAATCCTGAATTGAATTCCGAACATGATCTAGATCGGATCCCATACCAAATCCTAACTCAGATCATGACCACCAGATAGGATCCCAACCTAGATTCCTAATTAGATCCCGATCTAGATCCTAGACCGGATAATTCATATGCATTAAAAATTAAAACCTTCGACTAATGCAAATTAAAATATTAAATCATAATCACAATAAAATACATGGACTAAACAAATAAAAAGATTAAATTATAACAAATAATTGCATAAAAATATAATTAAAAATCTAACTATTTTTATTATAAAAATAACTTATATTTTTAAATATTTTATTAATCTATTTTAAAATTTATTTATCAATCAAATTATTATTATTATTATTATTATTACTACTACTACTATTTCTATTATTATTACTATTATTATTACTACTATTATTATTATTATTACTGTTACTATTATTATTATTATTACTACTACTATAACTATTACTATTATAACTATTATTATTTTTAATACTACTATTACTATTATTATTACTACTACTACTATCATTATTATTACTATATTAATTATTCTTATTATTATTATTATTATTTATATTATTATTTATTAAATTTTAAAAATTGATTAAGAAAGAGCCCAACCCCCCATGGCCCCTTCGTTGCCCACCCATCGCGGCCCACCATCCCCTGCAACACCCCACCACCCGAGGCCCCTACCCGATATGTCACCACTACCCCTCCACACCCCACCCCTCGCGGCCCTCCACCCCCTATGGCCCCTTCGCCCCCCCCACCTACGGCCCACCACCCCTACAGCACCCCAACTGACTTGTCACCGCCATCCCTCCATGCCCCATTCCCTGCGCCCCCCCACCCCTTGCGGCCCCTTTGCCCCCCACCCATCGCAGCCCACCACTCCTGCCATTCCCCTCGACGCCCCACCATCCGAGGCCCCCCACCGACCTATCACCGCCACCTCTCCATGCCCCACCCCCCACGATCCCCCACCCACGGCCCCTTCATCCCCCACCCATCGTGGCCCACACCCCGACCCCCCACGCGACCTATCACCAATCACCCTCTCCACCCCACCCCCTGCGGCCTCCCATCCTCTATGGCCCCTCATCCCCACCCATCGTAGCCCACCATCCCCTACGGTGCCCCACCCAATCGATCACCACCATCCATCGGCGCCCCCACCCCCTGCGGGCCCCACCTCCTGAGCACCCTCCACCTCCCATCACCAGTGGCCCCCACCATCAACACCACAATGCATGGCTCACCGGCACCCAACCCCCATGCCCCTTCGCCCGCTATCAGCCACTGCACGGCTACACATGCACGCCGCTCCGATGATTGAATTAAAGAATAAAAAAAAATTTAACCAACTGGCCGTGGAACTTACCTTCAATTGGTTCAAGTACGGTAGTGGCAACGACAATGGCGACAGCGAGAGATGCAGTCGCCGACTAGTGGAAGCCCAGGAGGAGGGGGAGAGGAGAGGAGAGGATTTTGGCTAAGAGAGAAGTGGTTTTGCGGGAAAGAGGACATGTAGTGGGGAGGGATATTTAAAGAGATTTAGCAACAGACTATTAGCAATACAATTTTCATCACTAAAATGATTATTAATGATGAAAAATAATTTTTCATTACTAATAATTTTCATCAATTATTTTTCAACAAAATTTTTTCTCTTAAAAAAATATTAAAATAATGGATAAGGATTATTTATGATGAAAAATTTTCATCATAAATAATTTGACATAAAAATATTATTTAAAAAACTCAAAGGGATGGATTATTTATGATGAAAAATTTTTATCATAAATAATCAATTATTTATGATAAAAATTAATTTCTATCATAAATAATTAATTATTTATGATAAAATTTTTATCATAAATAATCTTTTATAAATAAATAATTTAAAAAATAAAAAAATTAGATTATTTATGATAAATTTTTTTATCATAAATAATCTATTATTTATGATGTAAAATCAATTTTCATCATAAATAAATGATTATTTATGATGAAAAATTTTTATCACAAATAATCTAGCTTAAAAATATTATTTAAAAATTTAAAGTGATGAAATATTTATGATAAAAACTTTTCATCATAAATAATAGATTATTTAAGATGAAACTTAACTTTACATCATAAATAATTAATTATTTATGATAAAAATTTTCCATCAAAAATAATCTTCTATAAATAAATAATTTAAAAAATTAAAAAAGGTTGGTTTATTTATGATGAAAAATTTTTATTATAAATAATTGATTATTTATAATGTAAAGTCAATTTTCATAATAAATAATTGATTATTTATGATGAAAAATTACCATCGTAAATAATCTGATTTTTACTTAGAGCATAGAAAAGCTGGACTATTTAAAAAAAAGGGCAAAAATGTGCCATGCATGATTGATGTGGTGGTGTTGAGGGGTGCGAGCGCATCCACCATTAGCTAGCCCATGAGTAAATTAATATTTTTTTAATTTTTTTTAAAAAATAGTATTCTTTTCTAAAAAAAATTTGTTAGTCTTTGAATATTACATAATTTTAAATTTTAAAGTCCAACTTCATCATTCATTATTTAAGTAACTATCGTGCAAGTATCGTCATAAAAGACCGCCTATGTAGATTAATAAAATTTGATTTCGATGGTCACGATCGATCACATGATGATATGATAGATAAAAATTATTGATAGATCCAAAAACTTACAACGATAATTTTTATAATATTTATATTATACTATCAAAATTTTACTTCAATTGGATATAATTATCATAGTCAATTTAACATGAAATAATTTTGACCGTTAAATAAAAAGTAAATGATTAAAAGGCCAAATAACATGTGATTATAAGATGATTTTTTTAGATAAATAATCTTTGCTAATAGTTTGATCATTTTTATGATGGTGATCATAAAAAAGAAACTACATGTATATAAACTATTTAAAACTACATGTCTCTTGATACATATTCTTAAAGTTCTTAAGTAATTATACTTATTCTTTTATAAAATATATTTAACATGGATAATTCATAGATGCAAAGTTTAGCTTTTATAGTCACCACCATATAGATGATTAAAATAGTAGCAAAGATTATTTATCTAAAAGATTATCTTATAATCAAATATCGTTTGGCCTTTTGATCACTCATCTTTTATTTAATAGTTCAAATCATCCCATGCTAAATTGACTATGATAATTATATTTGATTGAAGTAAAAATTTAATAGTATATTATAAATATCATAGTGATCATCGTTGTAAGTTTTTAGATCCATCGGTTGTTTCTATCTATCAGATCATCATGCGATCGTTCGTGACCATCAAAATTAAATTTTATTGATCTACATAGCTAGAGCAACCAGATTGAGGTGATCTTTTGTGACGATACTCGCACGATAATTACTTAAATGATAAAGATAAATTTTAAAATTTAAAATTATGTAATATTCAAAGAATAATAGAATTTTTTTAAAAAGAGTACTAATTTTTGAAAAAATTAAAAATATTAATTTGCTCGTGGGCTAGCTAATAGTGAATGTGCTCGCACCCCTCAATCCCATCGCATTAGCCATGCACGACATATTTTTTCTCTTTTTTTAAAAATAGTCTACCTTTTCTATTTTGAAAATAAATAATAGATTATTTACAATAAACTTTTCTATCATAAATAATTATTATGATGAAAATTTTCCATCATAAATATTTTATTATTTATGATGGAATACTAATTTATATCATAAATAATTAATTATTTATGATAAAATTTTTTTATCATAAATAATGTAGTCTTTTTAATTTTTAAATGATTTATTTATCAATTATTATTTATGATAAATTTTTTTTATCATAAATAATAATTATTTATGATACAAGTCTAAATTCCATCATAAATAATCAATTATTTATGATGAAAAATATCCATCATAAATAATTCAACTTTCTTATTTTTTTAAATAATTTATTTAGAAAAGATTATTTATGACAAAAAATTTTCATTGCAAATAATTATTATTTATGATAAAATTTTCATTTTTATCATAAATAATAAATTATTTATGATGAAATTTTTTTTTCATTGTAAATAAAAACTATTCATGATGAAAATTTTTTTTCATCAAAAATTATATTATTTGCAATAAAATTTTTTTTTATCATAAATAATTTCATTGTAAAAGATTAGTTTTCTTGTAGTGAAAGAAAAATAGTATCTAGATAGTAGCTGCTCAAGGTACATGATGGATAATAAGGAATAGTTTATCACTCTTGAAACTAAGGAATGAAGAGTTGTGACCTTTGGTAATAATGATAAAGGCCACATTATTGAAAGTGATAAAATATATATCACTCTTTCTCTCTTTATAGATAATGTACTCTTAGTAGATGGTTTAAAGTATAACTTATTGAGCATAAGTCAACTTTGTGATAAAGAGTTTAAAATAGTTTTTGAATCACTCTTTTGCATAGTTACTAGTCTTATTGATAATAGCATTGCCCTTATTGAACATAGACATGAAAATATATACCTAGTAGATTTGGATAATTCTTCTACTAAAAAGAGCCAATGTTTAGTTGCAATGAATGTTAAGATCAATGAAAATAGTTGGCTATAGCATCGTAGAACATGCTAGCATGGATTTGATTTCTAAACTAATTAAAAGAGATCTTATACAAGGTTTGCCAAAACTTAACTTTGAGAAAAGTAAAATTTATGATGCTTGTCAATTATTAGGAAAACAAACTAGAAGTTTTTTCAAATAAAAAAATATCGTTTCAACTTCTAGACCCCTTGAACTACTTCACATGGATTTATTTGGACCAACTAGGATCACAAGTCTAGGTGGTAAGAAATATGGACTTATAATCATAGATGATTTTTTAAGATTTACTTTGATTTTATTTTTATTACAAAAAGATGAAGTCTTTTCTGTATTTATTAAATTTTTTAAGAAAGTTTCAAATGAAAAGAATCTTTTTATTATTTGTATTAAAAGTGATAATGGAACAGAATTTAAAAACCAATATTTTGAAATCTTTTGTAATAAAATGGAGATTGAACATAATTTTTTTGCTCCTAAAATACCTCAATAAAATAGGATTGTTGAAAGAAAAAAATAGAACCCTTGAGAAAATAGCCCAAACCATATTATGTGAAAGCCATCTCCTAAGGTATTTTTGGGTTGAAGCTATTAATACAGCATGTTATATTCTAAATAGAGCATTGATAAGATCCATATTAAAGAAAATCTTTTATGAACTTTAGAAAAACAAAAAACCAAACATTAGTTACTTTCATGTTTTTGGTTGTAAATGCTTTGTTCTAAATAATGGTAAAGATAACTTAGGCAAATTTGATGCAAAATCTGATGAAGGCATCTTCTTAGAATATTCTATCTCTAATAAAGCATATAGGATTTTTAACAAACATACATTTGTTGTTGAAGAATCTATACATGTAGTATTTGATGAAACTAATAACTTACCTTCTAGGAAAAAGGATATGGCTGTTGATGATGCAAGAATAATTAAGAAAGGAATGAAGACCAAATTCAAAGTCTGCCAAATGAATGGAGGTATGTACTTGGCCATCCTAAAGACCAAATGTTGCCCCTAAGATTGATTTTGATGAGCACAAAATAATTGAGAGGATTACTAATAATTTTTATTCTTGGAGATATTTTTAAAAATCATTTCAGAAGTTTCAAGAATTTTTGCATTGCAAAATTTGGTTGGAGATAATCAAAATTACAATTTACTTGATTTAGGAGCAAAATTGAAGATTTTTGAAAGCCTCAAGAACTCTCAAGATGATGTTAATTCTTTTGAAGGCATTCTCAAATTTTTTAGAAGCTTAAAAGTGAAGAAATTATAGTTTGGACAAAAGGGGACGACCCCTAGGTCGACCCTTTCTCCTTTGGCATGACTAGCATGCCGGTACGCAGAGTTAGGACTGGCACGCTAAAAAGGGGCGACCTAGAAGAAATTATAGTTTGGACAAAAGGGGACGACCCCTAGGTCGACCCTTTCTCCTTTGGCATGACTAGCATGCCGGCACGCAGAGTTAGGACTGGCACGCTGAAAAGGGGCGACCTCTGGGTCGTCCCATGAAAAAGTGATGATCCATGGGGCACCCCCTGAAGGTTCTATGCATAAAAATAGATATCCATTTTTTGTTGCCTATCGCAAAAGGGGCGTCCCATGGGGTGACCCTTTTCCAAGGGTCAACCCATGGGTCATCCCCTACGATAGAAAATCCTATAATGGCTATTTTTTTCTCCGTCTTGGCATATTTAATGCTACCCAAATTATTTGCAATGATTAAAAATGGCTACTGTTCATCTTCCAGCATTCAATGAAGGTTTAAAAGCATTTAAAAAGAAAGAAAAACAATAAGAAAATCAAGAGAATATTCAGCTTAAAGAAATCTCAGCCCTAGGTAAGAGAAACATTGATTTCAAGCTCAACCACTTCTCCAACGTATATTCAAGTCTTCAATCTCTTCAAGAGGGTTCTTAAAAGCTTCCTCTAGTTTGTGTAAAGAGTTTTTAAATCTTTATTATGCTTATTTAGGAGATAACTATGCTGAACTTGTATATCTTTTTACGTTATGTTCACTATTTTGGGGCTCAAGTTTTTGGAAATTTTCAAAGCTTGGGAAGGTTGATCTGAATCTTGAATCAGAGTATTTTTGAATTCGCTTATACTAGAAAATAAGTGTCTAGCATGGGATAGCTAGGGTCAGGACATCTGATGTTGTATTTGGTTGAATACGAATAGTAAATTAGAATTCCCAAGTAGGAGCTTGGGAAGCAGATGTAGGTGCAAGGTTAGCACCGAACTACTATAAATCCTCTTATTTGTATTGCTCTCTTTCTATCTTCTTCATTTGCTTTATTATGTTAACTTTCTTTCTTTTAAATTAAGCTCTTGCATATTACCTCCCTCACTCTCCTCACTTCACTTAAAATATCAATAGCACATCTTCCAAATTTTATTTTTAATTTTAATTTTTTAAAGAAATTTAATTTACCCTCCCTCTTAGGTTGCATAGTTAGGCACCAAGTGGTATCAAAGCCCAGTGCTCTAGTCCTTTTTTGATTTTACCATCAAGAGCTAAAGATCTATGGCAACTCAAGTTCGCATTTCACTTATCGAGGGGCAATCCACAAATCGACCTTCATTTTTCAATAGGTCAAATTATACCTATTGAAAAGCTTGGATGAAGATATTTATTTAAGTTCTTGACTATGACATGTGGAGTGTCATGGTGAATGGACCTCACTCACCCACAAAATAAATTGATGGAAAGGATATTCCCATACTTGAAAATGAGTGGGATGAGATTGACAAGAAGATAGCACAACTTAATGCAAAAACTATGAATGTTTTGTATTGTGCTTTAGATGCAACTGAATTTAATAGAATTTCTACATGTAATTCTATTATAAAAATATGAGATAGACTAGAGGTAACTCATGAAGGTACAAATCAGGTGAAAGAATCTAAAATCAACATATTTGTCCATAAATATGAACTTTTCAAAATAAAACCTAATGAGTCTATTACCTAAATATTTACTCATTTTACTGATATCATTAATGGGCTTAAGAGTCTTGGTAAGTCCTATACTAATAGTGATCTTGTGAGAAAGGTACTTAAATCTCTACCAAGAACTTGGGAGGCAAAAGTCACAGTGATTTAAGAGGTAAAGGATCTTAATACCCTATCATTGGAGGAACTTCTCGAGTCACTTATAATACATGAACTCACCATGAGGCAATATAGCAAAGAAGAAACCAAAAAGAAAAAGATTATTGCTCTCAAGTCCACTGCTTAAGAAGAGAAAGACTCGGACCAATCAAACAATGAAGATGAAGATGAAGAGCTTGCACCTATCACTCAAAAATTCAAGAGGTTCATGAAGAAAAGAAGGCAAGGATTAAGAAGAAGGCCATTAACCAAGGGGGAGCTAAGCAAAGAGAAGGAGAAAGAGCAACCCCTTATATATTATGAATTGAAGAAGCCGGGCACTTCAGATCCAAATGCCATCAACTTAAGAAGGCTCCTAAGAAGTTCAAAAAGAAGGCTATGTTGGCAACTTAGAGCGACAGCGATGAATTAAGCTTCGATGATGACACCCATGAAGAAGTCAATCTTTATCTCATAGCATATGAAAATAAGGTAACATCTGAACTCTCAAATAACTTTATAATTGATGAATTATGTTGGTGCAGAATCTGATTGACGTTGGAGCAGAGCTGAAGTGGGGAAGACAAGATTGCCATCGGAGATCTACAAAATAAAGTCCTATCCAGAGTCGGGGGTGGCAGCTCTGGCAGGACCCTCCGATGATCAAGTCAGCTCTTTTGGCCACCAGAAATGGAGTGCTTAGAAAAGAAAGTGATAGAGTACTGAGAAAAAGAAGAAAGCTTAGAGAAAATATATCTAAAGGATCTCTTTTATAGATGGAGCATATAACAAACTGATGGTGACAGTCATAACCATCTGGTAGTGGGCCACTCGGGACCACATGGAGTTTGTTACAGAGAGTGGTGTTCATTGTCGCGACTTGTCCATCGAGAGTGGTGCCCATTGTCGCGACTAGCCCATTGAGAGTGGTGTTCGTTGGGGATTAATAGTCTAAGTTTGGATGAAGTTGTGCTGGTGGTGAAGAGCTCCAAGTCATGATGGTTCTAGAGAAGTTCGGGCTTCTTTAGGATCGTCTGCATGTAGGTCGACTTGCATTGTATTGAGAGCCGAACTTGCATAGATAATGAGGTCCTTTTGGGTGACCATAGGGGATTCGATAGAAAGGAATTCTCCTTATCGATTGGTGGAATCCAGCTACAAAGAGTGTGGAAGGCTTATGACTGGAGGAGTTTGGAAGGAGATCCAATGGAGGAGTTCAAAAGAAGTTCGACTTGTAGAGAAGCCCAGCTGAAGGAGAAGTCTGGAAGGAGGAGACTTGCGGAGAAGTCCAGCTGAAGGAGAAGTCCAAAAAGAGGAGACTTGCAGAGAAGCCTGACTGAAGAAGAAGTTCGAGAGGAGTTTGACTGGTGGAGAGGTCTAGAAGGAGTTTGATTGACAGAGAGGAGTTCGACTGAAGGAGAAGTCCGAAAGAAGTTTGACTGGCCCCCAAGCTAGCCAAGCTAGACTACCCAAGAGGCTGTTCTTACTATTCAAGTTCATTTGAAGGGAATCCAATGATACAAGGGTGATTGAGATCGCTCTGAGACTAGACATTTAGTCAAACTTCGACGGAATTGGATTTATCTCCAATAATAGTCCTCTTATTCTTGAGTTCGAAATTCGAAGGAAAAAAGTACAGATGCGACAGCCAAAGTTCTTTTTAGTCTCCCGTACTCGTCAGGATGGGATGCCTTGATGTCTACCGCATTGGTGCTAAAACTTCATAAATAGGTGGTGACCCAAAAAGATATTTTTTGAGCCTTCCATCGAAACTTTGCCCAAGGTACGGTGCAATTAAGGATCTGCCCATTGCCACTTCTCTGCCATGATGATTGGGACACGCGGCGTGCATAGATCAACCGAATGAGATATGCGATCATAACTATCTCGGGCTTTCCTTGGCTATTAAAGGCCCTCTTCCTCCTTCGGAGTCCATTCTGTCTGAGTCTTCTTCCTTCCTTCCTAAGTCCTCGCCTTTCTTCTACCCGAGAGTCCTAATTCCTTCTCACATCCTCTCTGCTCCCAAGTGCTCTTTTGCTTGATTTTCATCATGCTCATCATCTTCTCGTCTTTCTTATTCGACTTAGGTCAGCTTTTCAATCTTTCTCTTTGAGCATTCATGCTTCTTAGATTTCTTGCTCTTTCGATTTTCTCTAGGAAGTCTCTATATTTTATTTTTCTTGATTTTTGAAGATTTTTTTGGGATTTATTTTGATCTGTATGTCTTTCAAAACCTCCAATCTATCGGTTCGTGGAGCTCATTCGGGCCGACCTTCTTAGACCCCATTCCTCTAGCCAAGGTTAATCCTAGGAGTATGTCCCATCAGTCTTTCATTCCGAATACCATTTCTTCTATCCATACTTCGAACGACCTTTTCTTGATTAGGATATAGTACGACATCCCATCAGAGTACGATCTTGAGCTTCCTGGGTCAGGTAACCATGCTAGTTCGCCTCCAGTCGGTCGATTTTATCTGTATCTAGAAGCCTTGCATGCTGGGTTTCGACTTCCACTTTCATATTTTGTTGTCACATTCTTTTGCTTTTTGAATATTTCTTTTGCTTTTATCGTACTGAACTTCTTTCAATTTGTAATTGACTTTCTCTCTCTTTATCATCTAGTTGAAGTCCGGTCAACTATCTCACTCTTTCAAAATTTTTACACCTTCAAATGCCATCCTTCTATAAAGGACTAGTGGTACTTCTCTCCCTAATTTGGTAAGAAAGGATTACTGAAAGGTGCTCCTTCTTTCATTCATAATTAGAAGAAGATGTACTTCTTCATTCGATGCCCAACCTTAATGCTTGACCTTCCTCCTTAGGGCTTCTTTAGGGAGTCAGTCTACCGAGCCCCTAGTTTAGATGGAGCCAACCTCGAGTCTTCTAACAAGCTCAAGGCATACCGAGCTCCTCTCCTTTCTGACCTTCTGAAGGAGCAAACCTTATTCAACCTTGGCTTGAGTCCTCTTAACCCCATCGGTATTAAATGCGTTTATATGCATGCATATAAACATATATATGAACTCTCATGAAGTTTCATATGTACCTTAACTGACTATAGTTTTTTCTTTATTATAGAGATGGATATTGATGCTGTGGAAAGGCTCACCAAGAGCCTTTATGCCCAAAAGAAGAGAAAAGGGGCAGTCCCAGGTGGAAGTTTGAAAAGGATGAAGGTCGGCGGCTCGAGTTTTGAGATTTCGAATGTCCTCATGACTACTCCTGAAATTATTTCGAGCGTCGAGGTCCCTTCAATCGTCGAGGGCAGTGTTGGAGGTGTGGGCTCTCAGCCTCCTGCATCCTCTAGCCTCCCCGTAGGGGAATCGATATCGGAGCCCACATGGAGGGAGAAAGAGGGGAAGGAGACGACAAGAAGAAGAAGAAGGCCGCTGTCATGAAGATGGCCTATATGGCTCGTCTGGTCGGGTCAAGCAATAGTGGCGGTGACGATCTAGGGGTAGACCCCTTTGGCAACTCGAACATCATCCAAGATTTGACCAACAAGTTTGCCCTATCTAGAGAGGTGGACCACCTAGCCAACCTCGATCAGATGCAGTTCGTCTGAAAGTTTCTCAAAACTTTTCTCAAGGTAATCATCTTGCCATATTTTTTTTTTAAATTTTTCTCTTTTTTTTTCTTTATCTTATTATGACTCATCCATGGCAGTCGGGCTACCACATACTTGCCCACCTCAAGAGGATAAATCACTAGAAGGTGGAAGCATTGAAGGTCCAAGGGGACCTTCAAGCCAAGATCGATTGCCTTCTAGGAAAGGTCACGAAGAATGAGCACCTTGTGGAGGACAAGGCGGTGGAAAATGAGAATCTTTGGGGAGTGCTTTGAAAGGAGGAGCTTATCTTGATTGGGCTCATGGCCGCATTGGCCCTGGAGGAGGAGAAAAAGGAGGCCGAGATCAAGGTCGCCGAGCTGAAAGTTAAAATGTCAAAGTCTATTTCGGAGGTGGCAGCCCGAGCCATGGAGGAGTTCAAGACCTCTTCCGAAATGAAAGATTTAAATATCGCATTCGGCCAGATGGTGTTCATAAAGGGCTTTGAGCTTTGTGAAGGCAGGATGGCCCAAAAATTTCCTAAGCTTGATCTCAGTTCCTAGAAGAGGAGCCCGACGAAGAAACGGGGCTGTTGAGTGCTGCAGCAGACCCCTCCCTTATCGAAGTGGTCTTCAATTCCTCCAAGCCTACTGTCGAGGTGCCCGAGCCCACACAAGAGCCCGAGGTTATCTCTGAAGTACTGGTTGAACCCATTCTCGAAACCATGGCTACCCCTGAAGTACCGAGCTCCTCTGCTATTTTTCCTTCGAAGGTCGAGGGCCTTTAGTAGTTGTATTTTCTTTTTTGCTTTATCCTATACTCAAAAAAGTTTTAATCAATAAAAGTAGAACTTCTTTTAATCAATAGCTTAGAGTGCTTTGTGTGCATTGGATGCAGTTCCCTATTGATGTTGAGTCACTATCTCAGGGAATTTCTTTAAAATCAATAGTTAAAAATTTGAAGAAGAAAGTTCACCACTTGAGAAAGAAATTAAAAATGATCGAAGATGAACTTCAAAAATCTAGGAAGAATGTGTCAAAGGTGATAATTGAGGTTACCTGCCTTCGTAAGCTGCATATGAAAGATTCCACAATCTTCGCCATTAAGAATGGCAGCTTTGAGAGAGAGTTAGTAGAGCTCAAGAAAAGTGCCAGTGATAAGTCTTGGACATTAATAGCGAAGGTCGGCTCCCTCGAAGTTGAACTCCAGGCAGCGAAGAAGAAGATTCAGTTATTAGAGGAGAGTTTGCCATGGTCTTCTGATAAGGTGCGATACGAGTGGGATTGGTCGAAGAAGTTTTCTACACTTCTGAAGTAGTTGCATGATGCCGAGCTCACTTATGATACCTATCGACTGGATTGGAGTGAGAGGATATCTAAGCTTGAGCAAAAGCTTCATGCTACTAATAGCGAGGTGGTTCGACTTCAAAAATAACTCGATGATAGTCATCAATCCAGTGCGAGCAGGGGATCGGAGCAGGTTGCCTTCTTGACGAGGACTCTAGGTGAGCTCTCAAAAGTAGTTAGAAGGGAGAAGGCCGAGGTTCAATGGCTGGAGATCTAGCTGTCGTACAAGCAGCAAGTTGTTAAGGATGCTGAGGTTGAGTTGGAAGTTTTGAGGAGAAGATTGCATGAATTTGAAGAGAACTAAGGCAGGGCTGATAAGATGTTCCACGACAACTTAATAAGAAGAAAGAAACTCGAGAAGGAGGTTGCCAGCCTGAAGGAGTCCTTGGTGATGGCCAGTAGCCCCAGGTCCAAGGAATCCGATCCTTCTTAAGACTTCGGCTTCATCTTGCTCCTCTTTTTTTTTTTGTATGGTCTTGCAAACCTTTACATTTATCTTCACCTTGTAATCGATTTTGTCTTTAATAAAATAATTTTTTTCTCCTATTGTCCTTCATTCTATACGAACTCAATGTTTGTCGATTGCTTTATATGCCCTACTTCATCTTTCATTGGCATGGCTATTGGAGGTGTCAGCTCAGAGAACTGATCCCGCATCAGGAAGAGGTTCATTGTCGAACTTTGTTTTTATTAGGGCAAGATTCTCAGGATGAGATCTTTTTCCTTTCTTCTATTCCTTACAGGGCCGCAGGGGCATGCAAGGGCTGTAGTGGCACATTAGGGCTGTTGGAAGGATCTCTTCCCTCATCTCGTCTAAGATTAACAAGATCTTTATTTTGCTCATGTTAGGATGAGATTCTCCTCCTATTCCTAACAGGACTGTAGGGGCATGTTAGGGCCATTGGAAGGGCCTCTCATCTCATCCCGTCTGAGATTAATGAGGTCTTCGCTTTGCTCATGTTAGGATGAGATTCTCTTTCTGTTCCTAACAGGACTGTAGGGGCATGTTAGGACCATTGGAAGGATCTTTCTCCTCATCCCGTCTAAGATTAATGAGATTTTCACTTTGCTCATGTTAGGATAAGGTTCTCCTCCTATTCCTAACATGACTGTAGGAGCACGTTTGGACCATTGGAAGGGCCTCTCTCCTCATCTCGTCTAAGATTAATGAGGTCTTCGCTTTGCTCATGTTAGGATGAGGTTCTCCTCCTGTTCCTAATAGGGCTGTAGAGGCACATCAGGATCATTGGAAGGATCTCTTTCCTCATCTTGTCTAAGATTAACGAGATCTTCGCTTTGCTCATGTTAGGATGAGGTTCTCCTTTTGCTCCTAACAGAGCTATAAGGGCATGCAAGGACCATCGGAAGGGCCTCTCCCCTCATCTCATTTTAGATTAATGAGGTCTTGTTCTTTGTTTAATAACAAAGTTTGATCAAACCATTTCTTGTAATGACACAATTTCACAGACAGAGATATTGAAAAGGAAAAAAATTATTAAGGTTAGATTATTGGTGATACATTCGTAACTTCTCCGAATTTCAGGATTGCGGGAGAGTTGTCCCTCTGAGCTTCTTCAAATAATATGTTTCAGGTTGGATGACCTCTTTGACTTCATATGGGCCTTTCTAATTTGGCATGAGCTTTTCTTGGTTTTGAGGTTGTGAAATAGTCGCTCATTGAAGCACCAAGTCTCCCACTTTGAATACTTTATCTCTAACCTTTGAGTTGTAGTAGCGAGTTACTTTCTATTTGTAGGCTGTCATTTGGACCCAAGCTTCTTTCCTCTTTTCTTCTAGTAGATCAAGGTTAGGCCTAAGATCTTGTGAGTTCTGCTACTCATTAAATGCCACAACTCTCACAGATGAAAGCTTGAGTTCTATCGAGATGACTGCCTTTATTTTGAAGGCCAAGATGAATGGTGACTCTCTAGTTGGCAATCTCTGGGTAGTTCGATATGCCCAAAGAACATGATAGAGTTCATCTACCCAAGTCCCCCTCACTTTCTCAAGTCTTGCCTTGATATCTTAAAGAAGGGTTCTGTTGGTCACCTCGGCTTCGCCGTTTGCTTGTAGGTGAGCCACTAATGTAAGATTGTGAGAAATATTCAGGTCCTCATAGAACTTGATAAATTTTGTTCTAGCAAACTATTATCCATTATCTATTATAAGAGTGCGAGGTAGGCCAAACCTATAAATAATTGACTTTCAAACGAAGTTCTATACTTTGACCTCAGTAATCTTTGCCAAGGGTTCGGCTTCGATCCACTTTGTGAAGTAGTCAATCATCACTAGGAGGAACTTTCACTATCCGAGCGCTGTAGAAAAGGGCCCAAGTATGTCCATCCCCCATTGCACGAATGGCCAGGGGGCGCATAGGAGGGTAAGCTCGGATGCCAATTGTCTTTGAATATTTGCATTTATTTGGCATCAATCGCACCTTCTGACATACTCTATAGAATCATTGTGCATTGTCGGTTAATAGTAATCCTGCCAAAGTAGCTTATGAGAGAAGGATCAAGCCCCCAAATGACTCATTCAGATTTCTTCATGCACTTTTCATAATGCAAAGTCGGCTTCGGAGGGTCAGAGGCATTTTAAGAGTGATAATGGACATGACCTTTTGTATAACTTGCTTTCATAGAGAACATACTAGAAGGCCTGGTTTCATAATTTTCGAGCTTCTTTTGGGTCATGAGACAGAACTCCATCTTTGAGATAAGTGAGAAATGGGTCGATCCAGCTCGGCTTATGCTCAACCTGCATTACGGACTGTGGTTTTTCCAAACTCGAACATTTTAGGACTTCGAAGAAAACTTTCTTGGGAAGTTTGGCCAGAGCCAGTGTGGCCAATTTAGAGAGGAGGTTAGTTCTGGTGTTTTTCACTCTCAAAATCTATTGGATGTCAAAACTCTTGAAGGCTGGAATCAAATTCTTCACTTTCTCGAGATACTTTGTCATACTTTCCTTCCGAGCTTCATAACTGCCAATGACTTGTTCGACTACCAGTTGGAAATTACTGTACACTTGGAGAAGGTCTGCTTTCAACTCCTTGGCTATCCTTAGTCTTACTATTAGAGCTTCATATTCGATCCCATTATTCATCACAAGAAATTTGAAGCGCAGTGCGTACTCAATAATGACTCCCTCCGGGTTCATCAGAATCAGTCCAGCTCCTATGCCTGAAGCATTGGATGAGCCATCAACATACAGGGCCCAGAAGTCTTTCAAAAGATCAGCTTTTTCTTAAGAGGAGCTCGACTGCAGCCATGGAATGCTGACTTCATTCTGTTCAAGTTCGGCCTCATCCAGGATAGTGCATTCCACTACAAAATCTGATAGTATTTGAGCTTTGATTGAAGGCTGAAGTTGAAAGTTGATGTCAAATTCTGTAAGTTTAATTGCTCATTTCATGATTCTTTCAGAGGCATCTATTCGAAGAAGAACTATCTTGATTGGTTGATTAGTGAGGAGGATTATGGTGTGCCCCTGGAAGTAAGGTCGAAGTCTCTAGACTGTAATTAGTAGAGTATAAGTTAGTTTTTCTAACTTTGTATACCTGATCTCGACGTCCCTCAAAACTCTACTTGTTTAGTAGATAGGCCGCTGTACTTTTGCCTCTTTCTTGATTAGGACTGCTGCAAGGGCCGCTGGGGAGACCGCCAAATGCAAAAACAATCTTTCTCCTAGTTCGAGCTTGGCCAATAGGGAAGGTGAGCTGAGGTAGCTCTTGAGTCCCTCAAACACCTGTTGACATTTAGTGTCCCAGTAGAAGTTCTTCAACTATTTGAGAACTCGAAAAAAGGGCATACATCACTCGATCGACCTCAAGATGAAGCGATTCAGGGCTGCCACCTTTTTAGTTAGGTACTGAACTTCTTTGATTGATTTTAGGGCCATCATCTCTTGAATGATCCGAATCTTCTTCGGATTTGCTTCAATCCCACGTCTCAACACCATAAAATCCAAAAACTTTCTTAAAGTCATGCCGAAGGCACACTTGGTTGGGTTCAATTTCATCTTATATCTCCGAAGGGCATTGAAAGTCTCCTCAAGATCGGCTATGTGATTTGTTGAAGCTCGACTCTTGACAAGCATGTCATCCACATACACTTTCATGTTGTGATCGATTTGCTCCTTGAAGATCTTATTGACCAGACGCTAGGATGTTGCTCTTGCATTTTTGAGTCCGAAGGGCATGATCCTATAATAATAGAGACCACGGTCAATAATAATAATAGTTTTCTCCTCATCCTCTAGCGTCATTCAGATTTGGTTATAGCCTGAGAAGGCATCCATGAAGGTGAGGAGATTGTGGCCTGAAGTTGCATCCATCAGTTGATCAATTCTGAGCAAGAGATAATGATCTTTCGGGCAAGCTTTATTCAGCTTCTTAAAGTCTATACACATCCTCCATTTGCCATTGGCCTTCTTGATAAGGATCACATTAGAAATTCAGTTTGGATAGGAGACTTCTCGGATGAATCCAGCCTTGAGGAGCTTGTCAACTTCTTTTGCAATTGCCTTTTATCTCTCTGGGGCATGGCCGCGTACCTTTTCTTTCATTGGCCAATACTTCGGATCAATAGTCAGTCGATGTTTCATGACTTCAGCATCAATTTCTGGCATGTCTACGGGAACCCAAGCAAAGATATCCACATTTTTCCATAGAAATTTGATGAGCTGCTATCACATACTTGCTCCTAAATTAAAGTCGATCTATACTGTGTGCTATTTATTTCCATCATTCAAAGAAATCGAGATAAGATCTTCCATTGGTTCTTTCTTTTCTTCCACGAGGTCGTCCTGAACGTCCAACCCATCAACTGGGCAAGGGTCGGACTGCTTACCCTTTTGCAGGATGATTAAATAGCAATGCCTTGCCAGAGCTTGATCTCCTCTGACCTCTCTAACCCCATAACTTGTTGGAAACTTTATTTTCATATAGTATATCGACACTACTATCCAAAGTGCATTTAGACTAGGTTGATCGAGGATAGCATTGTAAGCAGATGAAGCTTTTACCATTAAGAAGTTCACTTGCATCCTGAATTGCTTTGGATATCATCCTATAGCTACACTTAAAGCTATCATGCCTTCAACTGACACTACATCACCGGTAAAACCAACCAATGGAGAATTCTTTGGTTCGAGTCAGTTATCAGGTATAGATATTTTGGAAAAAGTACCATAAAATAAGACATTGATCGAACTTTTATTATAAATAAGAATGCGGTATACATCATAATCAGTAATATTTAAAGTAATTATAACTGCATCATTGTGTAGGAACTTTACTCCTTGTGCGTCTTCTTCAATGAAGGCAATCGGCTCCTCAGTTCTCCTCCTTTTAGCCGAGCCCTCAGACCCATCGGCCTCCTCCCGTCGAAGTTCCCTAGAGATGGTATTGATGATGCTAAGGGGTGGTCGATCTCCTGATTGCTCCTCCCTTCTCGATGGCTCTGGTTGCAGTAGCACCCTTGGCCGATTGTCCCTCGCTTCTGATCAGCATCTTAGAAATTGGCCCAGCCGACCTTGCCTGATAAGCTCCTCGATCTTATCTTGGAGCTAAATGCATTCCTCAGTATCATGATCATGATCACGATGGTAAAAAAGTACTTATTTGGATTACGCTTGCCATGGTGAGTGTGCATCCTCTTCAGCCTCGTTAGTTGCTTCTTGATCTCCATCAGCACTTGAGTTTTTAGAGCATTGAGAAAAGCATAATTATGGAACCTTCTAGGGGGAGGACTTCTTCGTGTCTTTTTGTCAGGACTTCTTTGATGATGAGCTTAAGGAGGAGTTCGAGCTTGCTTACACTCAGGAGGAGTCCACGAGCATAGTCGAACATCATTCAACTTTTCTTCAACTTTGAGCCTATTAGATTCACCCGCTTGCCACTCTCTCGTGGCTTCTTCATTCTTCAACTTGAAGGCCTCCTCAGTTCGGGCATAACCTTCAGTCCGAGTTAGCAAATCAGCAAAATCTCTAGGATACTTCTTCTTTAGGGAGAATAGCGGATTATTCTTCTGAAGGCCGCCCTTAAGCACGACTATGGTAATCGACTAATCTAAATTTCAGACCTCTAGTGCAGCAGCATTGAAGCAGTTGACATAGGCTCGGATGGTCTCTCCTTTCTTCTGCTTAATATTGATGAGGGAGTCCAAGCCTCACCTTGGATGTCAGCTACTGACAAAATGAGCTACAAATTGATGGTTCATTTGGTCGAAGGAGAAGATCATACTCGACTTCAGCACCGAGTACCAGTTTCTTGCTGCCCCTTCAAAGTAGAAGAAAAAGCTCAGCAAAGAATGACGTTCGGTGCGTTATGGAGCAGCATCATAGTCCGAAAGACCTTTAGATGGACAATCAGATCAGTGGTCCCATTGTAGCTCTCGAATTATGGAAGCTTGAAGTGCGGCGGGATTGGTTCCTACATGATTCTTTGGGAGAAAGGAGGGTTAGTACAAATGTTATCATGGTTACCTAGGGTAGTATGGCAGAGCTCCTCAATCCATCGATCTATTTCTTGGAGTTTTCGATTGAGGGCCTGATCTCGATCATGGATCTTAAAGGATTTTTGACTATAGATGGAAAAGATCTCTTTTGGAGAAGAGTCATGATCGGAACAAGAGCTCTCCGCTCTTTATTTTCCTTTCCCAGAGGCGATGGGTCTACTGACCCAAGTATGCCTCCCTAGGATCGATTCTTAACATCCCAATGAAGGGTTTTTTAGTCGAACTATTGCTGGAGGCTATTGCATGGCCTGCACCAACTCGGTGAGGCTCCAGACCTGCTGTATCAATAGATTGAACTATTCTGCATCCACCATTATTGCCAATGAAGAAGGTTGCAGTGTCAGTGAAGTAGGCAGATTTGGCGGTAGAGGTGGTGGATCTTCGAGTGGTCATCTTCTTTAGAGGCATTTTAAGGTTGAGGGAGAGAATGGAGATGACTCTTGAAGGAGAAAGCTCGTAGGATCAACCGAGCACTCCTTTTAGAACAAGGGCTCAGGGGTCCTTCCTCTAGCGCTAATTTTGTTGGTGCAGAATCTGGTTGATGCTGAAGTAGAGCTGGAGCGGGGAAGACAAGGTCACCACCAGGGATCTATAAAATAAAGTCTCATTCAGAGTCGGGGGTGGCGGCTTCGGTAGAATCCTTTGACGATCAAGTCAACTTTTCTGACCAACAGAAATGGAGTACTCAGAAAAGAAAGTGGTAGAATGTCGAGAAGGAGAGGAGAGCTTAGAAAAAATATATCTAAAGGGTTTCTTTTATAAATGAAGCATGTAACAAATTAATCGTGATAGCCATAACCGTCTGGTAGTGGACCGCTTGGGACCACATGGAGTTTGTTATGGAGAGTAGTGTCCATTATCACGACTTGCCTGTCAAGAGTGGTTCTCATTATCGTGACTTGCCCATCGAGAGTGGTGTTTATTGGAGATTAATAGTGAAAGTTTGGATGAAGTTACGCTGGTGGTGAAGAGCTCTAAGTCATGACGGTTCCATAGAAGTTCGGACTCCTTTAGGGTCGTCTGCATTAGGTCAACTTGCATTATTTTGAGAGCCAAACTTGCATAGATAATGAAGTCCTTCTAGGTGATCGCAAAGGATTCGATAGAAAGGAATTCTCCTTATCGATCGGTGGAATCCGACTACAAAGAGTGCGGAAGGTCTGTGACTAGAGGAGTTTGGAAGGAGATCTGATGAAGGAGTCTGGAAGAAGTTCGACTTGCAGAGAAGCCTAGCTGAAGGAGAAGTTCAGAAGGAGGAGACTTGCAGAGAAGCCTGACTGAAGGAGAAGTCTAGGAAGAGGAGACTTGCAGAGAAGCTTGATTGAAGGAGAAGTCTAAGAGGAGTTTGATTGGCGGAGAAGTCTGGGAGGAGTTCGACTAGTGGAGAGGTCTGAAAGAAGTTCGACTGACGGAGAGGAGTCTGACTGAAGGAGAAGTCTAGGAGGAGTTCGACTAGCCCCCAAGCTGGTTAGGCTAGACTACCCAGAGGGCCGCTCTCACTATTTAAGTTCATTTGAAGTGGATCCAATGATAGGAGGATGATCGAGATCGCTCTGAGACTAGATATTTAACCGAACTTCGGTGGGAGCGGATTTATCCCTAACAAATTGCAAGAGACTTTTAATAATTTATTAGATGATCTAAAGAAGTTAGGATTAAAGAATAAAGAGCTAAAATAGTAAAACTAATATTTACTCAAAGAAAAGAAAGATATTTTAGCTAAAAATAAAAATATAATCCAAGAAAATCAAAACCTAAAAATAGAACTAAATAAGCTGAGTCCTATTGTAGATAAATTTATCTTAAGTTCAAATAAACTAAATATAATTCTTGAAAACCAAAGGATTGTTTATGATAAAGCTGGTTTTGGTTATAATCTCCTAAAGAAATAGAAATTTTTGAAGAACATGTTTGTGAACTTTCCTTAAAATATGATTTTATGTTTCAGCTATGGTAAATTAGGCCATAAATCTTTTGCATGCTACTCTAACAAATTTGGTAGTTCTCATGTAAAAATGGTGCGGGTTCCTAAAGAAACCATTATGACTAACCAAAAAGGATCCAAGAAAGCTTGGTTACCTAAAGTTAAAATCTGATTCTCTTTGTAGGTATGTTTTGTATCCTGAGGATCAAAAAGAAGTTGGTATCTTGATAGTAGATGTTCAAGACATATGACTGGTGATGAATCTCAATTCATCACTCTTGAAGCAAAAGATGGAGGGATGGTCATCTTTGGAGATAATAGCAAAGAAAAGATCATTGGAGCAAGTAATATTAGTATTACTCTCTCCACTATTGAAAATATTTTGCTAGTAGATGGTCTTAAGCATAATCTTTTAAGCTTTTGTCAATTATATGATAAGAGTTTTAAAGTTATATTTGAATCTACTTTATGCATTGTAACTAGTTCCAATAATGATGGCATGAGATTCATTGGATATAGGCATGGTAATGTTTACATGGTAGACTTGAATGATTTATCTTTATAAAACATGCAATGTCTAGTAGCCATAAATGTCAAGATTATTGAGACTAGTTGGCTTTGGTACCATAGGCTATGCATATTAGTATGCACTCTCTTTCTAAACTCATCAAAAAAGATTTAGTTGTTGGTCTACCTAAACTAAATCTTGAAAAGGATAAAATATATGATGCATGTCAATTAGAAAAACAAGCTAGAGTTTCATTCAAAAGTAAAAACATTATTTCAACTACTAGGCCATTGAAATTATTACATATGGATTTATTTAGCCCACTAAAACTATAAGTTTAGATGGAAAAAGGATATAGATTTATGATTATTGATGATTTCTTTCGATTTACATGGGTTTTACTTTTGGCATCAGAGGTTGAATTTTTTCTACTTTTACCAAGTTTTATCGAAAGATTTCAAATGAAAAAGGTCTTTCAATTCTCAAAATTCATAGTGATCATGGCACAAAGTTTGAAAATCATGATGGTGAAAAGTTTTGTGATGAAAAAGATATTGATCATGACTTTTCTGCACCTAGAACATTCCAATAAAATGGGATAATAGAGAGAAAGAATAGAATACTTGAAGAAATGACTCGTACAATGATGTATAAAAGCCACCTTCCAAAGTATTTTTGGGTAGAGGCAATTAACATGGCATGTTACATTTTAAATCATGCTCTAATTAGACTAATTTTAAAGAAAACATCCTATAAAATTTGGAAAGGAAGAAAACCCAACATTGCATATCTTCATGTTTTTGGTTGTCGATGTTTTATTTTAAATAATGGTAAAGATAAGTTAAAAAAATTTGATGCTAAATCTGATGAAGTAATTTTTCTTGGTTACTCTACTTTTAGTAAAGCTTTTACATATTTAACAAAAGGACCTTAGTTGTAGAAAAGTCAATACACATTATTTTTTGTGAGACTAACGATCTTCTATCAAGAAAGAGAGATGGTATTGATGATATAAGTTAAATTATAGAAAGCATGAATGAGCTTACCATAAAGGAGTCTACAGTTCAAAATAACAAGAAATATGAAGACAAAATAAAGGATGAAGATGAAAGACAATAAGATCAATAAGAACAACCCAAATGTACAAATGGCCTTCCAAAGGAATGGAGCTATATTCACAATCATCCAAAAGAACTTATTATTGGTGATCTTTTATATGGGATAAAAACTCAATCCTCACTTAGAGATGTAAATAATTACTTTGCTTTTATATCTTATTTTGAACCAAAAACTATTGATGAAGCTAAAAAAGATCATAATTGGATAAATACAATGCAAGAAGAACTTAATCAATTTGAAAGAAATAATGTATGGACCTAGTTGAAAGACCAAAAGATCATCCTATAATTGAAACCAAATGGGTGTCTAGAAATAAATTAGATGAAAATAAAAATATTATAAGAAACAAAGTAATAGCTAAAGGGTATAACCAACAAATGAAAATATTATAAGAAATTAATTTTGATGAAACTTTTGCACCCATTGCTAGATTAGAAGCTATAAGACTCTTACTTGCATATGCATATTTTATGAACTTCAAGTTATTTCAAATAGATATAAAAAATATTTTTCTAAATAATTTTATTATGGAAGAAGTATATATAGAATAGCCTCCTGATTTTAGAAATCATGCTTTTCAAAATCATGTTTTCAAATTAAATAAAGCTTTATATGATTTAAAATAAGCTCTTAGAGCTTGGTATGAAAAATTAAGTAAATTTTTGCTAGAAAATAATTTTTTAAGAGAAAAAGTAGATACAACTCTTTTCATAAAAAGAAAGGTTGATGATATTCTAGTGATACAAATATATGTTGATGATATCATCTTTGGATCCACTAATGAAACTCTATGCTAAGACTTTGCCAGGCTCATGTGAGGGACTTTGAGATGAGCATGATAGGAGAACTCACCTTCTTTCTCAAACTCTAAATTAAATAGTTTAAAGAAGGGATTTTTATTTGCCAAAGCAAGTACACAAGAAAACTATTAAAAAGATTTGGAATGGAGACCTCTATTTATGAGCCCTTCATGTAAGCTCGATAAGAATGAAAATGATAAGAATGTTGATTTAAAGAGACATGATAGGATTCTTGCTGTATCTTACTGCTAATAGGCCTGATATCATATTCAGCATTTATATGTATGTAAGATTTCAATCCAACCCTAAAGAATCACACTTAAATGCTGTTAAAAGAATCTTGAAGTATTTAAATAAAACTCAATCATTAGGCTTATTGTTTTCTAAACAATCATCCATAAATTTAATAAGATACTCGGATGCAGATTTTGTAGGATGCAGATTAGACATAAAAAGTACTAGTAAAACTTGCCAATTTTTTAGTGTAAACTTAATCTCTTGGTTTAGCAAGAAACAAAATTTGGTGGCATTGTCTATGGCTGAGACCAAATACATTGTAGCTGCAAGTTGTTATGCTCAAATCTTATGGATTGAGCAATAACTCACAGATTTTGGCATGAAACTTAATAACATTCCCATAAGATGTGATAACACTAGTGCCATTAATCTAACTAAAAATCCAATTCAACACTCTAGGTCAAAACATATTGAAATTAGATACCATTTTATAAGAGAGCATGTGCAAAATAATGATGTATTGATTGACTTTGTTTGCTCTAAAAAATAATTAGTGAATATCTTTACAAAACCATTAAATAAAGACAAATTTTATGAAATTAGAAGGGAGTTAAGAATCTTGGATCCACTTGCTTAGAGATCTCAAGTTGTTTTTTCCCAAAACATCCTATGAATGATCCTTTGAGACTTAATCCTCTCTCTTCCTCTCACAAAAACTCCTTGGTTTTCACTCTTGAACCTTGCTCTATTCAAAAAAAAGTAATTTTGAATTTTTGAACTGGATGGGATGCCTCCTAGGTTGCCCCATGCAAAAAGGGATGACCTAAGGGATGCCCATTGGGGCATTCTTGTCTTTTCTTTTCTTCTTTAGCCTTAAGGGAAAAAGACCCCTATTCATCTCCCCTTCTTCCCGTAGGACACCCCCTCATCTTTTCTCACTTAAGCACTTTCTTCTCTTCTCCCATCGAATCCCTTCGTGCTGAAATCCCTTCGTAACTTCCTTCCAAACTGTACCAAACCTCCTCCAAAACGATCTTCCGACTATCCTCTATCTTATCTCTCTTCTATTTTGATCATTTCTCTTTTGCTCTTATACTTACCATAAGTCTTAATCTTCAACCAAACTCAAATTTTTCTTGGCAAAATTCATATTTTCCATCAAATCTTTCACACCCTTTGACCTCTTCTTTTCCTTCTGCTATTCTCTTGCTGTCCCTACCCCTGCTCGATAATGGCACCTTAGATGAAGCTTTCCTAGTGATGAAAATCCACCCGCGGCCTTGAAGAAGAGCTAAGACAGAAGAGAGCCGCTCCAATGCTAGCTCCCGCACTTGTTCCGACACCCTCCGCTTCTCTGGTAACACCTAATAAGAAATCCCTCTCTAGTAGGAAGATTTCACTTGGTAGAAATATTGATTTTCGATTTCTAGAGAAAGATGATTTTTCTTTTGGTGAAAAGATCAAATCTTTAGGTTGGGGTTCCTTCTGTGCTATGAGAGAGACAATTTTCATTGACTTATTTAGGAAATTTTATTAGAACTTCATGTTTTCTGATGGGAGGGTGAGATCTTTAATTAAAGGTGTGGAAGTGGAATTTGATGCTCAACAACTTCATTTTCTCATTCACCTGCCATGTGAAGGGTCTAAATCTGATAGATCACTGAACAAAGAAGATGGGTGAGATCAATTTTGCAAAAAGATGATGTTAGTGGAATTGAGAAATTAGATGCATGTAAGGATCTCAGTGTAGAAATAAGAGTACTTTATTATATTGTCTACACCATTATTTTTTCTAGGGTTGGTAGATTTGATTTTGTTTTTGGTAGAGATCTTTGCATTATGTACCATATTGTACGTGAGATACCTTTGAATTTACCAGCCTCGATGATTGATGCAATGAGAGAGGCGGTGACCAGATTAAAAGCACCTTTACCTTATGACATGGCACTTACTAGAATTTTTAGAAGCCTTGGAGTAGATTTTGAGGGATAGGCTGCCACCTATTTAGCCTATACTGACACATATAATGCCAATTTCTTGCATCATATGGGTTATGTCAAAGTAGATGATCATTGGACCAGAGGTGAAGATATTGCTGAGGAGGAGGAGGATACACCTGAGGAGGAAGGACCATCTTCACCTTCCCGTGATCATAGGGCCTCACCAGATATACATTTTGTATTAGATCATGAGGTAGATGTTGAAAATGTGTTCCAAAGCCAATCATTAGTTTGTTGACGGTTGGACCATATATTTATAATTATATATAAATTATAAATTAATAAAAGTTATTTTGATATTTTTCATCATAAATTCTATTATCTTCTAATAAACTTCTATGTTGTGATGAAGTCCTTAGAACTATCTAGATTCGACAAAGAAGGATTTATCATTTAGTTCTTAAATAGTTCACGACCAAATGATACATTGTTACTCAGGACGATAATATTTATCAAGCATAGGTCATTGTGTGCCATATAGGTTGGTTGTCCTCATAACCAAGGAGTGTTAAGATACTGATATGGCATGCAAGTGAGATGTATGGGTACATCTGCACTGAACGTGACCAACTCTGGGGCTTTTCTCCTATCAAGATTAGCTTCGATGGAATATGGGTATAAATATCCCTCCAACCTGAGATCACCATGATGACTTTCAAGCAACTCACTGTATTTTGATGCCAGACTATCCAAATTTTTAATTTAGTGACGAAAGATTTTTAGGCATAGTCAAGTACTTATGGAGTCGGTGTATGTATCAAGATGGGATTGACCACTCTTGATTTCAGGAGCTATATTCAATTATGTTTCAATTTAGCAATACCTTGGCCAGGGTAGTCTTAGTGAGGAGTCACGTGATTAATTGCTTTGAGATACGATATGGATGTATTTTTTAGGGTTGACAGTCTAACCCCGAGTCATCTATTACATAGAGGTCATAGGGATGAATTATACGATAACTATATTCGCGTAGGTTCTAAATGTTGTGATTACGATTATTCGATAGATCCGGATGTCGAGTACCATTGCTAGATGATCACTTTGATTAGTTTAGAAATTGGTTTCTGTGCTACAGACTTACGTTCGGACCTACGGGATCACACACATTAGGAGTTTCTACCTGATTTGATGGCTGATCAAGAGTCCCATTGATCTGAGACTCTATGGTCAAGAGTTCCACTAGACTGAAACTCTATGATCAAGAGTCCTACTAGACTGAGACTCTGAGTCATACTTATCTGAGACTCTCTAATCATGAGTCCTAATAATCTAGGATACTATGGTCAAGAGTTCCACTAGACTGAGACTCTGTGATCAAGAGTTCTATTGGACTGAAACTTTGAGTTCTACTCATCTGAAACTCTTTGATCAAGAGTTTTACTAGTCTGTGACTCTATGATCGTGAGTTTGATTCATTTGGGACACTGGGTTCAAGAGTCCCACTGGTTTAGGACTCTTTAAGAGTTTCATGTTGATAAAACTCTATTGTCTAGTAACCCATTCGATTTGAACTTAGATATTTTTAGAGGATTAATTAGTAATTTGATTGCTGATTAGCTCAATTTGATTGAGTGATGAGGATTTGATCATGTTCAATTGAATTTGATTTGATTGGATCTGATCCGATCAGGTCATGAGATGATCAATCACTATGGGAGTTTTGACCCTGATTTGATCAGGACCTAGATCTAATTAATTTTTAATTTAATTAAAATTTTATTAAATTAGGCTAAGTCTAATTTGGTTGGATTTAATTTGATTTAATTAGGTCTAAATTAATTAGTTTGGTTGAAACCAATTAGGACCAAGTCAAATGAAGTTTGAATTCAAATTCTCCCATGCACCCACCATTTTTGACTTTTCCACTCTACTTTCCATGCCCTCCCTTTTATTTGTCAAATATTTTTTAGAGAAATAAAAGTATGCACATAGAAGGAGAGTCCTTCTATGTGTTAAACATAAGGGAGGGGGCATTGGATAAGGATAAGAGGCTCATTTGATTTTTGAAATCAAGTGAGTGGTTAAAACCTCTCAACCACTCGATCCTTATCATTTTTCATGCAGTTTTCTCATGGTATTCACGTCAATAAATTTTAAGAATTTTTGTGCATGCATGAGAAGGGGTTAGCATTATGTGGTAAAAATTTTAGAGTGTTTGGACATTAGTTCTGGGCAAAAAAATCTTGGAGTGAAGGTAAACAGGATCTTGCAGCACTTTACTTTTCCCTCATGCCTCTCTTCTCTTAGAATTTTCACCTCTAAGGATATTATATTTTTAGATATGATCTAAATGGAGATTATAGATCTAAAAATAAAAACTTATTTTATGAAAAACTTCACATAGAGAGGATGTGATAGGATTTTTAGTGTGTTAGGATTTTTGGGCCGAGTGAAATCCTAGATTTGGGAATCTAGGTTCGAATGGAGAGATCAAGTGCTGTGAGCATCGGATCGCCACCAAATTTGAAACACATCTTCATCATTCTCCTATATTTATGTTCTAATTTTTTAGAATATTTAAAAATTAGAAAGTATATGATCAATCAGATCGATCGTGATCAGCCATCAAAGGCTCCGGCGAGGAGCAAGCACTCTTGTGGGACCGATCGGGACTAGGAGCTCCGTGTGGACTAACCGTAGAGGCTAGACATGTATGCATCTATGACATGATACTAGAGTATTATCTGGTGGACTTAGATTATGGTGATCGACTATCCACGAAAAGATATTGTATTCTGAACACGTAGATGTAGTAAATAGTTTATTATATAGTTTTATTTTTAGATCTATTAATGTATGCATGCATATTATGTTTAGATTCTAATGTATAGGATTAAATAATCTGATATGATCAGTAGATAATTAATTAGATTAATTATTTTCTACTGCATCACTGCTATTTTTGAAATATTTTTCGAAAGTAGCATAGCAAATCCTGTACTATTTTCTTCAATTGGTATCAGAGCAAGGTTCTTTAAATATGATATGCTTGCATATTTAGATTAATAATTTAGATTTGATCTAAATATTGATCTAATAATTAGAATAATTAGATCTAAAAAATTAAAATTTAGATCGTAGGGACTATAGGTTGTCCTGCTGTAGGGTTTACCCCCTATAGTGAAAAGGTTGTCTTGGTACATTGCTGATCTATATCATTAATCATGAAATTACTAGATTTGATCTAATATTTTTATGATTTAATTATATTAGACTTTAATCTAATTTATGATGATGAATGCATAATTAGATAAAGTTTGATTCATGATTTCATGATTATGTAGTGTACATAGTTTTAGATTAAATCCTATAACTAGTGTTGTTTGTGAATTGAGATGATTTAATTTTGAAATGAGTCAACTTAATTGGTGAACAATGCTAAGTTGTAAAGAACCTTTCAAAATTAAAAAAAAAATATTTTTGAAATGTCAAATCCTAACCCTCAGCCCATAAACTTAATTAAAAATTAAGTATAATGATTTAGTATCTAGAATTATGAATTAAGACTTTAAGTCATTAATCATAAACTTGTGGGTTATTGGGTTAGCTGAATTAGGTCTATAAATTAGGTTAGACCTAAGGTTAGTTAAAAGATGGACTAATTTAGAGTAATTGATCAAATCTAATTAAATGTTAATTTAGATTAGGTCAAGGACTCTATAGACTCAATTACAATAGTTGTAGTTGGTCAAGTCCATACCTTTAACAAAGACCAAATGGTCTTGATTCAAGGCTATATGGTCGAATCCAAAATTACTAGGTCGATCAAATTAAAAATAATGAATCGGATGATGTCTAAGGTAAGTTTGGCAGTTTGACCAGTGGTTTTTAATTGGGAGCTACTTGCACTGATTCGATCTTTGACGAGTTAATGGCATATCCCTTCCACCGATCTCGCTTACTTGGCCATCTTGGTGAGTTAGATTTTGATTAGATCACTTGGTGATTCGGGCTCATCCATGTCTATTAGGTAAATCAGTCTGACTGATTTAGGTGCTCCTAATGCTAGCTTAGATTAGATTCTTTTCTGACTTAGTGAAGTCAGTGGGAGGATCGAAATTGGCTCATTTAATTTTCTTAAATTGATTAACTAAATCTTCTAAAATTATTAGATCCTTAAAAATGAAATAGTTATATAGATAACTAAGTCATTACCTCCGATTAAGCTGAGTGATAATGGGTTCATTAGTATAATGATCATTAGAGGCCCAAAGGCCTAATGATTATTGACTAATAAAATTATCATTCATAAAATAATAATTTGATTAAATTTTTTTGATGCTGATTAGGTTGGCCGATCAAAGTCGAGTCTGATCATTATTGGTTAGATAAGATCAAATATGGTCATTGTAGGTGGTGTGGTACTCCCAAGCCTTGGGAGGCCATGGGCAGAGCCAGGGTGAAGGCTCCAAGGAGGCTAGGATAGGTGTGGTCCTAGGGCTAGGACAAGAGTTATCCTAGGATGAAGATGGCATGTATCTCTTCATGGGCTTGAGGTTCAGGTATTGAGAGCCTTAAGGGGCTTGGTTGGTGCTTCGGAGACCTGGGACACAAGGTGGAGCAAGAAATCAAAGTCGAAGCTTGAAGGCTGTAGAAAAAGAATTTTCTACAGGTTAGCCGGCTCAGTCCAAAACTAGGTTGGCTAAGTCTCAAAGCACAGTCAAAATAGAGAGCTACGTGTTCGGGACTGCTAGCATGGCACAGGACTGGGCTGGCTCAGTTTCAAACTGAGTCGATCCAGTGGAACTTAGCTGACTCAGTGCTGAGATTGAGCCGACTCAGTGCACGGGCAGAGTTACGTAAGGGTCTATTTTGGGCTAGGGTCTGGGTTGATCCTAGGGTCTTAAGGCCTCGTTCAAGAGGTCTTAAGGGGGCTAATTCATGTATGAGTTGGGTTAGCCTAGGAGAGTTTTTGAGCTTGGGTTTATAAGGGTTCATGTGGGAACTCTAGGATATATAAATCAGGATATTGTAACTTTTACAATAAGGTTAGAATACAATTGAGCTTTTCTTCCTAACTCTCTTCTCTCTGGTTCTAACACCAAAACCCTAGCTTCTCTCATCTTTCTTAGATCTTCTTCAGTTTGTTGGATTAACACCCAGGTTCATGCAAGAGTTTGAATCTACGGCTGTGGCTCCAAGCAGTCGTAGGAACAATAATTGGTATCAAAGCCCGATTGAGCATGGAGGAGGAAGAAGATCGATTTTTAGTAGAGATCAGTAGTGAGATTCAGATCTAAAGGCTTTCTCCAAGCTTCATGAGGAAGGAAGAGATCACAGGGCTGCTGTCCACCATCCCTAGTCAAGGTATTTCTCAGATCTACTTGTTTGCTATTATTTGATTTGGATTGATCATGGAGAATAGCGGGTTGAAGGTAGGATTAGAAAAACTTGATGGAAAAAAAAGTTTCATGATGTGGATGGTAAGGGTGGAGGATCTGCTAGTTCAGATGAGGCTGGATTCGACCTTGGAGGATAGGCCAGAAAAGATGACAGATAAGGAGTGGGTGTCCTTGGAGAAAAGGACATGTGCCATGATTAGGGCTTGTTTGATGGATGAGGTTTTGTATGGTGTGTTGGAAGAGAGAACACCCAAGGGATTATGATTGAGGTTACAGTAGTTGTACATGGGGAAAAACATGTGCAACAAGTTGATGCTGAAGAAGCAATCGTACTACCTTCGGATGCAGGAGGGTGAGGATGTTACAGGGCATATTCAGCGGTTCGATCGGATGAGTATGGACTTGCTTAATATAGGGGTGGACTTAGAAGAGAGGGACAAGAGTTTGTTGTTGCTATGTTTGCTATCCGGGAGCTTCGATTCATTGGTGACAACTTTGCTGTATGGTAAGGAGACACTGATGTACGAGAAGATCGTATCAGTGCTCAGGTCCAACGAGCAGTAAAAATGGATGACAAAGAGGGAGGTCTTCCAGGAGAGTCTTGTGGTTTTAGAGAAGCATAGGAAAGAAAAGAAGAAGGGCAAATAGAGGGGCAGCAAAGGATCTAAGAGATGCTTCAAGTGCGGAGAAGTAGGGCACTTTAAGCGGGAGTGTCCGCTTTGGAAGAAGTGCAAAAGAGGAGAAAGCTCGGATTCTATTAGTACAGTCACTAAAAGTGAAGATTCAGATGAAATCTTGGTGGTCTTGAAGGAGCTCGTAGGGTGTGGTGTATCTGAGAGGGTTTTGGATAGGTCCGCAGAGTGCAGAGGGTCCGAATGGGCAATGGCGGTGTTTGAGGTATAGTGGTAGGTCCAGCAGTGTAGCGTTGGGTGGTTGTCCTCGGGGGACTCAAAGACAGAGTTGGCTTCTATGGCATCAGGGGGACTTCAGCTCCAGGTGGAGCACTGGGCAGAGGTGGCTTCATGGGTGGAGGAAGCTGTGACATGGATTTAGAGTAAAGGGATGCAGAGAGAGGACCTATATCCCAGCACTAGTGTTGAGGCTGTATAGATCTAGGTGGAGAAGATTGTGTAGGAAGACAAACATGGCTCTGAGGGGACAGTGTCAGGTGGAGCATCAGGATATATGGTGAGTGTCGATAAAGGAACGTTGCATGATCTCTAGGAAAGTTCAGGATAAGTGATGCAGCCGTCAAGTAGAAGGATACCTATAACTCCAAAGGTGGTGTAAAGGAATAAGCTAAGGACTTCAGCGGTGGAGGCGATCATCCTGAAGGCCTTAAAGGGAGCTCAGTAGCTGAAGAAGAATGGCAGTGGCAAGATGAGCACGAGGGGCTATCAGGACATGCAGGGATAGTGGGATCGTGCAGGAGGATGTTGCTAGGTGTGCCAAAGCTTGGACGCACCAAGATGGAGGTTGTAGGTGGTGTGGTGCTCCCAAGCCTTGGGAGGCCATGGGCGGAGACAGGGTGAGGGCTCTGGGGAGGCTAAGATAGGTGTGGTCCTAGGGCTAGGATAGGAGTTGTCCTAGGGTGGAGGCAGCATGTAGCTCTTCACGGGCTTGAGGTTAAGGTATTGAGGGCCTCAAGAGGCTTGATTGGTGCTTCGAAGATCTGGGATACAAGATGGAGCAAGGAACCAAGGTCGGAGCTTGAAGGCTATAGAAAAAAGATTTTCTACAGGTTAGCCGGCTTGGTCCAAAACTGGGTCAGCTAAGTCTTAGAGCACAAGCAAAATAGAGAGTTGCGTGTTCGAAACTGCTGGCATAGCATAGGATTGGGCCGGCTTAGTTTCAAACTGAGCTGATCCAGTGGAACTTAGCCGACTCAGTGCTGAGAATGAGCCAACTCAGTGCGCGGGCAGAGTTACGCGAGGGTCTATTTTGGGCTAGGGTCTAGATCCCAACGATCTTAAGGACTAGTTCAAGAGGTCTTAAGAGGGCTAATTCATGTATGAGTTGGGTTAGCCTAGGGGAGTTTTTGAGCTGGGGTTTATAAGGGTTCATGTGGGAACTCTAGGGTATATAAACCAGGATATTGTAACTTTTATAATAAGGTTGGAATACAATTGAGCTTTTCTCCCTAACTCTCTTCTCTCTTCTCTCTGGTTCTAACACCAAAACCCTAACTTCTCTCATTTTTCTTAGATCTTTTTCAGTTTGCTGGATTAACACCCAGGTTCATGCAAGAGATCGGATCTACGGCTGTGGCTCCGAGCAGCCATAGGAATAACAGTCATGTTAATGGTTGGACCTAACCAAACCTTTTTTAGTGGAGGCCAAAGCCTACTGATTAGGTCTATGGGGCAAAATCAATGTTACGAGAAGTTGTTTAGAGAAACAATTGAATTTGAATCTATCCATAGGTGCACATGGGTTGACCAACCAAAGTTGGGCTCATGTGTAGTCTATATGGATTCTAGTATCCACTAAGGAATTAGAGTAATTTTTTGAATTGGAGGTAGAGGTTACCAATTCATATAAAATAGTGGGAGGACCTTTAGACTGAAGTCCAAATCTTTAGGATTAATAATTCATATACTAATTAGGTTTCATTTTTCTTTTTGTGCATATATGGCCATTAACCTATCGCTCCGATCATTGTTAGACCATGACAAATTAATGAGACCCAACTACGATAGCTGGTATCGTAAGTTGAAAATTATCCTAGAGCATAAGCAGATCCTTTATGTGGTAATGGATTAAGCACCTGAGGAGCCAGCCCCAAATGCTAGGAGAGCAATCCAAGATATTTATCTAAAGTGGCTCAATGACCGCACCATCGTTCGATGGATAATGCTGGTGGCAATGAATGCCGAGTTCAGCCATAGATTTGAAAATGCCCAGCCACAAGAGATGCTTCAAATATTGAACGACTCTTTTGGCACACTAGATGACATTGAAAGGCTCAAAACAAGTTGTGCCATTTTCAACACTCGGATGAGGGACGAGGCCTTAGTCACCGATTATGTATTGTACATGATCGAGATGATTGAGCGCCTTAGCAAGTTAGGTTTTTCCCTGCACGAGCAACTCGGTAAGGATGTGATCCTTAATTCTTTGCCCAAGTCTTTCCTCTCCTTCCTAACTCATTTTAGAATGACAAAGCCTGCAGTGAACTACCATGGCTTGTTGGGGTTGTTGCAAAACTTTGAGAAGGATCACCAACTCCATAAGAAGATGGTGAATATAGTGGGAGGGTCTTCTTTTGGTTGTCAACCCTTTAAGAAAGGGAAGAAGAACAAGAAGAAAAAAAACAAGAAGGTGTGGCTGCATGTTGGGATGACTGCACAGGATCATACCAAGAAGCACAAGCTCAACTAGAGCCAGGCAGAGTGCTTCTTTTGCAAGAAGCAGGGGCATTGGAAGAGGAGCTGTCCTCTATACATTGCCTCCTTGGATCCAAATAGGCTAAGGAAGAAGCAAGTGGTTGCTGGGCAAGATAATTATATGATAACACCTTATAATTTTTTTTTATTTGATTCTACTGTCTGGGCATTATATACTTGATAGGAACGCGATGTTGTCGTTAAGACACCATGTTTATCAGTTTAATCTAACTTCTTAGAATAATTAAAAATTCATAGATAGCAATGAGTCAGGTCGAATCCACAGAAAAGGTAGTATTTTTAGATTTAAAATATTTAATTTTATAAAAAAAAAGAGAAGAGTTTTGGGATCAAAAGTGAAGTCAAAAAATAAAAAGCAAAAATTAAAAGGTGTAGGAATTTAAACTTGGTACTAAGATCTACTAGTTAGATCTTAGCATCTACTTGCAATAAAATAAAAAGCAATAATTTAAAGTATAGAAATTAAATTGCAAAAAAAATATGAAATTAAAGAGAGTAAAAATAAATATTGCATTAAAAAGTTCATAATTTAAATACATAAAATAAAAAAAAAATAAAATAAACTGATCTCTAATCTTGGATCGGCATTGGTGGAAAGATGGTGTAGAAGCTCCGCTTTTCTTCTTGGCACCAATTGCTTTGAAGCAGCCATTAACCCATAGCCTGTCTTCACCCTATACCAAAGCTTCACCTTGATCAGAGATGTTGATTTTTGAAGGCTTGGGTCTTTTTTATAGAGCTAGGGAGGCTAGATATTTTTTTTGGAGGCCATGTAGGACTAAGGGTTATTTTTATCATGAAAATAGGAAAAAATCTGAGTGAAATTCGGATTAAAATAGCCCTTATTGAGTTCTTTTAATTTTGGCCGTTGGATGGTGATCCAATGCTTCCAAAAATATCAAAAATGGACGTATAATAGCCCAAATCAAGTCAGATTAATTTTTGACCATTGGATCGCACTTGATGGAGGAATTTAGGCCGTTGATCACACGCCTGAGAGTTTGATCGCCGTCGAGAGCCTTCTGGACCATCGGATCGAAGATAGAATCAAGCGCTATCGTTCGATGGCGATCTAGGTGAAATCAGCAATCGGAAAAAACTTGACCGTTCGATCTTGACCGCAAATAACCACCATTGCACGATCGCGCATTTACTATTCCCATGGTCCGCATGGACCGGCCACATCATGCACTGTAACCAATCAGCACCTTTTATTGATAGATGAAAAGACCAAAATGCTCTATGAGTCGTGATGAATTTTTTGTAAACCCTTTAGAGTCTAGGTCCACCATGTGGCAGGCTCTGATTCGTTGGTGTCTGCTGAGCTGGCGGTCCACACTATGCTGTAGACTGGTTGATGGCTTCTGGGCTTGAGTCGGCTAGCGTGGATGGCTTGGCGTGCCAGCTTGGTCAGCTTGGCTTGGTGCATTTGAACGCACTGGCTGCTGCGGCATGGCGGCTTGAGCCATATGTTATTTTTTATTTAAATTTTTTTATTTTATTTCTTTAGAAATTTATATCTTTTCCATTTTAGCTCCGTTTTGCTTCAAACTTATTTCGTTATGATAAAAAAAATGAGCTCTTTTCATTGATCATAAAATTTTATTTTTTAATTTTTATTATTTTTTAATTAATTTTTTAATTAATAAAAATATGAATTTCTCAAAAATTATATATAAATTAATTAATAATTTTTAAAAATTAATATAAATTAATTAATAAATTAATACTTTTATTAGTAAATTTATGATACTTATCACACCCTTCAACTTAAGCTTTGCTCGTCCTCGAGTAAAGAAAGAATTTAGTTTTAAATACCTTTTAACTTTAGAGTTTCGAATTTTATCTAAGCAGTTTTCAAAATGGCCATTGATATTCAGTAGAGCTTAAGTGAGACATATCATTGGGGTATTAATACTTATCAATAGAAAAATTAAGTAAAAAATATTAAATTTTTTAGAACTTTTTCTAAATTATTCCATCTTTATCTTTGATTTGTCTAAACTTTCATATAGACAAGTGTATTACTACTTTCGCCCTTCATTTATTGATTTTTATTTTTACATTGCCTACTTTTTGATGCAAATATCATTGCTTACTTAAGCAATGGGATCCGATTACTCGATGGAAAATCAATATATTTTTTTTTTTAAAACATTGTACCACTATTGAGTGTCTTAACTCCTTAAGCTTTCTATTTGATCCATGTAGCGAGTCTTAGGCCAATGACTTCCAAATCAATTGGCTTTAGGGCACTAGGTATAGAATATCCCTCGGGCTTACTAGCTCGAATCAAATAGGCTACGAGTTAAGACTAGCTTTACAATGAGCTTCTTTGCCCTTCCCACCTTTTGATGCGAAACTCAATGCTTGCTTAGGCAAAGAGGCCTGGTTACTCAGTGAGAAGTACTTGAAAACTATTTTATTAAAATAAATTTTTATATGAAGAAATGTATAGTTACCCTACACAAGCCTATAAAAAGTAGACTTTTCTTTGATGCTAGTAGAAATAATTAGAAATGCTTCAAGAAATTTTTTTTTATGTTCTAGACTTAACTCTTTATTGAATTTTCTTAATACTTGATTCCTCAATATCTCATAGATTCTCTGATCTATGCATCAATTTTCTTTTAAAAATGCTTAGTTTAATTTGATTCTTAAGCATAATCAGGTATCTAAATACTAAATACTAACTTTTTTGAGGACTTAATATTTTAAAATTTTTATTTCTCTCTCCTTAACTTAATCGACATTATCCTTAATGGAGAAGAAAAAAATAAAGGGTGTAATAAAGAACATGAAAGAATACACCTGACTATATTTTTGGTCCAGCACATGCCTTTAAAAATTTGGACTCTCCCTCCAACTTATTCAAATTATCCTAAAAAAATAAATTAAAAAGATAAATTAAATAAAAACTAAATATTGGTTTGCCTTCCAACAAGTGCTAAGTTTACCATCTTCAACCAGACACAATGCAGCTCACTATCCTGTGTCAAATATTGGATTGACAAATTCCAATGGTTTTGGATTGCCAATCTCAGAAAGTTGATTTATAATCCCATTATTGATATAATCATTGTTAATTTTAGGGATATAATTTGTGATCCCATTCTCAGACCCATGTTTATTAAGAATTTCTCCTATTTGTTCTTCTAAAATGCTCATGAATGGAGTTTTTGTATTAGGAGTCAAGTTTGATTCAATGGGTGCTGGAATGGTGACTAAAGGTGGTTTTAATTCTGGAGGTAAATTAATATGATCTTGTTTAAATAACTCCATTGACATTTCATTATATGCCTCTTGATTTTTGTAAGAAGAACCAGCTTCTAGGTTTGAAGGGAATAGGATATTAGGTTTATAAGTTTTGGGTAAATCATCTATTCTCTTTTCCCCTTTTTCTATCTTATTTAAACTGAAAGTAGCATCAGTACTAATTCCTAACTCGGGTTCTTCTATGTGGTTAGTCTCAGTACTAACCAATTCCTCTAAATTTTTATTTTGGTTAGTATCAATACTAGCCTCTCTCACTTGGTCTTGGTATGGGTCCATAAGAATCCTATAGCTTTTAAGTTCAGGAATTACTTTGGTATTCTTAGATTGGAGATTCTTAGGAGAGACATTAAATTGATAATTTGGTCCAGGTGGTTGGTGGTCATTAGGTGGGTTGTTTGAAATTGGTAGGTTCGATAGTTGATCTAGTTCTCTCCTTATGTTAGACTCAACTAATTATCCTATTTGAGCTTCTAGCCTGACGATTGATTGTTGTTGGCTTAGAATTAATTATTGAAGTTGATTGAATTTATCATCAGCTAGATTGATCTGTTGAGGAGGTGGGTATGAGGACTGATTATAATATGATGGCTGGATAAACTGACTAGGCAGACCATTATTATAGGCAAATTTTGGTATTGGGATCTATTTTGATAATTTTACATAGGTGAAATTTGGGTCTGAGCCTGAGACTGTTGGGATGTCCAAGAAAAATTATAGTTACTCCAATGTTGGTTATATGAATTTGAAAATGGATCATTAATCGGCTTAGAGTAGCCTTGAGCAACTTAGTTTTGGATAAAAGATGGAAATTGTACAGTCGTAGGACATTCACTTATATTATGGGTTGGGCTAGCACAGATTGAACAAATCTCTTGAGAAGATGATGTGAATTGTGTAGGAGATTGTTGACCTAGGGTTAAAACTTGATCTAATTTCTGGGCAAGAAAGTCCACTTTATTTATCAAATTTGAATCAGCCTTAGGACTAGATTCTAGATGTTTAGATTCATGGATCCCTACCCAGGTTTGGTAGAAAGATAACGAAGCATGGTTAATTGAGTTTTCACTCAGGATTTCAAATAAGGTATAGACTTCGTCCTCACTCTTGTTCATGAATGCACCTTCACAGGATGTATCTACTATCTGTCTGTATTGGTCTCCTAAATCCTCATAGAAAGCTTGAACTATTTGCCACTTAGACAGACCATGGTGTGGGCATTTTCTAAGAAATTCCTTAAGTCTCTCCCATGACTCGTGAATCTATTCCCCTGGAAGCTGAGCAAATTCAGTATAGCTTGCCTCATAGTGTTGGTTCGACCTATGGGATAAAATTTCTTAAGAAATTTGCTTTGCAATTCAACCCATATTTTAATTAGTCTTTCTATTATGCTAAGCCAGTGCTTGGCTTTGTCTTTTAATGATAAGAAAAATAGAATTAGTCTGAGGGCATTATTAGTTAAATTTTAAATTCTCACCATCGAGTAGATTTCTAAGAATTCATCCAGATATTTATAAGGATCTTCATTGATGTTCCCATAGAAAGATGGAAGCATCTGAATTATAGTCGGCTTGATCTCATAGTGGGTAGCGTGAATTTTAGGTAATTGGATACAAGTCGATGGGCTATAGGTAGAAGGGATAAAATACTCCTTAATCTGCTTAGGTAGTTCTCTAAAATTTTCAGTCATTGGGTTTAATACAGTTTAGCCTTTCAATGTTATGATTGGATTCAATTAGATCAGGTAAAGCGATTTTCTACCGTGCATGTATTAATATAACCCTAATGTATGGTTCAAAATTTTTTAAATATTTTTTTATTTTTTTTAATTATTTATTATATTAAAAATTAATTTTTTTAAATTATTTTATTTATTAATTTTAATTTAATTTAATTTAATTTAATTATTATTTTTATTTTTTTAGTTAGTTTAATTTAATTTTTATTTTATTTTATTTTATTTTATTTTTAAAGGAGTAAGGAGAAAAAAGAAAGAAAAGTTCTAAAGAAGAGGTCCTAAGGAGTCCTAGAACTAAGAAGAAAGAGAAGAATTAGGTTTAATTAGATTTGATGTTGGTTAGCAATCAAGTTGGTCAATCAATCATGACTAAGGATTATCCTAGATCTAGACAGTTCTTAACTGCCAAGGTCACCTTTAAGCCCTCCAAGTGTAGGATTAGCCAATTAACTGGCCAGGTAAGTGTAAGATCGGTGGTTTGGGAGTCATTGGCCCAAGACTCGCTACATGGATTAAATAGACAAATAGAAAGCTTAAGGAGTTAAGACACTCAATAGTGGTACAATGTTAAAAAAAAAAAAGAAAAATATTGGTTTCCCATCGAGTAACTGGGTCTCGTTGCCTAAGTAAGCAATGATATTCATGTCAAAAAGTGGGCAATGTGAAAATAAAAATCAATAAATGAAGAGCGAAAGTAGAAATACACTTGTCTATATGAAAGTTTAGACAAATTAGAGATAAAGGTGGGATAATTTAGAAAAAGTTCTAAAAAATTTAATATTTTTTACTTAATTTTTCTATTGATAAGTATTAATACCCCAATGATATGTCTCACCTAAGTTCTACTGAATATCAATGGCCATTTTGAAAACTGCTTAGGTAAAATTCGAAACTCTAAAGTTAAAAGGTATTTAAAACTAAATTCTTTCTTTCCTCGAGGATGAGCAAAGCTTAAGTTGGAAGGTGTGATAAGTACCATAAATTCACCAATAAAAGTATTAATTTATTAATTAATTTATATTAATTTTTAAGAATTATTAATCAATTTATATATAATTTTTAAGAAATTCATATTTTTATTAATTAAAAAATAATAAAAATTAGAAAATAAAATTTTATAATCAATGGAAAGAGCTCATTTTTTTAATTATAACGAAATAAGTTTGAAGTAAAATGGAGCTAAAATGGAAAAGATATGAATTTCTAAAAAAATAAAATAAAAAAATTTAAATGAAAAATAACATACGGCTCAAATGGCTCAAGCCGCCATGCTGCAGTAGTCGGTGCGTCCAAATGCACCGAGCCAAGCCGACCAAGCTGGCGCGCCAAGCCATCCATGCTAGCCGACTCAAGCCCAGAAGCCCAGCACAGGGTGGACCGCTAGCTCAGCAGACACCGACGAATCAAAGCCTACCACGTGGTGGACCTAGACCCCTAAAGGGTTTACAAAAGATTCATCACGGCTCACAAGGCATTTTGGTCTTTTCATCTATCAATAAAAGGCACTGATTGGTTGCGGTGCACGATGTGGCTGGTCCACGTGGACCATGGGACCAGTAAATGCGTGATCGTGCGATGGTGGTTGTTTGCGGTCAAGATCGGATGGTCAAGTTTTTTTCGATTGCTGATTTCACCCAGATTGCCATCGAATGACAACGCTTGATTCTATCTTCGATCTGATGGTCCAGAAGGCTCCTGACGGCGATCAAACTCTTAGGCGCGTGATCAACGACCTAAATTCCTCCATCAAGCGCGATCCAATGGTCAGAAATTAATCCAACTTGATCTAGGCTATTACACATCCATTTTTGGTATTTTTGGAAGCATTGGATCACCATCCAACGGCCAGAATTAAAAGAACTCAATAAGAGCTATTTTAATCCAAATTTCACTCGGATTTCTTTCTATTTTCACGATTAAAATAACCCTTAGTCCCACATGGCCTCCAAAAAAAATATCTAGCCTCCTTAGCTCTATAAAAAGGACCCAGGCCTTCAGAAATCAACATCTTCGATCAAGATGAAGCTTTGGTATAGGATGAAGCCAGGCTATGAGTTAATAGCTGCTTCAAAGCAATTGGTGCCGAGAAGAAGAGCGGGGCTTCTATACCATCTTTCCACCAATATCGATCCAAGATTAAAGATCAGCCTATTTTATTTTTTTTTATTTTATATATTTAAATTATGAACTTTTTAATGCAATATTTATTTTTATGCTCTTTAATTTCATATTTTTTTTGCAATTTAATTTCTATACTTTAAATTATTGCTTTTTATTTTATTGCAAGTAGATGCTAAGATCTAACTAATAGATCTTAGTACCAAGTTTAAATTTCTGTACCTTTTAATTTTTGCTTTTTATTTTCTAACTTCACTTTTGATTCCAAAACTTTTCTCTTTTCTTTTTCTTTTGTAAAATCAAAAATTTCAAATCTAAAAATACAACATTCGCTGTGGATTCGATCCGACTCACTACTATCTATGAATTTTTAATTATTTTAAGAAGTCAGATTAAACTGATAAACATGGTGTCTTAACGACAACATCGCATTTCTATCAAGTTTTTAAAAATTTAATCTTATCATGAGATTTTTAATTAGATTTAAATGAATATATATTTTTTTAAATAAATAAATAAATAAATAAAATAAAATAAAAAGAAAACTAGGGTTAGGATTGATCTCACCGAGCAAAACTCCTGGTTCTTTTTATTCTTTAATTTTTTTCTACAAAATAATAAAAAAATTAGCAAACAATATTTATAAGAAAATAAAAATTTTATTTATAATTTATTTACAAAAAAATCAAAAAAATCAAAATAATGTCCGTGCCTTCCCCAACAATGGCGCCAAAAACTTGATGCATTTACCAAAATTATTTTTAATTTATTTAAAATAAATCAAAAAAATTAAAATTAAAAATAAAAAATAATCTCCGATAATGATGCCAAAAACTTGATAGGAACGCAATATTGTCGTTAAGACACCGTGTTTATCAGAATTCAACTTTTTAAAATAATTAAAAATTCGTAGATAGTAGTGAGTCAGGTCGAATCCATAGGAAAGATAGTATTTTTAGATTTAAAATCTTTGATTTTGCAAAAGAAAAAGAAAAGAGAAGAGTTTTGGGATCAAAAGTGAAGTCGAAAAATAAAAAGCAAAAATTAAAAGGTGTAGGAATTTAAACTTGGTATTAAGATCTACTAGTTAGATCTTAGCATCTACCTGCAATAAAATAAAAAGCAATAATTTAAAGTATAAAAATTAAATTACAAAAAAAATATGAAATTAAAGAGCATAAAAATAAATATTGCATTAAAAAGTTCATAATTTAAATACATAAAATAAAAAGAAAATAAAATAGGCTGATCTCTGATCTTGGATCGGCATTGGTGAAAAGATGGTGTAGAAGCTCCGCTCTTCTTCTCGACATCAATTACTTTGAAGCAGCCATTAACCCATAGCCTGGCTTCACCCTGTATCAAAGCTTCACCTTGATCGGAGATGTTGATTTTTGAAGGCCTGGGTCCATTTTATAGAGCTAGGGAGGCTAGATATTTTTTTTAGAGGCCATGTGGGACTAAGGGTTATTTTAATCATGAAAATAGAAAGAAATCTGAGTGAAATTTGGATTAAAATAGCCCTTATTGAGTTCTTTTAATTCTAGCCGTTGGATGGTGATCCGATGCTTCCAAAAATACCAAAAATGGATGTATAATAGCCCAGATCAAGTCTGATTAATTTCTGACTGTTGGATTGTGCTTGATGGAGGAATTTAGGCCGTTGATCACACGCTTGAGAGTTTGATCACCGTCGGGAGCCTTCTGGACCATCGGATCAAAGATAGAATCAAGCGCTGCTATTCGATGGCGATCTGGGTGAAATCAGCAATCGAAAAAAACTTGATCGTCCGATCTTGACTGCAAACAAACACCATCGCATGATCGCATGTTTACTGTTCCCATGGTCCGTGTGGACTGACCACATCATGCACCACAACCAATCAGCACCTTTTATTGATAGATAAAAAGACCAAAATGCCCTATGAGCTGCGATGAATTTTCTGTAAACCCTTTAGGGGTCTAGGTCCACCATGTGGTAGGCTCTGATTTGCCAATGTCTGCTGAGCTAGCGGTCCACACTGTGCTGTAGATCGGTTGATGGCTTCTGGGCTTGAGTTGGCTAGCGTGGATGGCTTGGCACGATGGCTTGGTCGGCTTGGCTCGACGCGTTTGGATGCGCCGACTGCTGCGGCATGGCGGCTTGAGCCGTATGTTATTTTTCATTTAAATTTTTTTTTTAATTTCTTTAGAAATTCATATCTTTTTCATATTAGCTCCATTTTGCTTCAAACTTATTTCGTTATGATTAAAAAAATGAGTTCTTTCCATTGATTATAAAATTTTATTTTTTAATTTTTATTATTTTTTGATTAATTTTTTAATTAATAAAAATATGAATTTCTTAAAAATTATATATAAATTGATTAATAATTCTTAAAAATTAATATAAATTAATTAATAAATTAATAATTTTATTGATAAATTTATGGTACTTATCAATACTGAAAGCCCTTATCATATTTATAATTCTATATAGGGCTTGTAGGTCAGTAGGAGATTTGATCAAGACGAGAGGTTCCTGAATGTTGGAGATGGAAGATAAGTTTCAATTCTAGTTTTAGGAATCATGAATCTTATAATCAATTCAAATAAAATTATTCTTAATGAATGTCATTATTGTCCAACTTTCTTATTGAATGTCATTTCTGTAGGCCTTTTGGCTCCGAATGATTTTGAAATATCAATAAAAAAAAAATTTATAATATCATTTTGAATGATGTTATAATTTTGATTGAACAATTGAATAACGGAATTTATTTACTTTCTATTCCTGTTAACATGGTTCAATCCTCTAGTAAATGCCCTAGAATTAGTGATGTGTCTGATGTCTACTTTTGGCACTTTAGGCTAGGTCATATTAGCAAGAATAGAATTAACAAGTTAGCTCAAGAAGAAATTCTTGAGGTTAGTGATTGTGAGTCACTTCCGACCTGTGAGTCATGTCTTCTTGGTAAGATGACCAAGTCACCTTTTACTGAAAAAGGTGAACGAGCCACTGAACTCTTGAGTTTAGTACATTCGGATGTATGTAGACCCATGAGCTCAAGTACCAGAGGTGGATATTTCTACTTCATAATCTTCACAAACGATCTATCGAGGTATGGGTATGTCTATTTAATGAAGCATAAGTCAGAGTCATTTGAAATATTCAAATTATTTTGAAATGAGGTAGAAAAGCAAACTGGGAAGAGTATTAAAACTCTTCGGTCTGACCGAAGGGATGAGTACCTTTCCAATGAGTTTCTGACATATCTTGAGGAGAACAGAATTCTCTCCCAATGGACTCCTCCTAAAACACCACAACATAATGGTGTGTCTGAAAGGTGAAATCGGACCCTATTGGACATGGTTCGATCCATGATGGGGTTTGCTGGTTTGTCGATCTTCCTATGGAGATATGCGCTCGAGTCAGCTTGTTACATTCTAAATAGGGTTCCGAATAAATTTGTTAATAAAATATTATATGAAATATGGATAGGATGTAAGCCAATACTTTCACACCTTAGGATTTGGGGGTGTCCGACTTACGTCAAACATTTGATGACAGACAAGCTTTGACCTAGGTCTGATAAGTGTAGTTTTATAGGTTACCTAAAAGAAACCAAAGGGTACTACTTCTACCTTGATGATGAGAAAAAAAGTGTTTATCAGCCTTAAGATAGTTTTTTTAGAAAAGAAGTTCCTTGGTGAAGGAACTAATGCCTCTAAGGTCGAACTTGATGAAGTAAGATAGGTGGAAGAATGGATATAAGTTGTTAAACCTGAGCTGGATCTGATTAGATTAGACCCAGAACCCATTGTAGAAGCATCCTTAAGGAGATCTAGTAGAGTACCACATCAATCGGATAGATACTATGATTTTTTGGTCTGAGATGGAGATCCTATCGAACTCGATGAGAATGATTAGGACCCAATCACCTATATGGATGCAATGTAGAGATCCGACTCCGAGAAATGATTTGAGGCTATGAAATTTGAGATGGAATCTATGAAGGTCAATGATGTATGGACATTGGTTGACCCACCCGAAGGGATAAAACCCATAGGGTGTAAGTGGGTCTTCAAGAGGAAAAGAGGCACAAATAGAAAAGTGGAGACCTATAAAGCTCGTCTGGTTGCCAAGGGGTATCGTCAACATTATGGTATTGACGATGATGAGATGTTCTCTCCTATGGTAATGTTCAAATTCATTCGGATAATACTTGCTATAGCTGCCCATTTGGACTATGAAATCTAGCAGATGGATGTGAAAACAACTTTTCTGAATGAAGAGCTGGATGAAGAGGTGTATATGATACAACCTAAAGGTTTCACATTCATAGATGAGTCTAAGGTGTGTAAGCTTCAGAGGTCCATTTATGGACTAAAGCAGGCATCTCGGAGCTGGAACATATGATTTGATAGAACAATCAAAACATATGACTTCGTTAAGAATGAAGAGAAGCCCTGCATATATAAGTGGACTAATGGTCCAGCAATAGTATTCCTAGTATTGTACGTGGATAACATTCTCTTAATCGGGAATGATGTTCCTGCATTATAAGGAATAAAGATCTGGCTTTCATCATAATTCTCCATGAAAGATTTGGGAGAAGCTTCCTACATCCTAGGGATGAAGATCTATAGAGATAGATCTAAAAGATTGCTTGGATTATCCCAATCTACGTACATTAACACTGTGTTGAAATGGTTCAGCATGCAGAATTCTAAAAAAGGCTATCTACTGATAGGCCATGGAATTTCTCTTTCAAAGAGAGATTGTCCAACAACACCTCTAGATAGAGAGCGTATGAATAGAATACTATTTGCTTCAGTAGTGGGTTCTATAATATACGCCATGACATGTACGTGACTAGATGTGGCATACTCACTAGGGGTAGTGAGTAGATACCAATCTAATCTAAGGAAGAATCACTGAAAGATTGTTAAAATCATCCCAAAGTATTTAAGAAATACTAAGGATCAATGGCTTGTATATGGTGAATCAAACTTAAAACTTATGGGGTTCACAGACTCTAGTTTTCAGTCTGATCATGATGATAGCAAGAGTATGTCGGGATATATATTTACCCTTAATGATGGGGCTGTCTGCTAGAAGAGTTTCAAGCAGCACACTGTGGCCGATTCAGTTTGTGAGGCAGAGTATGTCGCTGCATCAGATACTGCCAAAGAAGTGGTGTGGCTAAGAAAATTCATTACCGAGCTTGGAGTAGCACCCTCCCTTGATGGTCCAATTCTGCTTTATTGCGACAGCTCTAAAGCTATTGCTCAGGTGAAGGAACCAAAGGCATACCAGCGGACGAAGCATATTCTACGCTGCTGCTATCTTATCCGAGAGATTATGGATTGAGGTAACATCGATCTTTAGAAGATCGATGGAAAGAAGAACCTGGTTGATTTATTCACTGAAGCTGTTGCGGTGAAGGAGTTCGACAACTTTAAGTCGAAGATAGGTATTAGATACTGCATCGATTGGCTTTAGTCCAAGTGGGAGATTATTGGGAATGTGTCCTAAAGTCAATCATCAATCTCTTAATGGTTGGGCCATATATTTATAATTGTATATGAATTATAAATTAATAAAAGTTATTTTGATATTTTTCATCATAAATTCTGTTGTCTTCTAATGAACTCCTGTATTGTGATGAAGTCCTTAGGACTATCTAGATTCGGCAAAGGAGGATTTGTCATTTAGTTCTTAAATAGTTCACGATCAAATGATATCTTGTTATTTAGGACGACAACGTTTATCAAGTATAGATCATTGTATGCCATATAGGTTGGTTGTCCTCATAACCAAGGAGTGTTGAGACACTGATATGGCATACAAGTGAGACGTATGGGTACATCTGCACTGAACATGACCAACTTTGGGGCTTTTCTCCTATCAAGATTAACTTCGATGGAATATGGGTATAAATGTCCCTCTGACCTGAGATCACCATGGTGACTTCCAAGCAACTCACTATATTTTGGTGTTGGACTATCCAAATTTTTAATTTAGTGATGAAAGATTTCTGGGCACAGTCAAGTACTTATGGAGTTGGTGTGTGTATCAAGATGGGATTGACCACTCCTGATTTTAGGAGCTATGTTCAATTATGTTTCAATTTAGCAAAATCTTGGTCAGGGTGGTCTTAGTGAGGAGCCACGGGACTAATTACTTTAAGACACGACATGGATGTATTTTCTAGGATTGATAGTCTAACCCTGAGTCATCTATTACACAGAGGTCATAGGGATAAATTATATAGGAACCATATTTGCGTAGGTTCTGAATATTATGAATGCGATTATTCGACAGATTGGGATGTTGAGTACCATTGCTAGATGGTCACTTTGATTAGTTTAAAAATTAGTTTCTATGCTACAGACTTACATTCAAACCTGTGGGGTCACACACATTAGGAGTTTCTACCTAATCTGATGGCTAATCAAGAGTCTCATTGGTCTGGGACTCTTGAAGGGAAATCCTGATTTTCCGGTCCAGGTTCGTTCAGATCTGATCAGATCAAGAGATATATTTTAAAAATTTTCTCTTGATCTCAATCAGATCTTGATATATTTTAGATCTGATTCTTATTATTTTAATAAATAAAATAAAATAAGATAAATTAAATCAAATTTAATTTACCTGATTTGGGTAATCCTATTACCCTGTAGATGATCCTGATTGCAGCGGAAGGTTCTGGATCTAGCCACGCAAGCGCCTGGCCTCTACCGGTATCCACTCGGGTTGGATCTAGAGATCCTCTTCTTCTCTATCACGCCTCCAAAAATTAGATCTGGAGGATCTTCAAAACTCTTTTGAAGATCAGCAGTCGTCCTTTTGCAGCAGCGCAGCCTTCTTGCTTTTGATCGCCTTTCCTTTGATCTGAATCGCACCAACCAAAGTCCAAAACTCCTTTTGGACGTGGAGAGGAAGGGGAGAAGAAGCTTTGGCATGGAGGAGGAGGGGAGAGGCAGCCTTGGGGCGTGGGGTTTCTCAATTGAATTGCATTAGAATCTGAGTTGGGCGCAGGGTCTTATTTATAGACTAAGCTGTGATCCAACTCCTCTTCTTCCCAACCAATCACAACCCTTTGTGAAATCAGATCTAAATCTGATTGGTGGGAATAGAGTCCCCTGGATTCCTCCTTAGAGGGTGCCTAAGACCAGTCAAAGTTGGTTCTTAGGAAGAACTCTAATTGGAATCCAAAAAGGAGATGGAGTCCTTGTCCAACAAGGACTCCTAGGCGCCTCCAACTTGGGCACACGCCAAGGGTGGCGTGCGCCCTTCTCCTTGCCAGGTTCTGGCAGGGGGACAGGCCCCCACCAGCTCTCCAATAGGTGCATGACATGTGGTCAAAAGTCAAAGTGTCAATGGTCAACGTTTGACCAGTCAAAGGTAGACTTTTGACCAAAGTCAAAGAACAAGAAATGGCAGGTGACCAAAAATGGCAGGTAATGTCTTACAAAATAAGACAACCTTTTCTGAACTTGGACAACCTCCAGTCAGACCATATGAAGGCCTCTGATTGAGCACAAACTCCTTTGGCTCAGTCAGGACAACTTATTTATGATAGTAAAAGAAGAACGTTAGGTTCAATCGAGTGCTAGCACGATTTCCTTGAACCTAATTGAATCTCATTCAGATCAATTGAACTAGATCAGTTCAATTGATGATCACCAGATTCAAACCCTTGTTTGTGTGACCCAGTTAGGTTCAGTTCTGTATGGTAATGGGATATGTCATGATCTCTATCATCGACATCATCGAAACTCCTTTCGATGGATCAGAACTCTTCTGATTCGAACAGCTAGAATGATCGATCATCTAAATCATTCTAATTGCTCCCAAAATCCACCAGTGACACCTAGCAGTATATGGTGGCAACCCATCAGAGCTGAATGCGAACCTCTTGGTGCAGCTACCTGTGTGATTAAGTTCTTCTATCTTGAGCCCCGATCAGATTAGGGTTAAGGTGAAACTCGTCAAACCCTAGTTCTGTCATATGATGTAATCATTCGATTCGAAGTCCAATGTGAAAATCTAAATAGAAACTCTTTCTATTATTTCACTCTGCCATGGCCATGGGCTTCTGGACTTGATTCTCATGATCATCATAGGGCTGCTCCTCTACCACCGAGGTAGATAGATTCCATCTTGATGCAATCCAGTTCCTACAATGAACATGCTATAGCCAACATACACCTCAGGGTTCCATATGGCTAGGAGACCGAGTAATGGTGTAGTCAAACTATAACACCCTCAAGGTGAACTGCCGATGCATCTCAGGTCAAAGAACCAGACACACTACTGCAGCATCGAGTCAGTCATTGACGAGAAGGTAGACTTCCTAATGACTACTCGAGGTGGTCACGCTCAGTGCCCTCGTTCTCTAACGAGTATCTGTACTCTCGCTCCAGTGTCTCCACACCATAGACTCAAGACTCATCTACTAAAGAGAAGCGATCGTACACCAACCTTCCGGATCAATCACCATTCTAGTGATGATCCTATGGTCGGGAGCAGTTTTATGAGTTAATAATGATTATTCATGTCTTAAATTTTCAACTCTTGAAAATATGAATTATCATTATCATTAACTCAAAGGATGTATCACAGACACTAAATACACAGGTGTGATAGAAAATAACCCATTTCATTAATTATAGTCAAAATTATAATTTTGCCCCTAGAAGTGTATTATAAGTGTCAGCCAATTCTGGCTTCTAGGGTACATATATCTAACAACTCTATGGTCAAAAGTCCCACTAGAGTGAGACTCTATGGTCAAGAGTCCTACTGGACTAGGATACTGAGTTCTATTTGTTTGGAACTCTCTGATCATGAGTCCTGATAATCTAGGACACTACGGTCAAGAATCCCGCTGGACTAGGACTTTATGATCAAGAGTCCCACTGGACTAGGACTCTGAGTCCTACTCATCTGGGACTCTCTGATCAAGAGTTTCACTAGTCTGTGACTCTATGATCGTGAGTTTGATTCATTTAGAACACTGAATTCAAGAGTCCCACTGGTTTAGGACTCTTCAAGAGTTTCATGTTGATAGGACTCCATTGCCCAGTAATCCATTCAATTTGGACTTAGATATTTTTGGAGGATTAATTAGCAATTTGATTATCGATTAACTTAATTTGATTAAGCGATGAGGATTTGATCAAGTCTAATTGAATTTGATTCGATTGGATTTGATCCGATCAAGTCATGAGATGACCTAATTGCTATGGGAGTTTTGATCTTGATTTGATCAGGATCTAGATCTAATTAATTTCTAATTTAATTAAAATTTTATTAAATTAGGCTAAGCTTAATTTGGTTGAATTTAACTTGGTTTAATTAGGTCTAAATTAATTGGTTTGGTTGAAACCAATTAGGAGCAAGTCAAATGAAGATTGAATTCAAATTCTTCCATGCGCCCACTATTCTTGACTTTTCCACTCTGCTTCCCACGCCCTTCTTTTTATTTGTCGAATATTTTTTAGAGAAATAAAAATATGTACATAGAAGAAGAGTCCTTCTGCATATTAAACGTAAGGGAGGGGGCGTTGGATAAGGATAAGAGGCTCATTTGATTTTTGAAATTAAGTGAGTGGTTAAAACCTCTTAACCACTCAACTCTTATCATTTTCCATGTAGTTTTTTCATGGTATTCACATCAATAAATTATAATAATTTTTTTGCATGCATGAGAAGGGGTTAGCATTATGTGGTAAAAATTTTATAGTATTTGGGCATTAGTTTTAGCCGAAAAAAATATTGGAGTGAAGGTGAATAGGATCCTACAGCACTTTACTTTTCCCTCATGCCTCTATTCTCTTATGATTTTTGCCTCTAAGAATATCCTATTTTTAGATATAATCTAAATAGAGATTATAGATCTAAAAGTTATCTTTCTATAAAAATTTATTTCATGGAAAAACTCCACACAGAGAGGGCATGATAGGATTTTTAGTGTGTCAGGGTTTTTAGGTCGAGTGAAATCCTATATTTGGGAATCTGGGTTTGGATGGAGAGATTGAGTGCTGTGAGCATCGGATCACCACCAAATTTGAAATACATCTTCATCATCCTCCTATATTTATGTTCTAATTTTTTAAAATATTTAAAAAATTAGAAAGTATATAATCAATCAGATCGATCATGATTAGCCATCGAAGGCTCCGACGAGGAGTAAGCACTCCAGTGGGGCTGATCAGGATCAAGAGCTCCGTGTGGACCAACCGTAGAGGCCAAACACATATGCAGCTATAATGTGATATCAGAGCATTATCCAATGGACTCAAATTATGATGATCAACTATCCACGAAAAGATATTATATTCTGAACATGTAGATGTAGTAAATAGTTTATTACATAGTTTTATTTTCAGATCTATTGATGTATGCATGCATATTATGTTTAGATTCTAATATGTAGGGTTAAATAATCTGATATGATCAGTAGATAATTAATTAGATTAATTATTTTTTGCTGCATCATTGCTATTTTTAAAATATTTTTTGAAAGTAGCATAGCAAATTCTGCACTATTTTCTTTAGTAGATCCTTCAGCATCAAGGAGGAGAGATACCTCTTTGCCTCAGTCTAGGTGCAGAGTTGATCACACAGTAGTTAGACTTGGGGACGATCAGCTCCAAACGATCTCTTAGTAGGTTGCCACTATTTTGCTTGCCAGCAGGGGTACCACGGGCTTTGCTTAGTAGGAGAGATCTTAGATTGACCCCTCATCTGATCACTCGATGGTTTCTCATATCACTACAATTTTTTAGATGCTTTCAGCCATTACTGCTCACTTTGAGGAGCTTGAGGGCTCAATTTTGAGGTTGACTGGCAGAGTTCTAAATCTTCAGAGATAGGTGATGGCTTTAGGATTTTCTCGATCAAAAGAGTTTGTTCCTTCGATTTCTATCTTATTTGCTAAAAGTGATAGTCTTCGTCGTGCTTTGGAGGCAGGGATTGAGTCCTTAAGAGATGAGATCAAAGGATCTAGTGATATTATCTTTACTGTGATTTGTTCTCTCATGGAATCTTTGTCGAGAGCAGTGGGACAGTTAGAATCCATCAGACTTATCCTCTTGTCCTAGATCTCATCTTCTTTTGCTATCGGACCTTCTCGTCCTTTTGTTCACACCACTCCTGCTCGTGCCAGTTCCTCTACTCGGGTCAAGACAGACGTGCACATCTCTGATTCTGATTCAAATTTTGACTTTGGTGGTTTTGCTCGATTTCATCTTTAGATCTAGTTTAGTTAGCCTTATATGTTTAGGTTATAACTAAAAGGCCTTTGTACTTTTTGGATGTTTGGTTGTCATGGTATGTATTTTTTTTGTTGACCATGATTTATGCATGTTGGACTATGACTTATGACTTAAAATATTTTGGATGGATATTGTATTTTGACTATGGCTTGAATGATATTGTTCTTAGGTTTCTTGTTTCATTTTGAATATATATTTGACCTTAGCTTTCATGAATGTTGTTTGGCTTATGGATCATATGCTAAAATATCTTGTATGCTTATGGCTTATCATTTGGTTTACAAATGCTATATGTATTAATAAATTTTTAAATCAATAGTAAAATATGAGAAATTAATTGATGGGGTGTCTTTTTTCTCTTTAAAAGAAACTTCTTGAGATAATGTTTGATGATGTCAAAAAGGGAGAGTAAATAATATAGCAGGTTGTGCATAGTATAAGCAAATTAAAAACAAATTATTATTGTTTCATATTTAATATCCAAGTTTCATAGTGAAATTGCTGAATTCTAATACTTAATGGTAAAATATGAGCAAATTGTTAAAATTTCATACTGAAAAGTCACTGTATGGTATCAAAGATCAATACAAAATTGCAAAATCTCTTCTTCTTTGAATATTATATGTTCAGATTGCTGAAACAATACCCAAAGTTAGATGCTTTGAACTAATCACTTACATATAATTATACTTGAGGCTTTTAATCTCAAATGGCATCTCTCTCTTCAATATCAAATTTATTTTAATTTTTCTTATACTCAATTATTTTATCATCATCAAAAAGAAAGAGATTGTTGCCCCTAGGATTAATTTTGATGAGCATGAAATAATTAAGAGGATTACTAATAATTTATTCTTGGAGATGTTTTTAAAAGTCATTTTAGGAGTTTCAAGAATTATTGTATTGCAAAATTTGGTTGGAGATAATCAAAATTATAATTTACTTGATTTGGGAGCAAAATTGAAGTTTTTCAGAAATCTCAAGAACTCTCAAGATGATGTCGATTCTTTTGGAGGCATTCTCAAATTTTTTGGAAGCCTAAAAGTGAAGAAATGGCAATTTGGGCAAAAGGGAGTGACCCCTAGGTTGACTCTTTCTCCTTTGGCATAACTGGCATGCCGGCATGTAGAGCTGGAATCGACATGCTGAAAAGGGGGACCTTTGGGTCATCCCATGAAAATGGGGTGATCCATAGGGCGCCTCCTGAAGGTTCTGTGCACAAAAATAGAAACCCATTTTTTATCACTTGTTGCAAAAGAGGCATCGCATGGGGCAACCCTTTTCCAAGGGTTGACCCATGGGTCGCCCCCTACGATGGAAAATTCTATAATAGCTATTGTTTTCTCCATCTTGGCACATTTAATGCTTCCCAAATTATTTGCAATGGCTAAAAATGGCTACTGTTCATCTCCCAGCATTCAATGAAGGTTTAAAAGCATTCAAAAAGAAAGAAAAGTACTAAGAAAATTAAGAGAATATTCAGCTCAAAGAAATTTTAGCCCGAGGCAAGAAAAGCATTGATTTCAAGCTTAACCACTTCTCCAATGCACATTCAAGTCTTCAATCTCTTTGAGAGGGTTCTTAAAAACTTCCTCTAGTTCATGTAAAGAGTTTTTAAAATTTTATTATGCTTATTTAGGAGATAACTATGCTACACTTGTATATCTTTTTATATTTTGTTCACTATTTTAAGGCTTAAGTTTTTAGAAATTTTCAAATCTTGGAAAGATTGATCTGAATCTTGAATTAGAGTATTTTTGGATTGGTTGTTATCCGAGAAATAAGTGTCTAGCTTGGGATGGCTAGGGTCGGAGAATCCGATGTTGTTTTTGGTTGAATATGAATAGTAGATTAGAATTTTCAAGTAGAAGCTTGGAGAGTGGATGTAGGTACAAGGTTGGCACCGAACCACTATAAATTCTCTTGTTTGTGTTGCTCTCTCTCTATCTTCTTCATTTATTTTATTGTATTAACTTTTTTTCTTTTAAATTAAGCTCTTGCACATTACTTATCTCACTCTCTTCATTTCACTTAAAATATCAACAGCACATCTTGCAAATCACTCTCTTCACTTCACTTAAAATATCAATAGCACATCTTGCAAATTCTATTTTTAACTTTAATTTTTTAAAGAAACCCAATTCATCCCCCCTCCTAGGTTGCATAGGTGGGCAATACCAAATTATTGGTGACTCATCATAAAGGGTAAGAACTCGTGCATTCTTAATATCAATAATTATCTAATCTTTATATCTTAAATTGAAACTAAAACTATAGAAGAAGTTGAAAATGATCTAAACTGATAAATGCAATGCATGAAGAATTAAATCATTTTAAAAGAAATAAAATATGGATCCTAGTTAATAGACCAAGTGACCATCTAATAATTGGAACTAAATAGGTAGAAATAAACTCAATGAAAATAGAATAATCACCAAAAATAAAGCTAGGTTAGTAGCTAAAGGGTATAATCAAGAGGAATGTATTGATTTTGATGAAACTTTTATCCCAATTGCTAGATTAGAAGTAATTAGACTGCTACTTGTATTTGCATGCTTCATGAATTTTAAATTATAATAAATAAATGTTAAGAGTTCATTCTTAAATAGATACATAGTCGAAGAAGTATATGTAGAATAACCATCTGGATTTGAAAGTTATACACATTCTAATCATGTTTATAAATTATATAAGGTACTCTATGGTTTAAAACAAACTCCTACAGCATGGTATGAAAGAATAAGCAAATTTTTAATTGACAATGAGTTTTCTAGAGAAAATATTGATAAAACTTTATTTTTAAAGAAAAAATAAAAACTTATTAGTAGTATAAATTTATGTAGATGATATTATTTTTGGTGTTACTAATGAGTATCTTTATCAAGAGTTTACCAAGCTTATGTAGGAAGAGCTCGAGATGAGTATGATGGATGAACTAAACTTCTTTCTCAGACTCTAGATCAAACAAAGTGAAGAAAAAATCTTCATCAACCAAACAAAGTATACAAATAAAATTTTAAAAAAAATTGGAATGAAGAACTCATGACCAATTGGTACATCTATGAGTCCCTCTTGCAAACTTGATAAGGATGAAAAGGGTAAGAAAATTGATACTAAATTATATAGAGGCAAGATAGGATCATTGCTTTATCTTATTGTAAGTAGACCTGATGTTATGTTTAGTATTTGCATTTATACTAGGTATCAATCTGATCCTAGAGAATCTCATTTTTTAGTTGTTAAAAGGATATTTAAATATTTATCTGGCACACTCAATGCTAGATTATGGTATGATAAATTATCATTTTTAGAATTAATTGGATATACTAATTTTGACTTTGCTGGATATAAATTAGATAAGAAAAGCACTAGTGGGACTTGCCAAATTCTTGGAGTTATTCTAATATCATGGTTTAGTAAGAAATAATACTCAGTAGCATTATTTATGGCTGAAGCTGAATATGTTGCTGCTGAAAGTTGTTGTACTCAAATCTTATGGATTAAACAACTTAAAGATTTTGGCATAAAACTTAATAATATTTCAATAAGATGTAATAATACTAGTATAATTAAATTAACTAAAAATCTAATCCAACATTCAAGATCTAAATATATTGAAATAAGACACCACTTCATAAGAGATCATGTACAAAATAATAATATGATGCTTGAGTTTGTTAAAATAGATAAGCAATTAGTAGATATCTTTTCTAAATCCCTCAATGAAAAAAGATTTAGCATAATTAAGATAGAATTAGGAATGTGTTATCATTCAGATTAAGTCCAAACCCAAATTTTATTGAACCAATAATTTTTATATGACTTAGAAATCTCTCTACTACTCTCTAAGGATCCTATCTAGTAAATTCACTCATTGATTTGAAATCATATCCCTTTATCAAACTTTCTCAAAATTTCAAGTTTATTGACTCATTTGACCTAATTCTTAACAATCCCTCAACTAGATGTATCTATTTTTATTTTTTTAAAAAAATTAAAATTTCACACTACTTGAACTGTAGTTGACTCATGCTTAAGTAGAAAGTTAACTCACACTGGAGTCGACTCATGGTCGGAAACCTCATTTTTAAATCCGAGCCTTCTCCTCTTCATTTTACTTTACCCTTTCACTGTTGAACCCTAGAACAGTTCTAAAGCCATGAGGGACCCCCTATTGACTCTTTCACCTGTCATCTTCTCCAATTTTCTTGGATCCTTCCTCTATAGTACACCATTAGGCCTAGGAAAAAGTCATGCATTGTTAGAAGAAGACTGAATCCGATGGAGCAGTGGGAATCTTTAAGTGAAAGAGACTCCAACTTTGATGCAGGTAACACCATTCCCTAATCACCTGCTCCACGCTCTCCCTTGCTCCTAGACCATCAAATCACCACTAGAAGAAACATAGACTTTCAAATTTTTGAGGAGGGTTTTAGAATTGGTGCATGGATCCGTCACCAATAGTGGGAGCATTTCTTTTTAGTGAACTAGCCCACCTATCCTCGATTAGTTCATGATTTCTATAGGTGTATGGCAAGCGGCACTGATGATTTAAGGTGTACTATGAAAGATGTTACTTTTCTTCTTATCCTCGAGAGACTTAGATAGATTTGGGGTTTACCTACTGAGGGAGTAGCACCGCAGCATCCTTTTGATAGGGATCTAGCTCTTAGGATGATCACTGAGAGGGATGATACAAAAGGGACATCTAAGCTAGAAGCAAATGGTTTGTCTATTGAGATGAGAGTGCTTAACCATAAGTAGCAAGAATTATTTTTCCCAAGATCGACCACTTCGATTTAGTCTTGGATAGAGTGATTGAGATCTTGGACTATATCATCCGAGGACAGCAACTCAACCTTCCTTATTGATTTTTAGGCAGATGAGAGATGGTGTAGGCAGGGATAGGGCATGCCTTCCTTATGGCATGGCACTAACCACTATTTTTAAAGAGGTTGGGATAGATTTTGATGGGAAGCTTTCAATTGATTTGAGGCATACTGACACTTATGGCGAGAAGACTCTAACATGAATGGGGTATTGTAGAATGAATGGTAGATGGGCCAAGATTGCTAGGCTGATATCTGAGATTGGGTGCCTGGCACAGCTTATGGAGTAGAGGGAGAGTTCCAGTATATCCTTAGGACTCATCACATCACTCTTAGTTTCTATGAGATAACTAGTTAATCTTCTGAGGACCCATGCACCACCAAGATGAGCAGCAGCAGCGATTGTAGCATCAATGTCAGTAGCGGCAGAGGTAGTAGCAACTGAGACAGCAAAGGTAGATGTAGACATCACTTTTGATCCAGTTTCGCCTTTGGTTTCTGAGTCTCCCCACTATGCACTTGAACAGCCTTCGACCACTTAGCCTCCTCCTGGACCTCTTAGGATATATTCTTGAGCCATCGTAGGAGGTCCATCCACTTGCACTAGGAGTAGGATGGTGACTAGAGCCAGCTCCACCACCACTCTTGATTTTTCGTTTGAGTGATCTATTAGGACTTAGGTTCTTTTATGTCTATAGGCCCTAATCTATATCTAAGTTATGTTTTAGGATTCAGTCATGATGTTGGTATCATGTTGTGTTGATTGGTGATACTTTATCTTAGACTTCGTTTGTATTGTATGTAAGTGCTTGTACTGCTTGTATCTCTTTTTGTATGCAGTACATACTTGTATAAATATTATATTTTATTTATATCTATGAATGTCTACTTCTATATCTTTTTCTTGTCATTTAATTTTCTTTGATGTTGATAAAAAGGGGGAGAAAAGACAAGCATAAAAAAGAGAGAGGATAAAAAATGAAATTGAAAATGAAAATAAAAGAGGAAATGAATAAAATAAATGACACATCTGGCACATTAATGGCGTATACTATAAAGTTCTAAAATTTTTTGGTTGATGGCATATTTTACTTTTAAACAAATAGATATGAGGAGGATCATTGCAATTGAAATGATAAATTATTACAAAAAGAAAGAAATTTTGTATGATCTGAACTTGCATTATTCATTTCAACTTAAGATGTTTAATTGATATGGAATGTTATTCTTTTCACCTTGAATATTTTTGAAATTGAAAATATTATGCATGAACTCAAAAATTTTGTCATCATCAAAAAGGAAAAGATAGTTGACCCCAAGTTTGATTTGGATGAATAACAAAATATTTGAATTTATTTTGATATTAATAAATTGGTTGAAGTGTTTAAGATAAAATTCAAGAAGACGGGAATTCATCTCAATGAAGCTCTATATTTTTAATTGAAAGAACCAAGAAAGAAGAACAAAAAAGTTTAAACCAAATGTGTTTCAAAGTTTACTGGGTCATGAACCAACTCAAAGAAAGCTTAAGTCGACTCTAGTATGGTTTCAACACTTGGCATAGACCCGGAGTCAATGCTAGAATAGTGTGAGCTGACTCAAGGACTCAGACAGGCATCGAACTCAAAAATAGACGATAGCATTTTGGACCCTATCACTAAAGTCGACTCTAGGATAGTAGGAAACGGCTCATGCATCTCTGATATACTTCAGGATTGGCATGGCTGAGAAGTTGACTTAAGAAAAGCAGGAGCTAACTTATGTCTGAGGAGGGCACTGGTTTAATGACAGAATGCTGAATTTTTTATCCTATGACTGGAGTCGACTCAAGAATCTAAGAGCCGACTCAGGCACGTAGAACTGGCACAGGCACAAAAAAGACAAAATGCTAGATGTTTTGCCCTACGACTGGAGTCGACTCAAGGTTCTGGAGAGTCTACTCATAAGCTCCGACAGCTTTAATGACTAGTTTCCAGAACTGGATAGAAACAATCCAAGAAGGTCTAAACGGCTTTTTCTCACGCTCCAATGGTTACAGACCCACTTTTGGTGTTCCTAACTTAGATTAGAAGGCTTCTTAGACAATATTAAAGAAAAGGATCACAAAGAATCATAACTACAAGAGAGAAACATCAAAAAATATTCAAAAGTTCAATGCAATCCTACTAGTGAGCTTTAAAAGAATTTTCATTGCAATTCAACCATCCAACCTACTGTGCAATCAAGGCATTCTCAAATGAAGGGAGTATTCATTGCAAGAGCCCTCCAAATTCTTAACTTGTGCATTAAAGCTTCAATAAACTCTTCAAGAAGTTTATTTGCATTTAAATTTCTGCACTTTTAGATTTCTATATTTCAAATTTTAATTGACTTGAAACTTTGGGGATAGACTTAACCAAGCCTTGAATTAGACTTGTACAAGCTTAGGAGTGGCTTAGGGATAGATTTTGGTTAGTTAGCCCGCAAACTTAATTAAGTTAAGATTGTGAACCCAGTAAAAATAATCTAACATAATCTTGGTGATTATAGTGGAATTCTCAAGTGAAGTACTTGAGGAGTGGACGTAAGTGTTGGATTTGACATCGAACCATTATAAAAATTTTGCATCTTTATGTGTGTGAATTTCTTTATCAACTACATTTATTTTTAGCTCATTTAAGCACTGCATCTTTTGCATATAAGTATTTTTGTTCTGTACATATACTTATTTATCTAAAAATATTTTTTTGAAAAATTTAATTCACCTTTCCTCTTGGGTTGTTCTTCTGGGCAACATAATTCTTATCCAATTTCAAAAAAGATTCCCTAATTTGGAAACCACTTGAATCAGAACGTGTTGAAGGTGACATGGATAGTGTTGCTAATGACGACGACGACGACGACGACGACTATGATGATGGCATAAGATGGGCTCAATCAAGTTCTTTGAGCAGTCTTAATGAAGAAAATGGGAATGCACATGGTTATAAAGGAGAGTGGCAAAGGGCAATGTTAAGAGCAATGAATGGACCGTTCGAAATTATTGTGAGTAGATTTTTGGCCTCTGAGGGCCTTTCTTTTTGTGGCAGAGAGGGTGGTGAGAGTTGGCTTGACATGTGGCATCACTATCATGGGAAGCTGTATTGCTTGTCAAACCTGATTGTAGTACGGGAAAGGCAATTGATCCGGGATCACATGTGAAGGTGAAATGCATCGCATCCGGTACTCACAATCAAAGGTACGGGCTGTAGTAGTTTGTATTTGTTTTTCATATCTATTTGAGATTAAGGCTAAAATGCCCTTCTGTCCAGCGTGGAAATTTTGTTTGCAGTTAGGTGATCAAAGGCTTAGTTTTCAAGAAGAATGCTTAACATAAGCACATGCCAACCAAGTTCAAAAATCCTAGACTTCTACTCCTTCAGGGAGCCCTAGGGCATTCTTTAGTTGGTTTTTATCATTTGACTCAATGGAACATGTACTCAGGTAGACCTTTGAAGTTCTTTAATGAATGTCTTGATGATGATTGTGCTCATACCTTCTCATCTTATCTCTTTCGTTCTTCTTTTGGACCGAAAACAGCACCATTGAAGGTCTGTAATTGAGATGATAGATATGGTTCTGGTAGAGAAAACTGTTTCACATGACATACGAGAATTTCTTCTTGCAAAAGGAATCACTCTTGGTCTCTGACACGAAGCTTTCGCGCTCGAAAAGAACCACACGATGTATTGGTTCACCCATCATTTCTTCTATTGACATTCTGATAAAAGTGAATCTGAGGCAATGCGGCTCTTTCCATGTTGAAAGGTTTGTGGTTGAGCATAACATCTGTGGTGAAGATGGAAAGAGGCCCTACAAAACTTTAATGTTTTTTTGAGGGTTTTCCAAAACCTTTGGGTTGTATGGTAAGTTCAGTTTTCCATATTGTGTCCTGTATTAGCGGACATGATACTGTTATGTTTGTTCATTAGTCATACATTTCTTGGGCGAATATCTTGTGCTTGTGCAGACGGATTGTATCTTTTGGCTCCATAGCTAGTGAAAATTTCTATGCCGTGATGCTTTTTACCACTTTGTATAAATGACAAAATGCAACGCTATTTAGTTTATATCATGTTGGAAAAGAAGGTTTTTACTTTCTTTTGTTTCTTCATCAGGTGTGCAACTCAAAATTGGCTTAAGTTGGATGCACCCTTAGAGAGAGAGAGAGAGAGAGATCCAATGTATTGTTGGGTTTCGAATGCGTAGCAGAAATAAATTTTAAAAGTTTTTTTTAACATGCAATAACTAGTAAAAATAAGTGATCCAAACCCCTAGCCCGATATCACCTTGATTAAGTTCAATCAAATATAAATATATAGCATATAAAAAATGATAGAAGATATGATCTCAATCTGGATTGGCTGAATTTCTTTCCAAGAAAATTAGCAATTGCTCCTAGCTTTGCAACACCAACTTTTGGTGTTTTCCACTCCATTCTTTTTCCCTCTTGAACATGAAACCCTCTGATCTTTTAGCCCTCTTTATGTCCAATAATTAGACCTTAGGAAACCAAACATGAGATCTTAAATTTGATCTCTCAGATCCAACACTTTGGATCTGATTTTTGATCTTTTAGACTCAACACTTTGGATCTAATTTTGATCTTTTAGATCCAATCAATGCAATAGCATTTCAGCCCCTATTTCAAGTGCAAATCTTGACTCAATGTTTGAGTCATGACAGGACTCAAAAACTCACTAAATCGCCCAACATTTGGGCATCAAAACCAGAGGTTTATCATCTCAATTGGTGTGAGAGAGGAAGGAATCCTTCTCTCAGAAGAACTCATTCCAAGGGCGCAAAAGAACTTGGCTTAAAGACCCTCTTCACGTTGCACAAATCTTAAGTTTAAAACTCTCTTCCTAGCATCCAACACTTGGACTTTAGGACTCATCCAACGGGATGAAACTACTTCAGATTATTTTTCTCTCCGGGGGCGACAATCAAAATCAACCTTTGCATGGTGTTATTTCTTCCCATTTGAACGCCACCTCGTTCCAAGCGGCATGATCTGAATTCTAATAGGCGTGGACACCTTTCAAAAAGACGTGAAGCCTCATCTTTAAATGAAAAGATTAGAAGGCAAGAGGAAAATTAATTGGCGCACAACTCTTGGCACACAATTAATAGAACGTATGAAACTCTTTCATGCAAATGTTAAGAGGGCGTGGATATCATTATGTGGCATGGAGATGAACCTTAAATGGCTTGGACTCTATCTTAAATTAAAAGATAAACCTTTGACCATTCAAAGGTGGCTAATGAGTCCAATTGATCTTGGGTTTAACAATTTAAAGCCCAAAGCAACCAACACTTGGATGCCAATTAATTAAGGAGCCATGGACTCAATCAAAAGTAATTAGGAGTCCATTTAGATTAGATCTTTAACTAATTAAAGCCCAATGCTAACCATGAATCAAATTGATTAGGGATTATGGGTTTAAACACGTGCTAGCATGCTTGACCTAAATTCGTTAGGATTTCAACTAAATCTTGATACAATTAGGTTCAACAAGACCAAATCAAAAGTTCTAGACCAATTCTTTTTTTATGTGTGACTCATTGTGTTCCACATCTAGCCAGCAGTAGGTTTAGGCTTATGTGCACCTAATCCAATTAGATTCAAAACACATTGAACCCAAATATATTAGTTAATTAGAACTTTTTTTAATTAAATTGCTGAATTAAACTCTTTTAATTCATGGGGACCTATAAGTCAAGATTGGCATCTAGCAATATATCATGACTATCTAGAAGATGTGAAATTTGATGGAATACCAAAATTATCCTTCCGTGATAAGTTATCGTATAATTCAATCTTTCGTTCATACAATATTCCAGACAGGCTATGGGCATGGAATCAAGTCAAGCCCAAATACTTATCCATGTGTATCTCAATCTTATGATAATAACTCGATCGATGAACTGATAGAATTTTTTTTAATATTCATCCTGCTCTAGCCAATGACTCTCTAAGTCATTATCTTATGAGATCACATAGGATGTTCTCTCTTTTTACAAAAAGTGACCGATTCCCTGTTGACCACTCACAACCTCCATGTATGCTTCATCATACCTAGAATATTCCACAAAAGTCTTAGAGAGTCATGTTAAGGTATGAACCAAAGTAGGGATCTACATACATAAGGTATAATAGTGATCTCAGGTCTAAGGATCACTTGCTCCACTCCCACTGGAGAATCATTTATTGCCGTGCTTGTAGGACTCTATCAGGTATTCACCCTATAGATCAGTTCAGTGAACTCATTCTCTAATGAGCACCTACATCCTTATATTAGTGTAACCATACAAGTGATTATAAGATCAATCACCTTCTCCATCGAGCATACATAGAATGTACCAATCTTATTGGAATCATCGATTTTCGACTCGATGATCTTACAATTGGAAACATTTTAGACTGGAGCTTTTAACATTTTAGGTCTTAATGGCATGATCTTATCATGGCCCTAAAATCATTCATAATCATAATTAGATACAGCATATGATAAAACATAGTGGCTCGTAAATATATAAAATAGATAATGTCGTGCACATGAGTAAAATGATAATACAAAATAGTCCCATTGCATCATCCATGCAATTGGCTTATAGGGCATTATTCTTTTAATCTTTCATTTGCACTAAAGCCAATTGCCCTTGTACTAGATGCCCTTGCTATCAAGGTGGCGATGACACTGCTGCTATGTTAAGGCTTAGTGAATAGTCCATTATATTGTTTTTTATATAACTCATTCTATGATCACATCAGAAATGAGATGGAAGTGCCTTAGGATGTGCGTGGGATTTTGGTGAGACCACACCCAACTCAGTGATGAACTCTTTCATCAAACAACTTTTTTAGCAATTTCACTTATAGTGGAACTCTTCCAATTCACTATTCCTCTAGTAGTTTTCAAGTATTGGAAAATTCTTTTCATAGTTTTTCAATGATCCTCTCCTTAATCTACCTAAAATCAAATGGTTATGCCTAAGGTATAAGTCACATCAGGCTTAGTACATGGATAAGTAAAACTCTTTTACATCCATTCGTGGTGAACCTCTTCAAGATGAAAACTATATACCTAGATTGGGACAAGCCTAGTATCCACTTAGATCTATCTCTATAGATCTATATATCAAGTATATAGGATGCATCACCCAAGTCTTGTATAGAAAACTTCTGTGATAGATAGGTCTTGACTGATTGCAATATTGGGATATTATTTTCAATAAGCAGTATGTCATCCACATATAGAACCAAGAAGTCAATGGGACTCCCACTTATATTCTTATACACACGTGGTTCATTCATATTGGATAAAGTCAAATGATTTGATTGTCTCATCAAAATAAATGTTCCAACTCCTTTAAGTTTGCATATTAGATTTTATTGAGGTAGATCTCTCAATTATGGAACATGGATCACCCATCCAAGATCACAATAATGATCGAAAGAGGATGTTCATACCACACGAGAAAAGAAAGAAGAAAGAACAATAAACAAACATAATAAAAATATATGGATTGGGCTCAAGTCTACCTCCATGGGGCATGCAAACTTTACTATAAAAGAAACAAAATCAAATAGATACAAGAGGCACTTACCACTCAATCCTTATACAAGAGTCTCTTAATAAGAAGTTTCAAAATTTTTATAAAAACTCTCTAAAATCTTTTAAAAAATCTCTCAGCACCATCATAACATTACCAACTCTTGGATGCAACAAACGGCTCATCAATCGGAGTTTTATAGACTCTAAAATCTCTAAAATAGTGTTTCAGTAGGAGATCGAGTTTCAAACAAATTTGAAAACCCTTTCTAGCCATCCGCGGCTCGAACCACAGCCATTCGATCATGCAATCAACCTCTAGATCAAGTCTGATTCTCTCTATGTCATTTGATCTCAATTAGCTTGCTTTAGAGCCATCAGATCTCAATTGGCTTGCTTTAGAGCCATTAGATCGTGCAAAATAGCCTTCATCATGCTTGGATCCAACTCTTGCCATTCGATCGCGATCGGCTCGCTCCTGAGGCATCGGATTGTGATCGGTCCATGCGATCAATTCGTGAGCCATGATAGGATGGTCCACCATGGACTACGACCCTAGTAGGCCTGGGCACTTGTGTGGCCCATGTGTGTAGCCCACGCACGTGTGCATGGCCCACGATGTGTGCATGTGTTTGGGCTGGTGCAGCGCACTGCTAGCCCAATGCTAGCATGCTATTGGGCCTAGCCTGCATCGCCTCCAGCTTGCACCGGCCCACGGTCCCCTTGATGGCCTGTGGGCTGTACAATATGCTCCTAACCTGCTCCCTCATACGTATCTCCTCCGTCTAACTTTGTTTGAGCTATTCTTGGTCTCGTTAGATTCTGTTCATCATCCTGAACCTCATTCTAGGCTTATTATAGATCAAATCTTGAGATATTTTTTAACAATCTCTATCTCGACTTGATATTTGACCTTCATCTATCTCCAAGAGCCTGTGATCTATCTTGCCCCCATGCCCTAGGGCATGCTTACGGTCTCATGGATAGGCAAACATGAGAGTTGAGCCAGGTTGCTCGATGCCACCTCCATCATGGGTTGTGTCTACTCTAACCAAAGACTTGCTCGAAAAAGTCTCCTGCAACAATAAGAACTTCACTCTATGATGTTGCTTTTCATCCTCTCGAGTCTTCTATCTCATGCCTAATCCACCTTCACCTAGATCTCCACCTCGCACTGGGCTTCCTCTGGCTCCTAAAGCTCCAACTTGTACTGAGCTCTCTACTAGATAGTAATATCCTCTCATCCTCTTCTTTCTCTTCAAAATAATTCTATCATCATGCATGTGTTAGATATGTGTGCTCTAGAAGCCAGAATTTGCTAACACTTGTAATACACTTCTAAGGATAAAATTATAATTTTGACTATAAATAATAAAATCGGTCATTTTCTATTACATAAGTGTATTTAGGGTCTATGATACATCCCTTGAGTTAGTGGTAATGATAATTCATATTTTCAAGAGTTGAAAATTTAAGACATGAATTTTTATTTATTAACTCATAAAATGCTCCTGACCATAGGATCATCATAAGGATGGTGATTGATCTACAAGGTTAGTGTACAATCACTTCTTTATAATAGATGAGTCTTGAGTCTATGGTGTGGAGACACTAGAGCGAGAGTACAGGTACTCGTTAGAGAACGAGGACATTGAGCGTGACCACCTCGAGTAGTCATAAGGAAGTCTACCTTCTCGTCGATGACTGACTCGATGCTGCAGTGGTGTGTCTGATTCTTTGACCTGAGGTGCATCGACAGTTTACCTTAAGGGTGTTATAGTTTGACTACACCATGACTCGGCCTCCAAGCTATTCAAAATTCTGAGGTATATGTTGGCTATAGCATATTCATTGTAGGAATTGGATTGCACCAAGATGAAATCTATCTACCTCGGTGGATGAGGAGCAGCCCTATGATGATCATGAGAATCAAGTCCCTAAGCCCATGGCCATGGCAGAGAGTGTGAAATAATAGAAAGAGTTTCCATTAAGGTTTTCACATCGAACTTGAATCGAATGATTAAATCATATGATAGAAATTAGGGTTTGATGAGTTCACCTTAACCCTAATCTGATCGGGACTCAAGATAGAAGAACTTAATCACACAAGTAGCTGCACCGAGAGGTTCATTTTCAGTTTTGATGGGTTGCCACCATATGCTGCTAGGTGTCACTGATGGATTTTGGGAGCAATTAGAATGATTTAGATGATCGATCATTCTAAGTTGTCTGAATCAGAAGAGTTCTGATCCATCGAAAGAAGTTTTGATGATGTCGATGATGGAGATCATGATATGTCCCATTACCATACAGAACTGAACCTAACTGGATCACACAAATAAGGATTTCAATCTAGATATTATCAATTAGACTAACCCAGTTCAATTGATTTGAATAAGATTCAATTAGGTTCAAGGAAATCGTGCTAGCACACGATTGAGCCTAACGTTTTTCTTTTTCTATCTTAAAAGTTGTCTTGACTGAGCCAAATGAGTTTGTGCTCACTCAGGTACCTTTACCTGATCTGACTGGAGCTTGTCTAAGTCAGAAAAGGGTTGTCTTAATTTATGAGATAAATTTAAGACAATACCTACCATTTTTCGTCACCTACTAATTCTTGTACTTTGACTTGGTCAAACGTTGATCTTTGACCCTTGGACATCTGCCCATGTGTCATGCACTTATTGGAGGCTGATAGGGGCTTGTCCTCTCTCTGAAAATTGGAAAGAAGGGGGTGCACACCTAGGATGGCGTGCACCCATAGATAGGGATGCTGGAGTTCCATACAGATGGGACTCCAGGTTGCTTGTTGGATTCAAACTAGGTGACCCTCATCTATAGACTTTGATCAGTCTTAGGCGCCACCTTAGGATAAATCTGTGGGTCTCTCATCCCACCAATCAGATTTAGATCTGATTGAATGAAGCAATGTGATTGGCTGGGGTGATGCAGCACTGCATGGTGCAGTAGAGTCATTAAATAGACCCTATCTGCGCCAACTTTAGAGAACCCCTCTCCCAAGCCATGCCCCAAAGCTGCCCCTCTCTCTTCTCCATGCCATCATCTGGTCCTCTCCCTCCTCTCCATGCCCAAGGAAGTTGGGCCCTCAGATTAGTGCGAGTCAAGTAAGGAAAGACTGATGAAAAAGGAAGAAGGCAGCACTGTTGCAGAGACGACGGGTGATCTTCAGAAAAAGTTTTGAAGATCCTCCAAATCAGATCTAGATCTAATTTTTAGAAAAAAAAAAGAGAAGAAGAAGATCTCTAGATCTAGCCTGAGTGGATATCGGTAGAGGCCAGGCGCTTGCGTGGCTAGATCTAGAACCTTAGAGCTTCCGCAGGATCATCAATGGGTAATCAGATTACCCAAGATCAAGATAAAAATTAATTCAAAATTAATTTAGTTTTATTTTTTTAATTATCAGATCATAAATCAGATCTAAAAAGTGTCAGATCTGATCTAGATCTAAAAGATAATTTTTAAAATATGCCTCTCGATCCAATCAGATCTGAATAAACCTGACATGAGAAATCAGGATTTTCCTTCAACTGGTATCAGAGTCAGGTTCTTATAATTTTTTTTAGATCTAATTTAATTTGATTAATTAGTAATTTTAGATATCACATAAGATGTGATTAGATCTAAAATTAAAAAATAAAAAATTAAAATAAATTAATTTAGATCTAATATGTATGAGATACATAACTAGACTAGGAATAGAATTATTCTATATGTAGTCTAGTTTGATCATAATTTTTGTTTGATTAAAAGTAATTTTTAGATCTATTTATTTTTTATTTTTTGATATTATAAATATTATAATTAGATCTAAAAATAAAAAATAAAATAAAATTAATTGTTCGTATGAGATATGATAGTTGCATGTTTAGACTAGTTGTAGAATAGTTCTGCAAATAGGTCTAGATTAAATTTTATTTGATATGATCAAATTTAAATTTAATTTTTTAGATGATTATGAGATAATTTAGATCTAAAAAATATGCATGCATGATATATGTGATATATACAAAATATATTTTAATTAGATCTATTTTTTATATGAGATATATGCTTAGATCTAATTTACTTTTGTAGATTAGTTATTTTTTGGATTAAGGCATTCCCCTTGGCCGTCCGGTCATAAGAATAAAGTAGGGCTTAAAGACCCTCTCCTCCCATTCGATGGGGTGTTCTTATGATGTGTAGGGATGCTGCGCATTCGTCCTTAATCAAAAATTGAAAAACTTATTTTCTATAAAACCCTAGATCTTAAAATCCTAAGATCTTTTTACATATTTTTTTTATGAATCCTAACTTAATTAAGAATTAAATTTATAAAATATCAATTAGATCTAAAATTAAGAATTTCAGATCTAAGACATATTCATAAATTTGGGTTCGGGCTTGGGTAGCTTAATTAGGTCTAGTGGTTGATCAAACCGAATCAAGAGTTGGTTAGATGGGATCAACACTGCTTAAATTGACCAGTCTAATAGGATTAAGTCTAGGTCAGGATCGAGTCACGAATGTGATTGATCAAGCTAAGACCTAATTAGGCTCAGTGGTTAGAGTTTGGATTGTAGGCTAATCCGATTGGTTCTGTCTCAATAATTTGGTGTCTAAGGTAAGTTTGGCAGATACGATCGACTGATTTTTAATTGGGAGCTACTCAACTCGAAGCGTTCTTATCGAGTTAATGGCATATCCCTTTCACCGATCTCACTTACCTGACCATGTTTGTTGACTCAGTTCTGATCTGAGGTGGTCAATAATTCGAGCTAACCCATGCCACTAGGTTAGTCATAATGGTTATGACTATATCAAGTCTAGTTTAATGAGACCTAAATCAAATCTCCCGAAGAAAAGGTTAAGTCTAAGGTCTTCCACCATTGTAGATGTGTGGATTCTTTTCGGAGTTGATTGTTCTCGACTGGTTACAGTGGCTCAGTTGCACCGAAAAGATGCAACCATGTCTATTAGGCATTGGATGCTATGGGTTGGAGGATGAATTGGGCTCAATATTTTGGATACGATGAGAGACTCAATTAAAAATTCAGTCTGTGCAAATAGTGGGTCTGACTTAACTAAGGAGTGGATCAATATTTTGGACATGATGAGATTCATGAATTAGAGATCAAGTTTGGGTGCACCATAATTAGAGAATCATTGAATAAGAGTTGTTCACCCATTGGCGAATCCATCATCAATAACTGTTAGGTGAGGTGATGAGTAAGTCAGTGGGACCGCACCACCCACTAAAAATCAGTAATCGTGAAGATTTTTGCATCTCTACAAAGAGTGTAGGGATCCAAGAAAATAGTGGAAGCTAATTTGTTTAAAAATAAAATTTTTAAATCAATTGGTTAAGTCTTAATTATAATATCTAACTAGAAACTTTGACTCTCTACAGAAAAATATCTGCATCCAATCCACTAGCACGAATCCTGGACACCCATAGACTGATCGGACCAAATTATAAGGATTGGCTCCAAAACTTCAAAATCATTTTGAGTTTCGAGAAGTTAACTCATGTATTAGACCAGGATCCTCCCATCTTACCAGCTCGTCCATCCACTAAACAGAGAACGTCTCTAGATAAGTGAACTGACGAAAATAATAAAGTCAGATACTACATGTTGGGCTCGATGTTTGATGAGCTTCAGCACCAACATGAAGATATCAGAACTGCTCGCCAAATATTGGCTCACCTATAGGAGATGTTTGGTGAAAAGAGTCGCGCAGCTAAGTATCAAGTTACTAAACGACTATTCAAGGCTAAGATGCGTGATGGGCAGTCAGTCCAAGATCATTATCTGATAATGATCAAGGACTTGGAAGAGCTTGAGAAGCTCGGAGTCAGGTTGGACTTGGATCTACAGAATGACATAATTCTGTAATTCTTGACCGATGCGTATGGGCAGTTCATTATGAACTACCATATGCATAAACTTCAAAACTCCTTGGACGAACTTATGAACATGCTGGTTACCGCTGAGCTTCCATGAAAGGTTCTAAAGGCTTAGTGCTTGCTATGGAACGGACTTCTTCCAAGAGAAAGTCTTTTGAAAAGAAGAAGAAATCTATGAAAAAGCAGAAGGTGGAAGGAGCAAGAAGAAAAAGGTAGAGCTGAAGAAGAAGGCCGCTGACAAAGAAAAGTATTTTCATTGCAACAATGATGGTCACTGGAAGCGAAACTATCCTACTTACCTGGCCACCCTAAAGAAGAAGGAGGCAGGTCCTTCTGGAGGTATGCTCGTTATTAAGTCTAACCTTATGGTTTCTTCTACATCCAATTGGGTGCTTGACTCTGGTTCTAGTGCTCACTTGTGCACTTCTATGCAGGATCTTGAGGATAGCAGGAGACTGAGGGATGGTGAGATGATCCTATGCGTCGAAAATGGAGCAAGGGTTGCTGCCATGGTCGTGGGAACATACCCTCTTCGACTACCATCTGGTTTAGACTTAGTATTAAAAGACTGTTATTATGTACCTACAGCAAGCAGAAATTTGATTTTTGTTTCTTGCCTTGCATTCGAAGGCTATGTAATTAGTTTTCTTAAGGACCATTGTAACATTCTTTATAAAAGAAATAAAATTGCAAATGATTTTCTTATTAACGGTCTTTATGAGTTACATGTTGATGTATTTGTTTTTAACTTTGAGCAAAATGTGAATGCCATAAAATCAAAACGTCCTAGGGATAGTCCTAATGATAGGTATCTATGGCATCTAATATTAGGTCATATAGCAGAAAATAGAGTTAACAAATTGGACAAAATTGGGCTATTGAGTCCATTGACTTCCAAGTCATATCCAATTTGTGAATCCTATCTTCATGGCAAAATGACCAAGCTTTCTTTTGTAGGATATGGGGAAAGGGCTACAGATCTTCTTGCCCTAGTACATATAGATGTGTGTGGCCCATTCGATATGCCGACTAGAGGCAACTTAGTCTACTTCATAATCTTTTCCGATGATTTATTAAGGTATGGTTATGTGTATCTTATGAGACACAAGTCTGAAGCATTTGAAAAATTCAAAGAATTCAGACATGAAGTAGAAAAGCAAATTGAAAAATCTATTAAGGTTCTTCGATCGGATCGAGGAGGTGAATACCTTAGTCAAAAATTCTTGGACTATCTCAAAGAAAATGGCATAGTCTCTCAATGGACTCCACCAGGAATACCTCAACTCAACGGAATTTCAGAACGGAGGAACAGGACCCTATTAGATATGGTCCAATTCATGATGAGCTTCACAGACCTTCCTAATTTTTTTGGGGGATACTGTTTGTTAACTGCAATATACTTACTGAATAGGGTTCCTTCTAAAATCGTTCCTACCACACCGTATGAGATATGGCATGGTAAGAAATCAAGTCTGAGTCATCTCAGAATTTGGGGTTGTTCGGCTCATGTTAAAAGACAACAAGCGAACAAGTTAGACTTTAGATCCTTTAGAGCTCGATTCATAGGATATCCTAAAGAGTCATTAGGATATTATTTCTATATTCCAGAAGATCATAATGTGATTATGAGTCAACATGCCATCTTTCTTAAAAAATAGTTTATTCAAGATAGCGGCATTTGAAAGCAGATCAAGCTCGATGAGAAAGTCTCATAAGAGCAACGAGCTAAGGACCAAATGGAACCAAATCAGGTTAAGCCAATCCATACACTACCTCCTCCACCTCGTAGATTGGAAAGGATTTTTCGTCCTCCTGAAAGGTACTTAGGTACTATTTCAGAAGATGTAGAAAAAATATTCCTCATAGGTAATGGGGATCATGGTGATGATCCCAAAACCTATAACGAGGCGATATCAGATATCGACTCTGAGAAATGGTTAGAGGCAATGAAGTCAGAAATTGACTCGATGCACTCAAATCAAGTCTGGACCTTGGTAGATCCACCAAAAGGTATAGTACCTATTGGGTGTAAATGGATCTTCAAGAGAAAGATTGGTGCAGATGAGAATGTGGAGATATTCAAGACTAGATTAGTGGCAAAATGTTATAGTCAATGCGAAGGCATTGACTATCAGGATATCTTTTCGTCAGTAGCTATGCTAAAATTCATTCGCACATTGCTTACTGTTGCAGCCTATTTCGATTATGAAATATGATAAATGGACGTGAAAACGGCATTCTTAAATGGATATCTTGAGGAAGATATCTATATGGAACAGCCACTAGGTTTCACATCCAGTGATGATGATCACAAGGTTTGCAAGCTGCAAAGGTCCATATATGGACTTAAGCAAGCATCTCAGAGCTAGAACACTCATTTTAATGATGTGATCAAAATATTTGGTTTCATCAAAAATGAGGAGTCCATGTGTCTTCAAAAAGATCAGTGGGAGTGCTATTGTCTTCCTCGTATTGTACGTGGATGACATCCTCCTTATCAGAAATGATATTCCCATGTTGACCATAGTTAAAATGTGGTTATCTAAAGAATTCTCCATGAAAGACCTAGGAGAAGCATCCTTTATTCTAGGAATTAAGGTCTATAGAGATAGACCAAATAGGATGCTAGGACTTTCACAGAAGATGTACATAGAGGAAGTACTAAAGAGGTTTAGTATGGAAAACTCTAAGAGGGGTTTAGTACCCTTCAGGCATGGCATTCATCTTTCCAAGAAGATGTGCCCTAGCACACCTGAGAAAATAGAACGCATGAGCAAGATCCCTTATGCTTCAGCAATAGGGAGCCTCATGTATGCCATGTTATGTACATGACCTGATATAGCCCATGCTGTGAGTGTCACGAGCAGATATCAGTCGAATCCAGGTGAAGAACACTGGACTTCTATGAAATGTATCCTTAAGTACTTGAGAAGAACTAAGGATATGTTGTTGGTCTTTGGTAATGGAGAACTCCAAGTCTAGGGGTATACAAACTCGGACTTTATGTCCGATGTAGATGATCGAAAGTCGACATCTGGGAGTCTGTTTGTGTGCAATGGTGGAGCTGTCAGTTGAAAAAGTTTCAAATAGATAGTGATAGCAGATTCCACCATGGAAGCAGAATATAGCGCTGCGTCAGAAGCTATGAAGAAAGCATTTTGGTATAAGAAGTTTGCCGCGAAGATCGGAGTAATGTCATCAGATGCCATTCCTCTGTACTGCGATAATAATGGCACCATAGCCCTTGCTAAGAAGCCGAGTCTCACCAGAAGTTCAAGCATATCGAGCGGCGATACCACCTTATCTACGATTACCTCGAAAAGGATTACGTCGAGGTCAAGAGAGTCGACTCTGTAGACAATGTGGCAGACCTGCTTACAAAGTCATTGGGCCAGCAGAAGATCGAAGCCCACCTTGAGAAGATGGGACTTAGATTTATAGCCAATTGGCTTTAGATCAAGTGGGAGTTTGTTAGATATGTGTGCCCTAGAAGCCAGAATTGGCTGACACTTGTAATACACTTCTAAGGATAAAATTATAATTTTGACTATAAATAATAAAATGGATCATTTTCTATCATATAAGTATATTTAGTGTCTGTGATACATCCCTTGAGTTAGTGGTAATGATAATTCATATTTTCAAGAGTTGAAAATTTAAGACATGAATTTTTATTTATTAACTCATAAAATGCTCCTGACCACAGGATCATCATGAGGATGGTGATTGATTTGGAAGGTTGGTGTACAATCGCTTCTTAATAATAGATGAGTCTTGAGTCTATGGTGTGGAGACACCAGAGCAAGAGTATAGGTACTCGTTAGAGAATGAGGACACTGAGCGTGACCACCTCGAGTAGTCATAAGAAAGTCTACCTTCTCGTCAATGACTGACTCGATACTGTAGTGGTGTGTCTGGTTCTTTGACCTGAGGTGCATCGACAGTTCACCTTGAGGGTGTTATAATTTGACTACACCATGACTCGATCTCCTAGCCATTCGGAATCCTGATGTGTATGTTAGCTATAGCATATTCATTGTAGGAATTGGATTGCACCAAGATGGAATTTATCTACCTCGGTGGATGAAGAGCAGCCCTATCATGATCATGAGAATCAAGTCCATAAGCTATGGCCATGGCAAAGAGTGTGAAATAATAGAAAGAGTTTCTATTAAGATTTTCACATCAAACTTGAATTGAATGATTAAATCATATGATAGAAATTAGGGTTTGATGAGTTCACCTTAACCCTAATCTGATCGGGGCTCAAGATAGAAGAACTTAATCACACAAGTAGCTGCACCGAGAGGTTCATTTTTAGTTTTGATGGGTTGCCACCATATGCTGCTAGGTGTCACTGGTGGATTTTAGGAGCAATTAGAATGATTTAGATGATCGATCATTCTAAGTTGTCTGAATCAGAAGAGTTCTGATCCATCGAAAGGAGTTTCGATGATGTCGATGATGGAGATCATGACATATCCCATTACCATACAGAATTGAACCTAACTAGGTCACACAAACAAGAGTTTCGATCTGGATATCATCAATTGGACTAACCCAGTTCAATTGATTTGAATAAGATTCAATTAGGTTCAAGAAAATTGTGCTAGCACACGATTGAACCAAACGTTCTTCTTTTTCTATCTTAAAAGTTATCTCGACTGAGCCAAAAGAGTTTGTGCTCACTCAGGTATCTTTACCTGGTCTGACTGGAGCTTGTTCAAGTCAGAAAAGGATTGTCTTAATTTATGAGATAAATTTAAGACAACATCTACCATTTTTCATCACCTACTAATTTTTGTACTTTGACTTGGTCAAACATTGACCTTTGATCCTTGGACATCTGCCCATGTGTCATGCACTTATTGAAGAGAAGATAGGAGCTTGTCCCCTCTCTGAAAATTGGAAAGAAGGGGGCACATGCCTAGGATGGCGTGCGCCCATAGATAGAGATGTTGGAGTTCCATATAGATGGGACTTTAGGTTGCTTGTTAGATTCAAACTAGGTGACCCTGATCTATAAACTTTGACCAGTCTTAGGCGCCACCTTAGGATGAATCCGTGGGTCTCTCATCCCACCAATCAGATTTAGATCTAATTGAATGAAGCAACGTGATTGGCTGCCCGTCTCCCTTCTCTATGCCACCATCTGGTCCTCTCTCTTCTCTCCACGCCCAAGAAAGTTGGGCTCTCAGATTAGTGCGAGTCAAGCAAGAAAAGGCTGACGAAAAAGGAAGAAGACAACACTACTGCAGAGACGATGGGTGATCTTCAGAAGAAGCTTTGAAGATCCTCCAAATCAGATCTAGATCTAATTTTTGGAGAAAAAAAAGAGAAGGAGAAGATCTCCAGATCCAGCCCGAGTGAATATCGATAGAGTTCAGGCACTTGCGTGGCTAGATCCAGAACCTCAGAGCTTCCGCAGGATGATCAACGGGTAATCAGATTACCCAAGATCAAGGTAAAAATTAATTCAGCATTAATTTAGTTTTATTTTTCTTAATTATCTGATCATAAATCAGATCTGATCTGGATCTAAGAGGTGATTTTTGAAATATGCCTCTCGATCCAATCAGATCTGAACGAACCTGACCTAAGAAATTAGGATTTTTCTTCAGCATGACCTTTAGGATTCCATCATCAGCTGTCCACTTATAGCTATTTGAATTTAGTTTACTTAGTGAGATAATATTCTATCTGAAATTAGGTATGTATCGGACCTCCCCTAATCTCCTTACTACACCATCATGTGTCCTCTAGCTGATCATACTGATGCCTTTGATCGCATAGCTCGATCCATCTAGTAGATAAATAGTATCCTTGCTACTCTCCAGAGAGTTAAACAGCTCCTTTCTGTAACAAGCATGATATAAAGATGTAGAATCTAGAATCCATTGCTAAAATAAAGTAGATACCTCATCAGATATAAACAAGACATCATCCTCTAACTCACTATTGGCTGTCGTTGTAGTAGCCCTCGACTGATCTCTAAGTTGAGGGTAATCTCTAATATGATGCTCCAATTCATCACACTAGTAGCACCTGATCTTGCTGGGGTCCCTCATCTTGGATCTAGATCATCCTCCTCATGATCCTCTACCATTCCATCTACTACCACCTACTCCTTCAAAAACTACTAAAGCTGAGCTATCACCATCTGAACTCGAAGCTAGATTCTTCTTCCTGAGAATCTCATTCTGGAGAATCACCATAATGACCTCATCCATCTTGATGGTACTCTTTCCCACTAGAAGAGTAATCACTAAAGACTCATGTGAAGGGAGAAGTGATGCTAGCAAGATCAGCATCTTGATCTTCTCCTCAACCTTCTCACCTATACTAAGAAGATCAGTGAGAATCTTTTGGAAGTGGCTGAGATACTCTTGCACGCTCTGTTCCTCGTCCATCCAAAATTGGTAGAACTATCTCCATAAGAAAAGAGCATTGTTGAGGGACTTCCCCATGTATAACTTCTCGAGCTTCGATCATAGCATCATCAGGAAAGTCCTGCCAAGTGCATGAATCACCACCTCATTTATCAGGTTCATGCAGATGATACTCACTATCTACATCTATAGCCACTCACGGGTCCTCTCCTCTATTGTTACTGGCTTCTTCTCATTCAAGAGAGCATCGATCAATCCATGTTAGATGAGCACGTCCTTTATCCTTACTTGTTAAAAGAAAAAATTACTCTTTTCATCGAATTGGATTTTCTTCATCTTGATTGTGCTTGTTTTTTCTATCTTCTAATCTCCATCAACACCACCTCGGTCTAAATTACCTGATACCACTTGTTCATGGTAACCAGACTTTGATACCACTTGTTGGGATAGATCCTTCAATTGCGAAACACAAATCATCATCTAAGATTACAGCAACAATCAGAAGAGGATGTTGATATCACACGAGAAAAGAAAAAAGAAAGAACAATAAATAAACATAATAAAAATATATGGATTGATCTCAAGCCTACCTCCATGGGACGTACAAATTTTACTATGAGAAAAATAAAATCAAACAGATACAAGAAGAACTTACCACTCAATCCTTGTATAAAAATCTCTCAATAAGAAGCCCCAAAATCCTTGCAAAAGCTATCTAAAATCTCTCAAGAACCTCTCAGCACCACTAGAATGTCACAAGCTCTCTAATGTAATAAATGGCTCATCAATCAGAGTTTTATATGGCTCATCAATCAGAGTTTTATAAACTCTAAAATCCTTAAAATAATATTTCAATAGGAGACCAAGTTCTAAACAAATCCAAGAACCCTTTCTGGCCATCTAATCATGACTGGCTCAAACCATAGTCATCCGATCATACAATTAGCTTCCAGTTCAAGCTTGATTCTCTTTGTGTCATTTGATCTTGATCGGCTTATTTCAGAGCAATCGAATCATGCAAAAATAGCCTTCATCACGCTCATATCCAACTCCTACTATCGATTGCGAGCAGCTTACTCTTAAGCCATTGGATAGTGATCGATCCACGCGATTAGTCTATGAGCCACGATAGGGTGGTCCACCATGGACCATGACCCCAATAGGCCCAGGTGCCCACATGGCCCGCATGCGTGCGCGTGTCTAGGCCAGCACTAGCATGCTATCGGGCCTGGCCCATGCTGCCTCCATCCTGCATCAGCCCATGGGCCCCTTCGGCAACCCATGGGCCATACAATTTGCTCCTGGCTTGCTTCCTCGTGCGTATCTCTTTCATCCGGACTCTATTTGGACTGTTCTTGGGCTTGTTGGATTCTGTTCATCATCCTGGACCTTGTTCTTACTACTATAGAAAATGGTTAGCTATGGCAACACAAACTATGATAGTGATTTTTGAAATCACTGCAATAGAGTCTATGACAGCGGTTAACCCTAACCGCTGCTATCGATCAACATATGGTAGCGATTAGAAGTAACCACTGCCATAGGTCATATCTATAGTAGCAGTTAGGGTTAACCACTATCAT